>CM040243.1:229771069-229784421 GCA_022545495.1 Chrysanthemum lavandulifolium | reverse complement strand
TAAACTTCCCCAAACCCCATCATCACCGAACCAAGCCTACAACTTACTCACAACAAATGGAACAACTATTTGCTCCTCTGTTTAGTGATGATATTGATCAACGTGCTCCGGATGTATCAAATTTTCCATTGCTCAACGATAATATTTAAATACCGATACACCAAACAACAACAAGCTGTTGAAGAAGCACCTCAATTAATTCTACAACAACGACCTAACAAACCGCATCCAATGACGTTGAACCACCGATGATCCTCTCGAACCATGATGAAATAAGCAAATAAGCACTTCCAATTGCCTCAGATCAAACAGTCCCAACCATGGCACGCAACTTTTGAATGGCCATTTAGGTGACAGTTAAGTCCAAAATGGCAAACTAAGAATTGGAGTAGCAAGCTGAGGTGGTTGGCTTTCCAAAAAGCCAAAGCTCATCAAGTGGGACCCACTAATGAGCTTTTGAGAGGCTTATGAAGAGGCTTCCATTCCCCAGTATGCGAGATAAAGGCCTAAGTGTCTGTGAAATGGGACAAACAAAAAGCATGTTGCAGCCCTATTAAAAAAAGCTACAATCTAGAAATGTAAACTTGGAATCTCAAGATGGCGGGGTTAGCTATCCAAAGAACCAAGATTTACAAGTTATGGTGCACTGGAGAGCTTGTAAGAGCTTGAAGGAAATGGTGTAAGTTCGAGAAAGTTGAATTGTTGTGGTGGGCAAACAACAAGCTCTAAAAGACTAATCAAATAAGCTCATGAGAGCTCAACAATCACGAAACATTGAGAATGACAATTAGCATCATATGAAACTAAAATCACTAGCTCAAGCTTAAGGAGGAACTTTTCATTAGCTTTTGAAAACAACTCCACTTCCACCGCTTGCTTCATGGAAGGAGTGAAATGGGACAAAAAGGGAAAGTGATTAAGCTACACAAATAAGCTAAAAACTTAAAAATAATCATACACATAAAGACTAAGCCACAAAGGTAACACAAATAAGCCAAATTCACAAGCTAAGGTCAACTTTACAAGCTTTTGCAAGCTTGTGAACTTGACACCTAAACATGTGCACAGGGCATGGTTTCAGAACAGGTACTCTAAATAAGCTGATTAAAAAGCACTTAAAAAGCTAATAAAAAGAGAACTAACATTTTACTAATTAAGTTAACCAACTAAACTTTAACATCCCAAAAGGATTAAAGCTAAAACTTATCTGAATCCTACACAAAATTATATATTTTATTCAAAACGACTATATGAAAATTTGACTTTTTGAGTTTATGATCAAAGTTGACTTTGATCAACTTTGATCTTAATTTAACAACCGAATAAGCTATATTATGATACAAGTACATGAAATAAACAAGACTTAACAACATTAAAACACATATGCAAGATTCTAGGTTGTGACAACTTCAAAATACTCATAATGAGGCAATCGAGAGTCATTTGACTTTCTACCATGCTATACTCTTTAGTTAATGTTTCACCGAGTCATTAAGGACATATAAGGCATACATCAACTAAGAACAACACCATACATAGCCTCAAACTCGGTTCATCTACCACAACCAAACATCCTTGAAATGAAATTTTATTGAGCTTATCATTACATATAACCGAGTAAACATCATTTATCAAATCCAGAGGATCCAAGGTGTCAAAATGGACCTTATTCAAGATACACAAGTAGTCACACAAGCTTATGCCTATGATTATCAAAAATCAAGTTATGGCGTTGAAAATGCAATATTCAAGCACAATCAATTCCAAAACATAAACACGATATTAAATTAAAACATGATAAACTAACAACACAGAAACATGGAAACATAGAAATCAAAGCATAAAAAGGACTACAACAGTAATTTGCAAAAAAGATGAGAAAATGGCTTACAAGATACATCAAGCTGAGAAACATGGAACCAAAAGCAAGGTTACACCCAATAGCTTCCCATTAAGCTCCTAATACCCTTGGCACTCCAAATTCACCCCTGCTTCATCATCTCCTTCATGATCTCACTATTTTTGATTTTTTCAACGATTTTTCTCTATTTTATTATTTTCTGAATTTAAAAGTCTAAGCATGTTTTAAGGTCTCTAAAAGCTTAATGAGCTTTGTCAGGAGCTTATATGGCTTATAGAGTCCATCAAACAACTACAAAACATGAAATTAAGAAGACTTGAAAATTAAAGGAAAATAAGCAAAACTTGAAAATGACCTTAAACTTGAAATTAAACTGAAACTAAAGTTCCATTACACTAGTTTAAGATAAAATACAACATTTGAAAGATTAAAAGACATTTAAACTAAGAAAAGCATTAAAAGTTACATCTATGTGACTATGGCTTAAGGCCAAAAGTGTCTTCTCCTCTTTTCTTCTTTCTTTTATACTCCAATGAGTTCCTTGTCGACCAAAACTATCCCACCAATTTCCAACCGTTGGATCTTCATGATTCATCATAATCGCCATTTGTCCATTTTGGCGCCAAAATAGTCAAGCGGTTTTCAACCATTAATGGGTTTTGGGTGTATGTGGAGGTGGAGGGGACAAAGTAAGGAGAGGGTGAGGTGAGGCCAGTGGTATGTTTGAAAAGGTGGAATACCGACTACGGTATTGGAGAATCGAGAGGTGGGAGAGGTGATGAACAGTAGGGCGGTATTTCCTCTGTTTGACTTCTGTTGACCGCTGGGTTAATATCAAAGGGGTCGGGTTTGGGCCAAAGGCTGGGTTAGTTGGATTGGATTTGGGCCTTGGATAGATATAGGATCCGTTTGGTTTAGAATAAGCACAAGGACCAAAAATGTAATTTATCCAAACTTTAGGGACTCAACATGATACTTTTTCCAATGTTATTACAAGGACCAAACTTGACAACTTTGATAGTACAATGACCATAGTTGACAATTATTTCATTTTTAAACTTAAAAGGACCTTAATTGTCATTTTGGATTTTGAGGACTATAAGTGTAATTTCCCAAAAGTTTATCAAAATGTTCCAAATTTTCAATCATGCATAGTACAAGGGTATTATTTGTAAAATTCCAAGTTTAGAATACCGAGGACCATTTTGCCAATTTTGTAACTCGAGGGTAAAATTGCCATTTTGTGTAAACTTTCATCCGTGGATCATTTGTGAATATTTTTGGTTTCCCAAGGACTTAAGTTGACTTGTCATTCATTTAAAACATTTAGGGACTAGTTTTGCCAATTTGTGTAACTCTAGGGACTGAAAACGACATTTGTTGTGAAATTGATCAGTTTTCACTTGTTTTCAATTTTCAGACTGAATCACATAAAACACATTTAAATGATATTTATAACATTTTGTGAGTCATTTATGTGTTTTTGGTTGTTTTGTGGTTTAAATAGTATAAAATATATGTGTAATTAGACACATATCAAATCCCCATTAAACTATTGCTAGTCCCTAGCAATCTTTTATTTAAAACTTAATGGATTTGAAAACTCTTTACCAAAAGCCATCACTGGGAGTAGCCAAATGTTTCAGTTCAAGTAAGAACCTTGGTACATCGATAACCAAATGATTTTGAGCAAATCATAAGTCAGAACGGATTTGATTTGTCTTTACCGTAAGGCGCACCATACGGACTAGCCAACTCTTAGATAAATTATCAATATTATCTTTGGTGATCGATTACCAATTATGGATTTTCCATCGCCTTTACCACAAGCCATAATCTTGCGGGCTAGCCAACTCTTCACTTTTAGGATATGGTGAGTTGAGAACCATACAATTTTGGGCAAATTGCAAGCCATATAAGCGGTTTGAGAAATCTTTACCAAGAGCCGTTTGCTCTGGATTAGCCAATCCTTATGTGGGTTAGACATGGTGGATGATTACCATTTGTTGTGTTTAGTACATAGTACTTCCACTAATTTTTTTTTTTTTAATTTGGCCATTTTGGGGAAAAAGGGACTAAAGGGTATTTTATGATCAAAATTAGCGAATTTCCCCACACTTAGAAATGAATATTGTCCTCAATATTCAAAGTCCCGGCTATTATGCCGAATCCTTGAACGTAAAAAGATAACATTACTAGCTAAGTGTAGAAACACAACAATTATTATTTTTTTTATTTTTTTTATATTTTTTTTTTATGTAAATGTACAACAGGTGGGGTATTACCCCCACACTTAGGTGGTAGAAAGGGGAAAAAGACAGAAATATGAGTGAAAACCCATATTGTATGGCTTGTTTTTGATAACCAAGTCACTAGCTTGACTCGACCCCAAATTAAATTAGTTCATGGGGAAGCTGAGTGGGATTGCCACTCAAAGATTGGGTGAGAAATTGGAGTGGGATTGCCACTCACAGAATTATGAATATTCATCACTTAAGATGAGTCTAAGAATCTTAGAAAGAAACTTAGAAAAGGCGAGAAGAATCTTTTGATTTTATAAAAGAAATGGAAAATATTTTGTATTTTTTAAGTTTTATATATATGTACAAAAGAGAAAAATTCCTTACAACCGCCTCGAAGGGAATCGGTCCGACAGAGCTCAAGAATCAGAAGCGACCAACAACCAAATGTTGTAATGGCGAGGGACTTATCAAAGCTGGGCAAGTTGTGTGCAAAGGAAAAATGTTTTTGTATTTTATATTGTTTTAGGATGAGAATATGATAATATATATATATATATTTTACAAGGGATAGATATAAAACAAATCGTTATCGCAAAGACACCCTCCCGACAATGCGCCAAATAAGCTTGAAATAAGCAAATAAGCACTTCCAGTGCACTGTAGATCCAAACAGTCCCAACCATGGCCTGCAACTTTTTTGAATGGCCATTTAGGCTGACGGGTTAAGTCCAAAATGGCAAACTAAGAATTGGAGTAGCAAGCTGAGGTGGTTGGCTTTCCAAAAAGCCAAAGCTCATCAAGTGGGACCCACTAATGAGCTTTTGAGAGGCTTATGAAGAGGCTTCCATTCCCCGAGTATGCGAGATAAAGGCCTAAGTGTACAGAAATGGGACAAACAAAAGCATGTTGCGACCACTATTAAAAAGCTACAATCTAGAAATGTAAACTTGGAATCTCAAGATGGCGGGTTAGCTATCCAAAGAACCAAGATTTACAAGCTATAGTGCACTGGAGAGCTTGTAAGAGCTTGAAGGAAATGGTGTAAGTTCGAGAAAGTTGAATGTTGTGGTGGGCAAACAACAAGCTCTAAAAGACTAATCAAATAAGCTCATGAGAGCTCAACAATCACGTAAACATTGAGAATGACAGTTAGCATCATATGAAACTAAAAATCACTAGCTCAAGCTTAAGGAGGAACTTTTCATTAGCTTTTGAAAACAACTCCACTTCCACCGCTTGCTTCATGGAAGGAGTGAAATGGGACAAAAAGGGAAAGTGATTAAGCTACACAAATAAGCTAAAACTTAAAATAATCATACACATAAAGACTAAGCCACAAAGGTAACACAAATAAGCCAAATTCACAAGCTAAGGTCAACTTTACAAGCTTTTGCAAGCTTGTGAACTTGACACCTAAACTGTGCGCACCTGAGGCATGGTTTGAGCAATGTACTCTAAATAAGTCGATTAAAAAGCACTTAAAAGTCGATAAAAAGAGAACTAACATTTTACTAATTAAGTTAACCAACTAAACTTTAACATCCCAAAAGGATTAAAGCTAAAACTTAATACGAATCCTACACAAAATTATATATTTTATTCAAAACGACTATATGAAAATTTGACTTTTGAGTTTATGATCAAAGTTGACTTTGATCAACTTTGATCTTAATTTAACAACCTGAATAAGCTATATTATGATACAAGTACATGAAATAAACAAGACTTAACAACATTAAAACACATATGCAAGATTCTAGGTTGTGACAACTTCAAAATACTCATAATGAGACGATCAAGAGTCATTTTGACTTTCTACCATGCTATACTCTTTAGTTAATGTTTCACCGAGTCATTAAGGACATATAAGGCATACATCAACTAAGAACAACACCATACATAGCTGTAACTCAGGTTCATCTACCACAACCAAACATCCTTGAAATGAAATTTTATTGAGCTTATCATTACATATAACCGAGTAAACATCATTTATCAAATCCAGAGGATCCAAGGTGTCAAAATGGACCTTATTCAAGATACACAAGTAGTCACACAAGCTTATGCCTATGATTATCAAAAATCAAGTTATGGCGGTGAAAATGCAATATTCAAGCACAATCAATTCCAAAACATAAACACCGATATTAAATTAAAACATGATAAACTAACAACACGAAACATGGAAACATAGAAATCAAAGCATAAAAGGACTACAACAAGAATTTGCAAAAAGATGAAAATGGCTTACAAGATACATCAAGTCGAGAAACATGGAACCAAAAGCAAGGTTACACCAATAGCTTCCCATTAAGCTCCTAATACCCTTGGCACTCCAAATTCACCCCTTTCATCATCTCCTTCATGATCTCACTATTTTTGATTTTTCAACGATTTTCTCTATTTTTAGTATTTTCGAATTTAAAAGTCTAAGCATGTTTTAAGGTCTCTAAAAGCTTAATGAGCTTTGTCAGGAGCTTATATAGCTTATAGAGTCCATCAAACAACTACAAAACATGAAATTAAGAAGACTTGAAAATTAAAGGAAAATAAGCAAAACTTGAAAATGACCTTAAACTTGAAATTAAACTGAAACTAAAGTTCCATTACACTAGTTTAAGATAAAATACAACATTTGAAAGATTAAAAGACATTTAAACTAAGAAAAGCATTAAAAGTTACATCTACGTGACTATGGCTTAAGGCCAAAGTGTCTTCTCCTCTTTTTCTTCTTTCTTTTATACTCCAATGAGTTCCTTGTTGACTTCTGAAACTATCCCACCAATTTCCAACCGTTGGATCTTCATGATTCATCATAACTGCCATTTGTCCATTTTGGCGCCAAAATAGTCAAGAGCAGTTTTCAACCATTAATGGGTTTTGGGTGTATGTGGAGGTGGAGGGGGGACAAAGTAAGGAGAGGGTGAGGTGAGGCAAGTGGTATGTTTGAAATAGGTGGAATACCACTCGGTATTGGAGAATCGAGAGGTGGGAGGGTGATGAGCAGAGGCGGTATTTCCTCTGTTTGACTTCATTGACCACCGGGTTAATATCAAAGGGTCGGGTTTGGGCCAAAGGTCAAGTTAGTTGGATTGGTTTGGGCCTTGGATAGATATAGGATCCGTTTGGTTTAGAATAAGCACAAGGACCAAAATGTAATTTATCCAAACTTTAGGGACTCAACATGATACTTTTTCCAATGTTATTACAAGGACCAAACTTGACAACTTTGATAGTACAATGACCATAGTTGACAATTATTTCATTTTAAACTTAAAAGGACCTTAATTGTCATTTTGGATTTTGAGGACTATAAGTGTAATTTCCTAAAATTTTATCAAAATGTTCCAAATTTTCAATCATTGTTGGGAATTAAGGTAATCTCACCGATTCTGCCAAGCACAAACTCTCGATTCTCGCCAAGCACAAACTCTCGATTAGAAGCTTGATCGAAGAGATTCTGTAGAAGAAGAATTGATCTTCCAAGTTATACTTGATGAAGTGATAAAGCATAAAGGTGTTCTTCACTGAAAGTGGGAACCACGTGGGAGAGATAAGCTCGGTTTAAGAGTAAAAGTCACCAGTATGTATAGGTTGGCGCAGACATGTAGAGCTTATCGGAATAAACAAAATGATTAACAAAACAATATGATTAGTTGCATGCTTGTCTAGTTGCATGCTTAGTCTAGTTTGGTAGTAGAAGCGTAAATTGTCAACGCTCATTAGGGTTTCTTGCCTATATAAGAAACCATATTAGTTTGTAATAGATAAGCTTTTCTCAAGTTTCTCAAGTCTTGTATTCTATCCGAAACATAGAGTTTCTATAATCAAAGATCCATAGAGGATCAAAAGAGTTCTTAGTTATTATAACTTGTATTTATTTTCCGCTACAATACTAAGTTGTAGAGATCTTCTATTAGTTTGCTTGTGATTACATAGGCAACGCTAACGATCTCCGAGTGCTTATAGATCTATCAAGGTCTTTGTTTCTATCAAGTGGTATCAGAGCCTCGGGAAAGTCTCTACGATACTAAGAACCATTCTCACCCCCATACAATCATACACTCATTCACCATGCCTGGATCCGATAATGAAAATGAAGTCACCAACACAAACAACACCAACACCACTTCCATGCAACAGCTCGGTCTCACAACAATGGTAAATTTCCTTATTTAAAGAGGAAGAATATGAACTTTGGACTATGAAGATGGAAAACTGGATTTCAAATATTGATTGGAATCATGGGAAGTAGTGAAGAAAGGAAATAGTCTAAAGAAGATGATTCACGATGAGATGGAAGTTTATCATGGCTCCACCAAAACTGGCGAAGAAGTCTTGGCCATGCGAGAGAGCATAAAGTTAAAACTATTCTGCTTCAAGCCATACCAAGATCATCTATGTGATTTTCACCATATGGATGATGCTAAAGACATATGGATGGCTCTCAAGGCAAGGTTCGGTGGAAATGAAGAATCAAAGAGAATGAGGAAGTCCATGTTAAGACAACAGTTTGGGACTTCAACATATCGGAAGAAGAAGGTATCCACAAGGGATACGACGGGTTCCATAGGATCTTGAGTCACCGAATCACCGAATGCTAAACCGACAATGAAGATTGTAACTCAAAGTTCTTGCGGTCCTTGCCACCATCATGGTTGCATGTTAGTATTGCTCTCAAGGCTAAAGGAGGGTTGGACATGCTCACCTTTGATGAGCTATACAGCAGACTCGAGAACCCTTGAACCGATGTCGGGACTCCCTACCGTACATCTTCTTCTAACCATGCGACTTTTGTTGGGACATCTCATTCCAACATGATGGTTCAAGCTCCTAGCTCCAACTATTTTCCATCATCTCCTAGTTCCAACTACTTTCCATCATCATCTTCAACTCCTCCTTCACCACATAACCCTCGTCCCACTCCACCAAGTTCTCAAGCTAGGTCTAGTAGTGTGATGGAGGATGTTCTTCATTCGTTTGTTCTTGACTATGATACTCAGATATCTTGCATATGAAGACTTTGATCGGTGGACCCTCTTGAAATGGAGGAAATGAAGTGAAAATGCAGGTGGCATTGCTATCGGTGGACATCAAAGGTTTGAAGAGAAGGTGGAAGGAAGTTTTTTCAAGGAAAGGAACCACCGCTTTGATAGGGGAAAGTCAAGTGCTACACTTGTCATCGGATGGGGCATTTCTCAAGAGAATGCAAGGACGAAAAGAATGGAGATGGAGCCAAATATCTTTCCTATCGTGAGAAATGAAGCAGAAGTCGGAGCTTGACTCTCTCACCATGGATGAACAGGTCAAGCTGGACTACATGAACACGTTAATGAGGAAGCTCATGATCTTGACAAGCTTGGACCGCTTGCAAGGTGCACCGGATGAAAGGCATGATCGGTTTGCCTTAATGGGACTATCTCGGTACACAATTGTATATTTGGTCGTAGTCTTAGATACAATGAACTTAAGGAAGAATTTGATGCTATGAAACCTAAGTTTGATGCTTGTTATATTGATAATGAAGCTCATAAACTTGCATTAAAAACGTAGAAAGACAAAAGTATGGTTTCGGAAGAATCAAATAGCTTATGAAGAAAAGATAAAAGTGTTACAGTTTGATCTAGAAGTTGCAAATAATTACTTAAAAGCGTCTCGAGAAAGCAAAGGATGAAGGCGTAATGTCGAGAACCTAGTACTTAAGGCAAAACTAGTGAGGAAATTGATAGGAATAATGAATGGCAAATGTCGGTAAAAGCTTAAATAGAATCATCTATACTAGTCAATCTCGGACATGTCCTATATGTTTAGGTTTTCAAAAATATGTAGGACCGAAGCTAAGTATGATGGGCGTAAACCTACATCGTGAGGTTAGCTAATTATGTTAAAGAAGGTAAAATGCATCTTTGTCCTGGTCCCATTAGAGGTGAGTTCATGCCCACGAGACCTATCCATCACTGCTGACTTTGATGGATCACATCACTATATGGCAAAAGTCAAAGACTTGCGGACCACGATACCTCATCTAATGACTTTGTCTCTTGCTCGACGGTGACAATTCATCGGATCAAGGTCTACTTCCTATGAAAGTCGTGATTCAAATGAGAAGTCCGACCTTCCCAAGCTGAACCAACACCCAAGCCTGCACCCCTGCCTACTTGTGAGCCCTCTAGGAAGTCACGAGGAATCAATTTCAAGACAGTTTCTCACGAAGACTTATCGTTTAAATGTTTGAATAATCGATCATTAAAACAATTCCTTGAATGTATCTGTTTTAAGTACTTACGCATGTAATCCAACATCTTCCTATTTGAATAAAACTTCTAAGAAGAAGACATGTTTTGTATGTGGCAAGAAATTTCATTTGATTAAGGATTGTGATTTTATGAACAAAGATTGGGTGCATGTGCTACTCTCCAAAAACACAAACCTAATCGGACCAATGTTGCTAATATTCCACCTTATGTCCCTCAGCGCCTAAAAGCCGACTCTCATTGGAGAAGTTCGGTTACTAGACCTTATGACCAACCAACGAGCCCATACTTTAAACATGGCTATTGGCCTACATATGTTGACTCTATGTATGCCGGGATGGGATATGGAACACCGCTGAAGTCCTCGTGAGTTGTTCTTGGACTAACAAGGGACCAAATTATCGGTGGAGGACCAAGAACAATGGTGGATCCTCTAAAACTTCATGCCCTAAACCTATGATCCACAAGGCGAGTTCAAGTCGAGAATGACTTGAACCTCCACCTAATACTAACTGTTTGTATATATTTTTGTTGTTGTTTGTAGGATCATCCCTTAAGCATAAGAATATTGGTATTGTTGATAGTGGTTGTTCGACATGTGCGAAGCAGGATATGATGCACAATTTTGTCCCTATAGAAGGAGGAGGCAATGTGACTTTTGGAGGAAGTGATGGTAGTATCACAGGGAAAGGCACCATAAAGACACCTCATCTAGATTTTGAAAATGTGTACTTTGTTAAGGAACTTCAACATTTCAACTTGTTCTCTGTTTCACAAATCTGTGACACTAAGAACAAAGTTCTCTTCACTGAGAATGAATGTCTTGTCTTTGTCTAAAGACTTCATTCTCCCGGAAAAACTTCAATTCTCAAGGTTCCTCGGACTCACAACTTATACACATTCAACCTTAATGACGTGCAACGGTGGTAACCTCACTTGCTTGGTGGCTAAAGCATCTCTTGATGAGTCCACTAAATGGCATAGAAGAATGGCGCATGTGAATTTCAAGACCATTAACAAACTCTCTAAAATGGGTCTTGTTGAAGGTCTTCCACCAAAGTTTTCACAAATGATCACAATTGTGTCGCTTGCAACAAAGGAAAACAACACGAGCTTTTATAAAGCTATCAATGCTATGAGCATCATTCTTGAACCTCTTGATTGCTTCACATGGATCTGTTTGGTCCAACTCAAGTCGAAGCATTGATCATAAGTTCTTACATTTGGTAATCACCGATGGCTATAGCAGATTTTGTTGGGTTTTCTTTCTCGGAACCAAAGATGAAACATCTCAATCTTGTTGAATTCATCACTCTTGTTGAAAATCAGTTGAACAAAAGGTTAAGGGTATTCGGTGTGATAATGGAGCAGAGTTCAAAATGCTATTCTTATAGAACTCGTGGGTCAAAAGGCATAAAAGGGACTATAGTAATCCAAGAACCCCACAACAAAATGGGGTGGTGAAAGAAAGAATAGGACCTTAATAGAATTGCTAGATCCATGCTTGCAGACTCTAAACCGCCCACTATGTTACGGATCAAGTTTGTGGCACCGCCTGCTATGTGCTAAGCAGGTGTCCATTACAGACCACAACTCAAAACCCCATATGAACTTCTCTTTGGAAAGGTTCACATCATTCACTACCTAAAACCTTTTGGTTGTCAAGTGACCATTCGAACACAAGTGATCCGTTGGGAAAGTTTGATGAGGAGGTCGATGATGGTTATATTGTGGGTTATTCACTCATAGTAAGGCCTACTGGGTGTATAATTTGCAAGCCAAGAAGATAGAGGAGGCGTTGAACACGAGATTTTTGGAAGACAAGCATAATGTTCAAGGACGAGGTCATTCGTGGTCATTTGACCTTGACTATTAATCGACTCTTTGGGTTACACTAGACACTTGGCTAATCAAAATGCGAGTTCTCAAGCTTCTCCCATCGACAATGCGGGTTTCTTGAATGATGACTACGAAAATGAGTTTGAAGATGATGAGCAACCCATACTTGTGCCTTCTTTCTCCCCAACAATATTGCGGTACCACCTCAAGGATCTGGCGATTCGAGTGATGAAGATGACTCTCATTATCTTTGAGGACCTCGCTGGGCTTCGGACTCAAGAATTTGCCGCCAAGCTTGAAGCAGGCCGAAAGAAGGGTAGCTAATGAAGGTCGTCGTGAAACAACGTGTCTGCACGAAATTGACTCTGTCACACCCTCCATCCCCAAATCTGGCTGAGGCTATCTTGTTCCTTCTCAAGTATCTTGGGACTTTGGTGAACCCTATACACGCTTTCCAAAACCTTCGATCTTGGAAATCATCAACCCAAAACGGCATCTTCACCTCACCCTCTTGTGATCTTTGAATTTGAACCAACCATCACTAATCTTGATTCATCCATTGAAGTCAACCCCATCGCTACTCGGAGGATCAATATTGCTCATCCTCGATCCAACATCATAGGTGATCTTCGGCACTGTTAGAACTCGAAGGGCTATCACAAGTCCTCAATTTGGACAAATTGCTTTTCTCTCTATGTCTCCAACCAACAAAGAGACAATCATCGAGACTTCAAACATTGTCATTTGCTTGTTTTCTCTCAAGTGGAACCAACCAAAGTATCTCAAGCTCTTAATGATTCAAGTTGGCTAGAAGCAATGCAAGAAGAGATGCAACAATTTCACAATCGGCGGTGTGGATCTTGGTTCCACTACACGATGGCAAATATGCCATTGGGACAAAGTGGGTTCGAAGAATAAGAGATGCTCGGGTGTTGTGATCAAAAACAAAGCAAGGTTAGTAGCACAAGGCTTTAGGCAGGAGGAAGGAATTGACTATGATGAAGTATTTGCACTGTTGCGAGTTGAAGCAATTCGCATTTTCTTGGCTTATGCTTATATGGGCTTCATGGTGTATCAAATGGATGTCAAAGGTGCTTTCTGTATGGTGAGATTGAAGAGGAAGTCTATGTCACTCAACCCAAGGGATTTGAAGAC
>CM040243.1:229460224-229770969 GCA_022545495.1 Chrysanthemum lavandulifolium | reverse complement strand
TTGAAGACTTCATGTGTTTGAACCATTTGTGGTGGGGAATTGCACCAAGTTGTGGAGTGTGTTGTTGATTAAATTGTTGTTGATAAATTGCTTGTTGTTGATTCCATTGTTGATGTTGTGGACTTAGTTGTTGTTGTCGCTGAGGATAAGTGTAAGGGAAATAGTTAGAGTATGGTGGTTGAGACATGTTGAAAACTTGTGTTGGTAAAATGGATCTTTGTAGTCGAATGAACCTTTGTTGATGAAGGTCCTTAGCGAGAAAGACAAGAACCAAGTAGCACTTATGCGTAAAAACACTAAAGTTACGCAGAAAAAGAGAAGTTACTGTAGGATTTAGCTTACGGCGTAAGTAGAAAAGCACTAAAGTTAGGCGTAGACAAAAGTTAGGCGAGGATTCTCTTATGCGTAAGACCAGGCTTAGCGTAGGAAAAATCTTAGGCGGATTTCTGGCGTAAGCTTATGCTTATGCGTAATTTTAGGTTTTTGCTCAAATGATCTTTTACACTATCACAAAGGCAAAAGATATCCAAAGTCGACGATTTTCAGACTTATCCAAGTAAGAAAACACTAATAAACCACGAAAATGAAGATCAAACCAAGGAAACACTTACGTAGTTTTAGGGTTTTACCACGCGTAGAAATGCACGAAATTTTGATTCGTCCAAAGTGTTTCTAAACCAGCTTTGTGTGATAAAATAGCTTCAATAACACCAAAATACACAAAAGTGTGAAACTTGATGAACCAAAACCTCTAAAACAGCTATTAGTAGATAGAACCCTGCTCAAAACTCGATCAAAAACAACTATCCACGATAAAGTTTGAAACTTTTGCCAAAACAAGTATTTTAACACCTTAAAACATTGAAAGTACAAGAATCTTGGATTAAAAAGTGTAAAACAAGTTTTAAGCGAACCAGTATCAAACGTATGCTTTAGGCGAGGACCAAACCCACTTCAAAACAAACACGATTCACCCAACTAGTAGGCGATTGATACCACCGTTAGGTCACTAGTTTTACAACACAAGCATCAAGAGAAGAGATAGAGAGAGATTGGTTGAACCCTTATCCAAACACACTAAATATAGAGAGAAAGGTTAAAGGAAAGAGTGAAATAGAAAGAGAACAACCAACCCCAAGTGAGGGTTTACATAAGGTATTTATAGGAGGAAGCTAGGCAACACCCTAGTTCCCTTCCTTTCTTTAATGGGCTTGGGCCTAAGCTCATGGGCCTTCTACATAAGCTTAAGGCTAATAACAACATAAAGGCCATAATAAAGCTAACTATTACATATTAATTACTAACACTTGATTATGGTTTAGGAGTGATTCCAACATATCCGGGTAAAACTTTCCGCCTAGTCCACTTTCATTCTTCGCCTTTAAAGCCTTCCTCTTCCTTCGCTTGTCTTCGGTTTAACAGTTGGAGAGAGTCGAGGGACCAAAGTGAGTTATTGTCATCACCACCGAATCCACTATCTTCTTCTTGACTTAGTCTTCACCCTTTAAGTTCCGCAGGTGCAGTGGAGAGGCTCATTCTTTGCCTCATACTAAGTGTCTCGAAGATAGCTCAATCGAGACTATGCGCTCAAGGACCGATTGTGTTTAACGGATTAAACACTTAGATTATTTTCTATTCAAATCCTAGTTTAAGGGGTTTGGGTATTTAGTGAGCCCAACAGTAATGTATGTTTTTAGTATTTGAATAGTTAAATGTAAACATTTGATATTATTTATCAAATTGATGTACTTGATGTTGTGATCTTTTCCTGTTATATTAATTGTTTTAAATATTTGCATGTTTAGAAGTCCATGAATAAGTATTTACTCTAAATCATCCATTATCGGTTGATGATATGAGAATAACATCAAATTAAGACAATTGTGAGAGTGTTGATTATATTCAAGAATGAATATTTAGTAGTTAGACTAATCAGATTCATGTGTATTTATGAAGATAAATATTGGATTGACTCAACATACAAGAATTCACTACATGGATTTCTGCATTGAGTGAAAACTTGTAAATGGTTAAGACAATTGGTTCCTTAGACTTGAGACACTCGCAGTTTGAGCGTGTGTGCAACATTGTTCTTTAATATGATTGAACGTTGTCCTAAATAAGACTGCTATAAAAATCATCCTTAGGAATAATGTGAAACACATGACTAACACGTGTAGTCGAGATGGAATTAGTTCCTCCAAGAATCATGGAGTTAGAAACTTTTGGGCACTTTGAAGATTTGAAAAAATGTGTACATGGCCATGTCCAAATATAATTAAGATGAATCTTTAATTAATTTGGTAATCTAGTTCAAGATCTAAAGTCAAGAAGCGAATAGTTAAATAAATAAACATGCATTTAAATCATGTCTTATATTTAACTACGATCCGAAAGAAAAGCAAAACTTGATGATTAACCATTATCCTTATAAGGTTTAAGTAACTAAACCTCACATATTTTAGAGCATTGGCGTGTTGTTAGACACTAACATTTACTTGTATAAATGGAAGGTAAGTGTGCCATTCACAAGTGGGAGCTGATGGAATATGCTCAAGGCACATTACATTTATACGGCTAAGTTTATGTGAGCCTATGAGGTCACACACGAAATACATTTAGATACTTTAAGTTATAATATAAATAATGTATTTGTATTATAATAACACAAAACGATGATAAGTCATTTAACGATGTATTTATGATATAACGTATTAATAAATCATAAAGTTAAATACTTATTAGTTAATAAACTAGCTAAATAAAAATTAGGAAACTCCTAATTATACCCCTCCGGGATCGCCAACATAGAGAGAAAAGTGAAGGTTGGATTAAACTTGATGATCAAGTTTAAATGGATCTAGACACCTTGGGTTTAGTATAAATACAAGACCCTAGATCTTAATCCATCATAAGTTTACATACAACCAAAACTCTCCCCTTCATCTCCCTAAACACTTGGTCAAACCCGCCCAAGGGTTTCGGTTTTCGCCTTTTGTCTTCCAAGTTTAAGGCATAAAGGCGCACGCTTTGTATATGATTGGTTTTAAGACTAGCATCTCGAGGGTATTGCATAACGAGTAGTGTGGATCAACCGTAGAGATAATCTACATTGATTATTTGGTTTCTTCGATCATATCGAGCTCATAAGGTTGGTAACACGCCTTTATTACGTGATTAATTGCATGAATCATATGATCCATTTTGGTTTTTTAATCGTTTACGCTATCTCTTTTATTTAATATAATTGAAAGTCTAAATATGTTAATTATATAAAAACTATTTTATAAAATCATTAAATAACAACTGACTATATTTGTAATCATTTGAAACCTTAATGACTGGACCCGGCAAAAAAAAGAGTTCACTGACGAAATCTGCAAAATCAACAAACTGCAAAACCAAAAAACCATAGTGACCGCTTATGTAATTAACTCAATTTCTTTATATGATCCAATCCAAACTGTTTACAAATTTGTATTAGATAAACCAAATCCAACTTGATTTTATACAACAAAAGTTGCAATTAATTACTAGCCGGTCATTATTCATATTATCCTACTCGAATTAAAAGCACGATAACTAAATTATATAAAGAACACATTTGGTGAGGTTCCCGCCCAAAGTGAGTCAAATATTTTATTCTATAAAATCGTGGCCCATTAAGAAATTTTCGTCAGCCCAAGAAGTGAGTATATCATTTCCGACTCTTGATCCACTCCACTATGTTGTTGTCTTTTACATAAGATAACAAATTAACAACCCACCGCTTACACACTTCCAGATTTATCTACACCCAATCCCAATATTGATCAACACCGACTCTTGATTGAACCTTTGTTTGGACAGTAAAAAATAGTGTGTTCGTGAGGCCGTGGGAATTTTTGTTGAGCATTGTGGTACCTGAGATGAAGGTGTCTCATGAGGGTGAATGTTTAATAGATACTAGGGGGTAACCAAATCATTTTGTTTTATTTTATAATTTGTAGGTATAAATTGTGGCTTTGCTATGGTTTTAAGAAGATTTTAGGCAATTGCTGATTGTGGGTGATCGAACGGCTAATGTGATTTCATATATGGTTTTGACAGGAACGATATAGGCGATCCATGAGGAAACCATTAATACTTTCATTATGTTGATAAAATGGTTAGTAAAGAATCGGTGACACAAAGGTATGTTGTTTACCCACAAGTCACCTTCACATGTCGAGCCGATTATATAATAGGCTTGCTATAATCATATTGGTTGCTTACCTTTGTATGCTACCGATTTGCGCCTATTCGTATGGCTGTGGTAGCGCTATTCTTAGGCTTTCGTTAACTACATAGCATTCATCGGCTATATGCAACCTACATTAATCTCAAATATGGTACATACTTTTGCGATTTCATATTAGTGTGACGTTATGGTGTTGGTATTAAAAGTAAAGATTACATGCAATAAAGTTAATTATTTTGGCCTTCGAGACATGTAGCTCGACTCATTTTTATTTATTTTTCATAACATATTATGTCAAGAATCTCGGATACTAGATTGCGGGATATTCGCCATTCAAGCAAACAAATTGTGATCGTTAGACCAAGTGCATTGCCATTTGAGTTCCACCACGGATTTCACGCTCGTTGTTAAAAGCAAATAGGTATAAGCAAATGGAATGTGCACTTTAGATTAACGTTAATGTCGGTATATGATATCGGGGTGAAACGTTATCAATACCGATTAACCACACCCGGAAGATACTTTATCAATACGGATCTAGATATTGTATATATAAGTGTTCTTGGCTTTCTTTATTATATGGGAAAACCAAATTAAGTAATTTTAATTAGTGACTTTGTGTACTATATAATTCTACCATTGGTTTTAATTGCTATAATCGATAATAAGCTTCGTATATATACAACAATGGTCACCAATGGTTAGTTTGTATAATCATAAGATTATTGCATGATGAGTATTCTTTACATATTGTGTTGGTTCAAATAATTGAGTAAATCTTGATAAATGAAGAACACATTCATTAATAATGAATAACAATTATTACAAGATTACTCAATACTAATGATCCAGGTTGAATACAACCAAGTCTAATCACACAAACCGCCACTTGTGAATGACCAAATGTAATGCACTTAAAACAATTCGTACACAAATGCAATGAAGATCGAGAATATAGTGAATTCCTGGTCGCTTAGTCCCACTGAGACTCAATGGTGTAAACTCGATTCAGATAATGGAGTGATCACTAAGGATAGTGATCTCAGAGGTTTTGATTAGAATTATTACACTCACCGATTGATTGGAAAGGAATAGGCTACGAACCGAAGGCACAACAATCGATGAAAGAAACGTAAACGTAAGTTTTAAAACTACGACACGCATAAAATAAAAAGTGAAAACTAAGAAATAAAAGGTCTAAAATATGAAAATAACATTTTAGAATCCTAAAATAAAAGAAAATTATTAGAAAAAGAAAATTATTTTTAACACTATTTAATTAATTATTATTAATTAAAACTATTTTAACTATTTAATAAATACTCTAAAATAGAAGAAAATACAAAATAAGGCTAGAAAAATAAACTTATGATTCTGAAAATCTAAAATACTATAGAACTAATTTTAAAACTAAAAATATATTTTTCACACTTTTTATCTAATTATTACTAATTAATTATTATTTAAAATACACTTAAATACTAGAAAATATAAAATAAACTTGGAAAATAAAATTTTAACTTGGAAAAATCTAAAATAAGATAAAACTAATTTTAGAACTTAAAAGATATTTTTATGCTTTTAATTATTTATTACTAATTATTTATTATTTATTAACTATTTATAATTATAATATATACTAAATGTAAAAAAAGAAAATATGAAACTTTTCTAAAAATACTATATGATGACAGAAACTGAGAAAAATAGAAAACAAGATTTGCTTATTAATAAGATGAAAAGAAAATCAAAAAGCTAGAAAATCTTAAATAAACACTATCACCGATTTTAACTTGATCTTTTCTGGATTTTCTTTTGAATACTACTTTAATACTGATATTATGAAACTTTAACAAAGACAAAAATTTTACAAGTCACAAATAAGCTGTTTGAGGAGCTTATGAGCTCAACAGATGGCTTAATAAGCTTATTTGGTGAAATAAGCTCAAACAAGCTAACCAGCTGAAACAAAAGCTCAAAGTAGATGCAAACAAGCTAAAAGAACTAAAATGAAGCTAAAAGAGATAGAGAAGCACACTGAAAAAGCTATAAATAAGCAATAAGCACTTTTGATTAAAACAGTAAATGGGACAATCTTTAAACTACTTACTCTAGCTATTAAGCTTCAAATTGAAAAACAAGAGTTGGAACCTCAAGATAGCTTGGTTGGCTACCCAAAGAAACAAGTATCACAGATAAGACCAAAATTGAGCTCTGTGCAAGCTTTTCAAAATGGGCTTATTCATCGTGCACTGGCACTTTTCGTAACAGTAACCACAATAAGCAAAGAAATAAGCACTTAAAAAGTCGAGAAACAGAGAACTAGCATTTTGTATTTTTGTTTAGAAACTATACTCTAATATCCCAAAAGCTTTTGAACTGAAACTCACTATTGAACACACAATGAAATTCCAAAGTTTATTCAAAACCACCTTATGAAAATTTTGACTTTTGTTCAAACCAAAAGTTTGACTTAGATGAACTTATAACTGATTCTATGAACTAATTATGTTGTATTAAGATGATATAAGACTGATTTGACCTGCACTAACAACTTCTTAACACAAAATCATGATCCTATCTTTGTAAAAATCAACAGTGAATACACAATATATGATCCAAAGATATTTTGACTTTTTCAAGAACAAGAACTGGTTTATATGACTGGTATGAGATATAAGTCACTTATGTGACACAAAGCAAGCACAAACAGCAACACAAACAGGACCTGATGCAGTTTAAGAAAGCAAATCCAAACAGACCTTAAATGACTGTTTTGAAACTTTTCAAGGCAAATCTCAAATTTAAACCATGGACTTAATTTCAGACCTTGTATTATTATTAAATAAGACTAAACAAGCTTAAACCAGTGGTGATAACAACATAAAACTGAGACTTGATGAAAATGCAACTTTAACTGTCAAAACTAAATTTTTGTAATCTACAAATTAAAAAGAACAAGTAACTGATTTAAAAGCTTAAATACACTAAATTAAGACTGATTATCACAAAGAAAAAGAAATTAGAGCTAATGAACAAGTACAACAAAGTTGAAATGCCAAATGGTTAAAAGCTTACAAATGGGTATTCAACTCGCAAACCAAGAACCAATGACCAATACCACTCCTAATAGCTTTCCACAAAGCTTCTAACCCAAGGCCATCCACAATTCACTTCGCCCAAAATTGTGGTACACCATTTTCAACCCATTTTTGATTTTTGAGCTATTTAATTTGTATTTTTGGTAATTTTGATTTTTATGCTAAACTGAATTTTAGGATATCTAATAGCTTTAATAAGCTATCTAGGAGCTTATGTGACTTATCTCATCCATATTAACACCTAACATCAACACTTGAATCACAAGAGATTTTGAGCACTGGAAATTGCATAAACCGACTTTGATATTAAAACTTGAAATTGATTATTAAAAGGGTTCGACATACACTTAAAATACTTAAACAAAGTACTTGGAATAAAAACATACAATCGGAAAACTTAGCTTAAAAAAACGACTAAGGAAAATTGAAAATTACACTAGATACATCATACATTGCTTCTCCTCTCTATATAATGACTTTTAGCACTCCATGATATCTTCCGAATCTTTCCACCAAATCTTGACCATTGGTTTAGCGGATCACCATATTTGCCATTTGTCGATTTTTACGCCATTTTTCAATTTAGCGTGTTTGATCATTTAATGGATTTGGTTGAAATAATTAAAGGAATTTGGAGTTTGAGGAGTGAGGGAACATAGGGATGGATAGGTGAGGAGGGGTTGAAAATGTGGAAACCACCTGGTTTTGGTGTTTCGGGGTCGAGGAGGTGATGCTACAAAGGTCTTGGCGGTATTTGCCCTGGTTTGACTTTCGTTGACCGCTGGCTTAATAACACGGGAGGTCAAAAGGGGAATTAAGGTAATCCATCGATTCTCGCCAAGCACAACCATCGATTCTCGCCAAGCTTCAGCTTGAAGAGATTCTCATCAAGAAGAATCGATGTCACCGGGTTATACTTCAAATAGAGGTGATAAAGGCATAAAGTGTTGTCACGAAAGTGGGAACCACGAGAGAGATAAGCTCGCTTTAGAGTAAAAGTCACTGATGTATAGGTTGGCGCCAGACATGTAGAGCTTACTCGTAATAAACACGATGATTAACAAAACAATATGATTAGTTGCATGCTTGTCTAGTTGCATGCTTAGTCTAGTGTAGTAGTAGAAGCGTAAATTGTCAACGCTTATTAGGGTTTCTTGCCTATATAAGAAACCATATTAGTTTGTAATAGATAAGCTTTTCTTAAGTTTCTCAAGTCTTGTATTCTATACGAAACATAGAGTTTCTATAATCAAAGATCCATAGAGGATCAAAAGTGTTCTTAGTTACTATAACTTGTATTTATTTTCCGCTACAATACCAAGTTGTAGAGATCTTCTATTAGTTTGCTTGTGATTACATAGGCAAAGCTAACGATCTCCGAGTGCTTAAGATCTATCAAGGTCTTTGTTTCTAACAAGTGGTATCGAGCCTCTGAAAGTCTCTACGATACTAAGAACCATACCTCACCCCATACAACCAAACATTCATTCACCATGCCCGGATCGACATCGAAAATGAAGTCACCAACACAAACAACACCAACACCAACACCACTTCCATGCAACAACTCGCCTCACAAACAAAGAATGGTAAATTCCTTATTTAAAGAGGGAAGAATATGAACTTTGGACTATGAAGATGGAAAACTGGATTTCCAATATTGATTGGAATCAGGAGGTAGTAAAGAAAGGAAATAGTCTAAAGAAGATGATTCCCGATGAGATGGAAGTTTATCATGGCTCCACCAAAACCGTCAAGAAGTGCCGCCATGCAGAGAGCATAAAGTGAAGACTATTCGCTCAAGCCATACCAAGATCATCTATGTGATTTTCATCATATGGATGATGCTAAAGATATTTGGATGGCTCTCAAAGCAAGGTTTGGTGGAAATGAAGAATCAAAGAGAATGAGGAAGTCCATGCTAAGACAACAGCTTCAGACTTCAACATATCGAAGAAGAAGGTATCCACAAGGGATACGACAGTTCCATAGGATCTCGAGTCACCGAATCACCGAATGCTAAACCGACAATGAAGA
Organism: Chrysanthemum lavandulifolium; assembly: GCA_022545495.1. NCBI lineage: Eukaryota > Viridiplantae > Streptophyta > Magnoliopsida > Asterales > Asteraceae > Chrysanthemum > Chrysanthemum lavandulifolium. The sequence continues at coordinate 229,761,612 of CM040243.1, read as the reverse complement.
TTGCAACTCAAAGTTCTTGAGGTCCTTGCCACCATCATGGTTGCATGTTAGCATTGCACTCAAGGCTAAAGGAGGGTCGGACATGCTCACCTTGATGAGCTATACAATGCACTCGTAACCTTGAACCGTATGTCGACTCCCTACCGTACATCTTCTTCTAACCATGCAGCCTTTTGTTGGGACATCTCATTCCAACATGATGGTACAAGCTCCTAGCTCCAACTATTTTCCATCATCTCCTAGTTCCAACTACTTTCCATCATCATCTTCAACTCCCCTTCACCACATAACCCTCGTCCCACTCCACCAAGTTCTCAAGCTAGATCTAGTAGTGTGATGGAGGATGTTCTTCATTCGCTTGTTGTCGACTATGATACTCAAGAAGATCTTGCATATGAAGACTTTGATCGTGTGGACCTCTTGAAATGGAGGAAATGAAGTCGAAAATGCAAGTGGCTTTGTTGTCTCGTGGACATCAAAAGGTTTGAAGAGAAGGTCGAAGGAAGTTTGTTTTCAAAGGAAAGGAACCACCGCTTTGATAGGGGAAAGTCGTGCTACTCTTGTCATCGATGGGGCATTTCAGAGAATGCAAGGACGTAAAGAATGGAGATGGAGCCAAATATCTTTCCTATCGCCAGAAACAAAGCAGAAGTCGAGCATCAGCCTCTCCTCACCATGGATGAACAGTCAACTGGACTACACATGAACCTCGTTAATGAGGAAGCTCATGATACCGATAAGCTTGGATCGCTTGCAAGGTGCACTTTGGATGAAAGGCATGATCGCTTGCCTTAATGGGACTATCTCGTGTACACAATTGTATTTTTGGTCGTAGTCTTAGATACAATGAACTTAAGGAAGAATTTGATGCTATGAAACCTAAGTTTGATGCATGTTATATTGATAATGAAGCTCATAAACTAGCATTAAAAAAAAGAGAAAGACAAAAGTATGGTTTCGTAAGAATCAAATTGCTTATGAAGAAAAGATAAAGGTTTTACAGCTTGATCTAGAAGTTGCAAATAATTACTTAAACCTGTCTCGAGAAAGCTAAGGATGAAGTCAGATCCGAAAACCTAGAGCTTAAGGAAAACTAGCTAAGGAAATAGCTATGCATAAAGAATGGTTGGTAAATGGAAACAAGTTAGCTAGTCAAATCTATAACACCAAACAGCTACCTCCGGCTTAGGACTAGGCTTTCAAAAGTATGTAGGAGTAGAAGCTAAATATGATGGTCGAATCCACACCAAAGGGTTAGCTAACTTTGTAAAAGAAGGTGAATTACATGTCGTCCCTCGGACCTATTAGAGGTGAATTTATGCCCATAGACCTATCCATCATCGCTGACTTTGATGGATCACATCACCTATATGGCAAAAGTCAAAGACTTGCTGCACTCGATGCCTCATCTAATGATTTTGTCTCTTGCTCGACAAAGGACAATTCATCGGATCAAGGGTCTACTTCCTATGAAAGTCGTGATTCAAATGAGAAGTCCGACCTTCCCAAGCCCGAACCAACACCCAAGCCTCGCACCCCGCCTACTTGTGAGCCTTCTAGGAAACCACGAGAATCAACTTCCAAGACAGCCTCAAGACTTATCTTTAAATGTTTGAATAATCATCGTTTAAAACAATTCCTTGAATGTATCTGCTTTTAAGTACTTCGCATGTAATCCAACATCTTCCTATTTGAATAAAACTTCTAAGAAGAAGACATGTTTTGTATGTGGCAAGAATTTCATTTGATTAAGGATTGTGATTTTATGAACAAAGATCGGGTGCATGTGCTACTCTCCGTAAACACAAACCTAATCGACCAATGTTGCTAGTATTCCACCTTATGTCCCACAAGCGCCTAAACCGACTCTCATTGGAGAAGTTCACCACTAGACCTTATGGCCAACCAACGAGCTCATACTTTAAACATGACTATTGGCCTACATATGTTGACTCCATGTATGCCGGAAGGGATATGGGAACACCGCCGAAGCCCTCAAGCAGTTGTTCTTGGACCAACAAGGACCAAATTATCAATGGAGGACCAAGAACAATGGTGGATCCTCTAAAACCTCATGCCCTAAACTCGTGATCCACAAGGTGTTCAAGTCAAGAATGACTGAGCCTCCTCTCGCATACTAACTGCTTGTATATAATTTTTGTTGTTTGTAGGATCATCCCTTAAGCATAAGAATATTGGTATTGTTGATAGTGGTTGTTCCGTAGCATGTCCGGGAACAGGATATGATGCACAATTTTGTCCCTATAGAAGGAGGAGGCAATGTAACATTTGGAGGAAGTGATGGGAGTATTACAGGAAAGGCACCATAAAGACACCTCATCCGGATTTTGAAAATGTGTATTTTGTTAAGGAACTTCAAGATTTCAACTTGTTCTCTGCTCACAAATCAGACACTAAGAACAAAGTTCTCTTCATCGAGAATGAATGTCTTGTCGCCTAAAGACTTCAAACTCCCGTAAGAAACTTCAATTCCCATCAAGGTTCCTCGACTCACAATTTGTACACATTCAACCTTAATGAAGTTCAACCAGTGGTGATCTCACTTGTTTAGTGGCTAAAGCATCTCTTGATGAGTCCACTAAATGGCATAGAAGAATGGCGATGTGAATTTCAAGACCATTAACAAACTCTCAAAATGGGTCTTGTTGAAGGTCTTCCCACCAAAGTTTTCACAAATGATCACAATTGTGTCGCTTGCAACAAAGGAAAACAACACGTAGCTTTACAAAGCTATCAATGCTATGAGCATCATTATCGAACCTCTTCGCTGCTTCACATGGATCTGCTTGGTCCAACTCAAGTCAAGCATTGATCATAAGTTCTTCTCGCTTGGTAATAACCGATGGCTATAGCAGATTTTGTTGGGTTTTCTTTCTCGTAACCAAAGATGAAACATCTCAAGTGCTATCGAATTCATCACTCTTGTTGAAAATCGCTAAACAAAAAGGTTAAGGGTATTAGTGTGATAATGGGACAGAGTTCAAAATGCTATTCTTATAGAACTCGTGGGTCAAAAGGCATAAAAGGGACTATAGTAATCCAAGAACCCCACAACAAAATGGGGTGGCCGAAAGAAAGAATAGAACCTTAATAGAGGTCGCTAGATCCATGCTTTCGCACTCTAAGCCGCCCACCATGTTCGGATCAAGTCATGGCACCGCTCGCTATGTGCTCAACAGGTGTCCATTACTGCACCACAACTTAAAACCCCATATGAACTTCTTTGAAAGGTTCCCGCTATTCACTACCTAAAACCTTTCGTTGTCAAGTGACCATTCTCAACACAAGTGATCCGTTGGGAAAATTTGATGAGAAGGTCGATGATGGTTACATTGTGGGTTATTCAAATAGTAGTAAGGCCTGCTGTGGTGTACAATTTGCAAGCCAAGAAGATAGAGGAGACGTTGAACCCGAGATTTTTGAAGATAAGCATAACATTCAAGGATGTGGTCATACGTGGTCTTTGACCTTGACTACTTAACCGATTCCTTGGGTTACACTAGACACTTGGCTAATCGTAATGCAGTCCTCAAGACTCTCCAACTAACCATGCAGTCCCTTAGATGATGACTCAAAATGAGTTCAAGATGATGAGCAACCCATACTTGTGCCTTCCTTCTCTCCTAACAATGTTGCAGTACCACCTCCAAGGATACCGCCGATTCGTGTGATGAAGATGACTCTCATTATGTCGAGGACCTTGCTAGGCTTCGAACTCAAGAATTTGCGCCACGCTTGAAGCAGAAACCGAAAGAAGGAGTAACTAATGAAGGAGTCGCAGAAACAACGTGTTCGCCAAGTTGACTCACACACCTCCATCCCCAAATCAAGGCTATGCTCCTCCTCCTCAAGTATCTTCGACTTTGGTGAACCCTATACACGCTTCCAAAACCTTCGATCTTGGAAATCATCAACCCAAAGTCGGCATCTTCACCTCACCCTCTTATGATGTCAATTTGAACCAACCATCACTAATCTTGATTCATCCATTGAAGTCAACCCCATCGCCACTCGTGAGGATCAATATTGCTCATCCTCAATCCAACATCATAGGTGATCTTCCGCACCGTTAGACTCAAGGGCTATCACAAGTCCTCAATTTGACAGATTGCTTTTCTCTTATGTCTCCAACCAACAAAGAGACAATCACACGTACTTCAAACATTGTCTGCTTGCTTGTTTTCTCTCAAGTGGAACCAACCAAAGGTATCTCAAGCTCTTAATGATTCGAGTTGGCTAGAAGCAATGCAAGAAGAGATGCAACAATTTCACAATCAACAAAGTGTGGATCTTGGTTCCACTACCGATGGCAAATATGCCATTGGGACAAAGTGGGTTCAAGAATAAGAGAGATTCTAGAGGTGTTGTGATTAAAACAAAGCAAGGTTGGTAGCACAAGGCTTCGCATGTGAGGAAGGAATTGATTATGATGAAGTGTTTGCTCTCGTTGCGTGAGTTGAAGCAATTCGCATTTTCTTGGCTTATGCTTCTTATATGGGCTTCATGGTGTATCAAATGGATGTCAAAGGTGCTTTTCAGATGGTGAGATTGAAGAAGAGGTTTATGTCTCTCAACCAAAGGGATTTGAAGACCCGCATCACCCAAATCATGTTTACAAAGTTGTTAAAGCTCTCTATGGCTTACATCGTGCTCCAAGAGCTTGGTATGCTCGGCCATCATTCCTCACCAAGCATGGCTATAGGAGAGGAGCTATTGATAAAACTCGCTCCTCAAGAAGAATTACTCCGACATCATTCTCGTACAAGTGTATGTGGACGACATTATCTTTGGTTCCACAAATGAAGCTTGGTGTGGAATTCGAGGAACTTATGAAGGGTGAATTTCAAATGAGTGCTATGGGAGAACTTACTTTTTTTGGGTCTCCAAGTTCAAGAGAACAAGATGGCATCTTTATCCGTCAAGATAAATATGTGAGGGACATTCAAGAAGTTTGGTATGGAAGGTGTTAGGACCGCCACCACACCTTATGAAGCTCCAAAGACTAAAGCAAATAATGAACCGATCTACCGTGAATGTGCATCCAGACAGTCCATGATTGGTTCATTGATGTATCCGACCGCCCAAGACCCGATATTACGCTTGTCGTGAGTGTGTGTTCTCGACATCAAGTCACCCACTTGCTTCCCATCTCAATGCAGAAAGAAGATCTTTAAGTACCTCAAAGGCCAACCTCTTTAGGCCTTTGGTACCCAAAAGAATCTCCTTTCAAGTTAGAAGCATTCAAAGGATGTGATTATGCCGGTGCAACCGATAGAAGATCCACAACCGAGGTCGCCAATTTCTAGGCAAAGGTTGATTTCTTGGCAATGCAAGAAACAAACCATTGTGGCCACCTCAACCATCAAGCACGTTGTCACCGCAAAACCGCGTGGACAAGTCCTTTGATTCGTAACCAATTGTCGGACTATGGGTACAACTTTATGAACACTACAATTCATATAGATAATCAAAGTACCATCCGCATAGTCAAAATCCAGCTTTTCACAATGAACTAAACACATTGAAATCGTGCACCACTTTATAAGAGATGCTTATGAAAACATTTAATAAAAGTGGCTAAAATCCATACCGATAATAATGTGGCACACTATTAACAAAGGCTTTTGATGGACCAAGGTTTCAACACCTCGTGGTCAATATTGGTATGCTAAACCCTTGACCGATAGTTTAAGGGGAGGCATAGGCCTCGTGGGAGGCATATGCCTGTGGAGGATTTGTGCAAACTCGCAGATTTTTGTTTGTTTTATATTTACTCGCAGATTTTTGTTTGTCTTTATATTTTAGTTTGTAATCTAACACTAACTTCTAATATTTCTAGTTTGTTTGTTTTTGTTGTTGTGTTTGTTTAGTGTCTGTTTTGCGCTTGTCTGCATCGCATTTTGTCTATTCCTTATCTCGATTGCGCTTATACATCCCATGATCAAGATCAAATTCATCAAGAGTGGCTCATTAGTACATGGTCGATAGTCGAAAAAGTGTTGCTTGTTTCTTCCGATAACAAATATCAAGCATACAATTTGATTCTATCAAGATAATATCAAGAAAAGAAATTGAAGTCAAATTGTTCATTCATTCATTCAAGAAACAGCTACACCTTACATACCACATAAAGTCAACCTACTTCTATTTTGCATCCTCAAGATACGCATCCTTAAGCTAAGCCTAATCTAATGTATATCTTTCATTTCAAATCTAATCGAATGTCGGATATGCTTAAATGTCGGCTTTGCTTTTGTAGGTCTTGCATAACCACCCATTCGCCTAACCGGCCGGTTGGATATGCACGACCGTAACGACGAAGATGCTAAGGACCAAAATGGAGGGATGGATTGATGAAAACGATTGACGATGACGATGACCACGAGGATGACGAAGAGAACTATCGTGTCCTTTGTGCTTCATCTACTCATTTCAATCGAATACAATCGATCCACCCTCCTCAAGCCCTTCTTCTATACGATGTGTGTTCATGCACCAAAAGATGGCGCAGTGAGACCAAGAACCACCTCTATCTTTGGGAGTGGCGGATTCTCGCACGAGGTCTTTGTTGAGACCGAGGTGCCGGAGGTCGGGAGTAAGAAGTTCCTCCTTATAGGAGTCATCGTAATCATCGCAGATTCACTTGGATTCACTACACCGCCATCTTCTCAAGAAGGAAGAAAGGGTGATTTTTAGGTCTTGGATAGGGTTGAGGAAAGTAAGAGAACCATGGGTTTGATTCACCACTGATGATGATGAAGAGGATGAGGAAGTCGAGGAAGTAAGATCTATGACCTCGTGTTTGGTATTCATGGCACAATTGGGTTAATTGAGGTTATTTGGCTTCTAGGGTTTGTGGTAAATATTTGGGGATCTTGGTGAAAAGATGAGTTACATTGGGATCATTTTATAGACGGATTCGAGGTTCAATGAGTTTAATGCAAGTGGGTGGCACAAGAATTCTAGAAACTTATCAAGATTTTCTTATCTTTGATGCATTCTCACGATGCCATAACTTCAAAGCAGATTGATCTTGTGATTCTACCAAGTGTTATTTTGGGTCAATCAAAGTTGTCATACACGCCAAGAATGGTCAACCAAACGGTCCATTTTTCTTTGACCATAATTTGGGCAAAACACTTCATCCACCATCACCGCTTCGTAACAAACAAATTCCTCTCATTCCACTTACACAAACTCTCACCATTTCAAAATCATAATCCTAAACACTCATATTCCTCATGGGTCTTGAATTTAAATATGATCACAACAAAGTTGCTTTTCCGGTAATGGCAAAGGTTATGAACCCAGACGAACCAATGGTGGAATTCTAAAAGGTCCAAGATACGTTATGCTCTAACTCATTCTCCAAATGAGATATATGAATCATCGTTACTCAATTTTGGGCAATCACGAGAAAAGGAGTGAGACAGAGATTAGGGTCGTGATTGATGAAACAGAGTGCATTGTGACCGAGGACCTAATCAAGGAAGCTTCACCGAAGATGCCGATGGAGCATTTTACTCTAATCGTGAAGATGTGTTGAATGGGCTAAGGGCTATTGGCTATCGTGGTACTAGAACCGATATGTGGCTAAAGAAGGAACTCGCCTAAAATGGAGGTTCCTGGTTCACACACCGCCCAATGCATGAGCAACAAGATCGAGGATGGGACCGCCTCAACCGATCGATATGGTATTGTGTGTCTTTCTCAAGGGTAACTTTCAATTTTTCTAAGTATATTTTCGAAAACATGGTTGAAAATATTCAAAAGACAAAGGGAAAATTTTAATGTACCCAAGGTTTTTACAAATCATATTAGACACCTCTACCCAAGCACAAGCTTTTTATCCTATAAGTTCCTTGATCGCTAAATTGTTTGCAACCATGAAAACTCACTTTCGCGGGAACATCATCCCTTGTTAGTCGCTATGTTGCCCCAAGGTAATGAGGTCGCTAATGAGGAGAATGTGGCTCATAATCCTCCTACTTCACCGCTGCTACCGATGGTAATCCATTGGTCAACATTGATGAGGCCCATCTTCATCGTTGAAGCAACTCATGTTGCTCCCGACCACCCACCCCGTCCCGCCCTCCACCCACACTTGATACTCATGTTGAGTCGAGCTAATAGACCACCCACACCATGTCCCGTGAGGGATCCTCTTGATGAAGATATTCCCACATTGAGCATGACCAGTTACTCGAAAGGTCCAATGAGGCTCCCTTACCACGAGCAATCACTGGTGGAGCCGAGGACCCCATTACACTCTCATCTGTATGCTCTTGTCAATGTATGCCGCAGAGGTTAAGAATCAAAAGGAGCTTGCAGAGACCAAGTCTTCTTGGAGGCAAAATTGAAGAACCGCAGAATCGATTAAGGTCTTAGAGCACAACCTACAAGGGTCTTCCAAAAGGAAATTGGTGGTTTCGTCCGATGAAGAGCAAGAAGTTCCTCCTTGGATCTCTAGAAATGTTGGTCAAGTTTCTCTCAATGACCCTTCATCAAGAGTCGCCACTTCATCAAAGAAGACGAAACCTGCTCTCACACACCGTAAGAAAGAGATCTCGATCTTCACAAGGTTTCTTCAAGCTTCAGAGGAACCCGTAGTTGATAAGGTCGCATCTCACGATATACAAATGGAGGATGCATCTCCGCACCTTGGATGACTTCATCTGCTCAAGAACCATCGACCTTCACCTTCAAAGCAGATCATCCCGATGTTGCCGCCTTGACCACCTCGCTGATAATCTACATCAACATGTTGATTTAAGTACTCCGTAAGAAATTCTCGTAGTTGATCTTATCAAGAAGAATGTGCTAAGCACCGATGACAAAGGGAAAATGTCATCATCAAGATGAGCTTGGTCCTAACCTAGTGACCGAGGAGGAAAGACTAGGTCAAGCTAGTAGATCGGCGAGTTTGAGAAGTCAAAGGAAGATGCAAGATTGGCTAAACAATTTGAAATGTAAGAATTCTCATCTCTAACTCCCGAGAGAAGAAAAGAACTAGATGAATTGAGGGTTCGATGCTCACGCACAATGGGATGTTCTAACTCAAGATGTCATTTCAAGACCTTCTAGCTCAAAGTATCCTAGGTGGAGATTTTCTTAGTGACAACTATGTGGAGCGAATGAGGACTCGTGGAAGACAAAGGAAGCAAGAAGCACTTGCACAAAAGAGGGCGATCCAAGCTCGTAAGGCCAAAACAAACCTCCCACTAAAGATGAAATAAGAAGGGTGGTGAAAACCAATATTCACGGTCCAACTCGCCTAACAATGAAACAAGTCAAGGCTTTTCCCGATCATGTCCTATATCGCAAATATAACCAAATCATGGAGGAAAGATCATTATCTTTAGCAAAATCTCTCAACCTAAAGAGGACTTCAGAGAATGAGGTCGCCTCCGTAAGCCAAAAGACTCAAGGTCGTTGATGCTACAACCAAAGAATCTTCTCCAATATTCCTCGCCAAGCAACCTCCAAGTTGCTTCTTCATCGCCAAGGGTCAATCACGAACCATCTTCCATTCCTCCCAAGCACCAAGCATCGCCCCCTCTCCCACAAGAACACCTGTCACAAGAGAAGATTCAAGTTAAGGAAACCGATCTCGCAGAAACCAAAATGTAAAAGGCTATAAGGATATCCCACAGATGAAAGCACTTCGTGCTTCAACCATGTCTCCATCTACCGATTCATGCCCCACTACTGTACACAAGATGAAAATGCTCCCCTCAGAGATCTATCTCGCCGGGAGGAGAAAGAAGTCTAAGGCCAAAATTTCTCCTTTGGATCTTGAAGCTAATGACTCATCTTTATCATAGAAGGTCACACGATTTTCCGATGGAAACTCGTAAGATGGGATAGCCGGACATCAAGGAAGATCGATGAATGTTCTTCTTCGTAGGGACTCTACTTCAATGGAATTCACCTTTCAAGGAAATTTACACTTGATAGATAGAGCGCACTTACTTTCTCTGCTTACTCAAGTTTCCACCCATTATTGCAACAAAGAACCTCAAGGCTCGGAATGTACCGCCAGAGATTTTCAAATCTTGTTAAACTCCCACATTCCCAACAAAGAAAGCATCTTCCATTTGGGTAAACTCACATCGGTGGAAGCTTATATCTTGAGATTCTATCCTCTCCTCGGGTGCATGTCCTCGAGACTAAGGGTGGAATCACAGCAGCTCATTGTCCGAAAGAAAGTATCCTCTCGCCTAAAAGACTTATGGAAAAGATGTTGAGTCGAAATTGGAAATTCCTCCGATCCCGTGGGAAATGAAAGACAACTGCTTTAACATCGGTCGGATTGATCAAAACTCAACCGCAACAATTGCAATAGGCCTCTTCTTCTTCCAATCGTGACAATTGGTACCCCGCACTACTTTGTTTTGTTCATTTTAATCGCTTTTCTTGTGTTATTTGCCTCTGTTTGTCAAATTTTTATTAAGTAAACGACTTTCACCAATCCACACAAACATCATTTTAAAAATAGTGATAGCGCTTATTTAATAAAATTAGGTTTTATATTTTCCTTTTCAACTTATTATTAAGCTTTTTCGCTTTATAAATTGTTTTAGTTAAAAAAAAAAAAAAAAAAAAAAAAAAAAAAAAACTACTTTTATGTAGAATTTTGTCCGATGGTCTTTAACTCACCCGATGTACCTTTTGTATATCAAAGAGTTGGCTAGTCCAAAGGGTACAATTTTGGTAAAGACACATCAAATCTGTTGATAGTCGTAATGGTTTGCTCAAACCATAGGGTTAGCAACCACCCATGCTTAATCACGAGAGTTGTATGGTCATCAATTCACCATGGTCTATTCCTCGCTTGGAATCCAAGAATTGGCTAGTCCACATGTATATGGCATGTGGTAAAGACAATCGAATCCATATTTGGTTCTCAATTCACCAATCCTAAGAATTGACTAGTCCCGAGCAAACGGCCATGTGTAAAGACAAGACAAACCGCTTATATGGTTGCCGGTTTGCCAATAAATCGATGGTTATCAATGTACCATGGTTTTCGAACTCAAACATGTGGCTACTCCAAGAGTAATGGCTATTGGTAAAGAGACATCAAATCCATTAATTTCGATGATTCACCTCTCACAGAGTTAACACACCGGAAGTGATGAGAATAGTATTAAACTTATATGTTTTGATGTACATAATGTCATATGTTGTCGCAAAGATCCGTGTTTCACAGCTCAGCTTGTCGATCCTCCGCATCTTGTCCACTCATTGCTCAAACAACATTATGGTACAATCCTCAAGGAAAATGCTACAATCCTCAACAAAGATTATAGATCTATCAAGGAAACCGAACTTAACCTAGTCAAATTCCGCTTAGGGAGGATTGTTGGGAATTAAGGTAATCCATCGATTCTCGCCAAGCACAACCATCGATTCTCGCCAAGCTTCAGCTTGAAGAGATTCTCAAGAAGAAGAATCGATGTCGCCGGGTTATACTTCAATAGAAGTGATAAAGGCATAATGTGTTGTCACGAAAGTGGGAACCACGTAGAGAGATAAGCTCATTTAGAGTAAAAGTCACACAGATGTATAGGTTGGCGCCAGACATGTAGAGCTTACTCGTAATAAACACGATGATTAACAAAACAATATGATTAGTTGCATGCTTGTCTAGTTGCATGCTTAGTCTAGTTTAGTAGTAGAAGCGTAAATTGTCAACGCTTATTGTGGTTTCTTGCCTATATAAGAAACCATATTAGTTTGTAATAGATAAGCTTTTCTTAAGTTTCTCAAGTCTTGTATTCTATACGAAACATAGAGTTTCTATAATCAAAGATCCATAGAGGATCAAAAGTGTTCTTAGTTACTATAACTTGTATTTATTTTCCGCTACAATACCAAGTTGTAGAGATCTTCTATTAGTTTGCTTGTGATTACATAGGCAAAGCTAACGATCTCCGAGTGCTTAAGATCTATCAAGGTCTTTGTTTCTAACATCGTGCTCATTAAGGCTTAAGTGCACCAATAAAAGTACACATATAGTTCCAGTCATATTCAAGAACCTATCAGTAAGCCGATTTTAATATTAATATTTTCCTTTGTGTTAAAGGCTTATTGTCATGGTGGCAAAAAAAATTCATATGATCTACTTACAATCAATTACATAACGATATGTTGACGTACACGTTAATTACCCATGATTTTAACACTAATATGTTGCCATTATTTCAGTCTTGTTGCTGATAGAAAAAGATTAAATCGAGTTTGATTCCGTTGCAGCAGCGATACTAACGTCCTGACTTCTTATAGATACTAACGTCCTAACTTCTTACTGAAAATTATAATCACCAAGGTACCAACTTCCTACTCATTTATTTCTCATTTTCACATGTTTAATTAGTATTTAAGATTATTAAAATGATGTTAGTAAGTAAAATAATAGTTAGTACGTTAGCTTAATATGGGTTGGATCATGTTTCACTTTATATTTGTAAATTCACAAGTGGAGTAGAAAAAAGTAAGAATATATGAAATAGGTGCAGCGAGTATATTCATAAGCTAAGCTTCAAAAATTAACATCACCACCATTATGCAACCCCCCCCCCATTTTATCCTTCTAAATCAGGTAACTCGACCGTTGAATCAGATGCACATATTTACTGAATCTATTTGATTATTATGAAATTTGTCGTATATTGCTGAATGTGCACCAACTTACTTTCTAGGATGTACGTTGTGATTCGGGATCGTCTGATATTTGTGCAGCTAGGGAAAGGGCAAAAGGAAATATAAGTGTCAGTCAAGGTGTCCGAGGTATGGATTTGAAGCAGTGCTGCCTTGGACGTGTTTACGGGATAAACTGGTGGCTGAAATGGGTCATTTTGGAGTGTCAAGTTCTTGAGGTATGCAACATATTCTAAATGTAAACTGTAAATAGAAGTGACATACCATTAGACTCAACGAAGTTATATGCTAATCTTATCCTATATATTATTTCCTTTTCAAGTTTGAACTCTACTTGGACGCTTACCTTACCTAATAATGTCATGTTTAATGTTCCAGGATCCAAAGAAAAACGCCACATAACTTTCAAGCTGGGTGCATGACTTGCAACGAAGGGAAAAGTATGGTGTAACTGCTGAACCATTACCAGATTCACACTATGTTGTAAAAGTGAAATAAATGTTTGTTGACCTAATGTATATGTTTTGAGTATAGCCGATGTACTTAGTTCCATATCTATGTTTTGTTATCAATATAAAGACTTTTAATGTAACTAAATATATATGTTTTAGCTTATACTGTGCCGAGTATCAGAGAACACAACGAAACATGGAACAAACAGAACCAACCAAATAGATGAAAAGCACTCCCGTCGCAACACAGCGGGTTCCATGCTTGTGTTTTATAAGTTGATATGATCATCTCTCTTTTTTTTTAAAGGAAAGTCGGTTTTTTCATGGGCTCTACCATATCAATTGCGGGAATACATGCCTACTCATGTTTATGCCAACCTATTAACATAATCATACTCTTTTCAAATATCAAGGGAATGTTTTACTCGCAACGTTTGGAGCAACTAGTGTTTAACGTCTTGAATATAAGACTTGTTTGGCAAGGAGCTTAGAGTGTTTTAGATTTTGTTTAAACACTAGCATTAAAAAAAATATTCAAAGAAAAATTAAATTATATGCTACTGTTTTTAGCTAATGTCAATTTTGTCAAACAATGATATCAATTTTTCGCCACAAACGTTTAAGTTAACAGGTAAATGAATGTTTTTGGAGAAATATGTAACTCCTGCTAAAAGGTTACATTGCCTGAGGCCAGGTAAATATAGAAGAAATTGGCTATATCCATATAAAGTTTACACAAAAATCCCCACTCACTGACATATCAGCGGTTGATTGTTTTTTTGTGAGATTCACATCTCACAAAAAACCAATCACCCGCTGACACATCAACGAGTGAAAACTTTTTGTGTAAGTTTTATGTGGCCCTAGCATGACTCATTATAGAAAGGTCGGCCACCACCCAAAGAGGGTGCGCATAGTAGAGTTTTTCAGCTGATTTAAACCTCTTGGAAATAGAGGTGCAAAAACCGTTTTTACTGGTTTGGTTTTGAAACCGTTTTAAAACCGGTTTTGCCAAAAATCGCTTCGGTTTTTCGGTTTTCCGAATCGGTTTTTTCGGTTTCAAATGTTCGAATCGATTTTTATCGGTTTTTACCGGTTCGGTTTTTCGGTTTTAAATGTTCGGATCCGCTTTTTATCGGTATTTTACCGGTTCGGTTTTTTTCGAATTTAAAACATTTAATACATTTCAATACAATCATAACTTTTATTTAAACAATACAATCATACAACTAAAACTATAAAATACTAATACATTTCGAATACAATCATAACTTTTATTTAAACAATACAATTATAGAACTAAAATAAATAAATACTAATACATTTCGAGCTTCTAGATTGCCATCACCCAAAAACATATTAGTATACTCAAGTATATCGAGCTTCGGCATTGCCATCACCCGTGTATACTCAAGAAATTAAATCATCCAAAAATTCTTCTACATCTAACTCTTCAACATCAAATGGTTCAAATTCACCTTCATTTAATTCGGTAGCTGGAGGTGATATCCCCATGTCATCTTCTTCTTGTGCTATAGTTTCTTCAACTTCTTCAATCGAACCTTCCAACGATGTTTGATGTTGTACCCTATCTACTCCGTCCATATAATCTTTCAAACATACACATACTTCCACGGATTCGGGCTAAGTTTTGTCCTTTTATCCGATATAATTCGACCACTATGAGAAAAGGCCGATTCTGAAGCTACCGTCAAGCTTGGACCGCTTAATAAGTCACGAGCCATAGCGGCTAAAATTGGAAATTGATTTTTTCTTTCCACCAAGCCAAAATGTCAAAGTTTGCAAACTCATCGGGACTTAAAGTTGTTAAAAGTTTGTAGCCATATATTGTCCCAACTCGCTTTGGGGTCGATGATCGTTGACGCTTTGTAGCGTCTTCACGTAAAGTATTATAAAGGTTTATGTTAATGTCCTTGTCATTCGGGACGAACCGCCCGCATTGGGTCGAGAATGGGTTTGGTTGTTGACCATATTTTGTTGCATAAATTTCAAACAATTTTTAAAATAATCATTAAATTTAAAAACTTGAGATTCTATATAGTTGATCTTCACCGTCCAACCCAAAAGATAATTCTAAATTTTCCATTATTCTTCTTATTAAAAGTTCTACGCCTCAACATTTAAACATGGATTAAGTGCTTGGAACAAGTATAAACCAAAGGTAAACTAGCAAAATATTTTATAAATCTCTTTTTATAACTTTAACCATTTTTCTAAACATTCGAGTAGGTGAGTCTTTTAATTCGCCTAATTTTTCCGTCATAGCATAAACTTGATTTAAAACTAATGGGCTAGTTGGGTAATAAACACCGATACTATAGTTGTTGCCTCTTTAAAAACTTGTAAAAAATAGTTAAAGCATTTAGTCGATCCCAATCTTGCTCATCTATCAAGTAGAACGGTTTTTCAACAAGTAATTCATTAAAAGCATCTAAAGTAGTACGTTGTCGTAATATATTTTCAAACATAATGCAAGTAGAATTCCACCTAGTAGGTGTATCTAATTTCGGTCCCAGCCATGGTTCACCACATTGTTTACGAAAACGCTTATAGTTCATTTGTCGCTCATTACTCGAGCGATATATATTTGTTAACATACCCTAAATATCAAACGAATCTCTCACATATTTTTAATGCCGCTGAACGGATAAATTTATAACATGAGCAACACAACGGGAATGAAAAAGCACCATCTAAAATGGGTTTTATACGTAATTTTAACAATTCCATAGCTCTAGTATTATTAGATGCATTATCTAGTGAAATCGTAAAAACTTTACCATCTAAATTATATTCAATTAAAGTGTCATGTAAAATTTTTCTTAAATTAGATCCCGTATGTGGATAACCAAATAGTTTAAAAGCAATTGTCCGTTTCATTAATAACCAAGATTCGGATTAAACCAATGAGTCAGAATTGGCGAGATAAGAATTTGCCGAACCATGGGTGCGGTCCAAACATCCGTAGTTATAGAAACACCATATTTATAATCATGAAAACCATTAATAATATCATTTTAGCCGTTTCCCATAATTTAAAAGCATCACTTCTAAGTTTAGTACGACTTACTTGTTTATACCGCCTGTAGCCTCTTTTGATGATGGCCGTAAGCTTGGCGTTGTCGAAGAGGTTGAATGGATAAGTATATTGAATTACCCACCCGCAAAATCTCTTTGAAGCGCATCATTATCATATACACAATTTGACCATCCTCACCAATAGTACTGCTTGGCATTTTGAGGTACCATGAACATTCGCTATATGACCCTTTAGTGTAGTGTTAGCCCCGAAGCATAAAAGCTCAAACATTTTTGCAACGCGCTTTTTCCGTCCCATCCTTCATAACACACAAATCCATATGATTAAAAACCCTGGATTTCGTGCGGTTGGTTTAACATGATGAACATCATCTTGTGTGTAATGTTTTCGTGACCGGAAGACTCAACGGAGGAGGATTAGTGGAAGCTTGTTGTGATTGTGTGTTTCCATTATAAAGAAATTAGAGATAATAGAGATTAAAGAGATTTGATGTGTTTTAAGCCTCAACCCAAAACACATATTTATACTACAAGTTCTAGCTTCAAAATACTCAAAAATCAAAAAAGACAAGAAAAACGGTAACAAACATGTTCCAACGCTCATCGTACATACGGTCGCTTTTCAATGACCGGTTTAAAACCCATGAAATCGGCAAAACCGGTCAAACCTGCTTTTGACCGGCACGCAGATTCAAATCCAACGGCTAGTTTGACTTTGCGCTGACCGGTTTTAAAACCGGTTTTAGCGGTTTTCGCCAAAAAAAAAAAAAAAGAAAATCGGTTTTAACCGGTTTTTTCAAAACCGCTTTTACCTAGTTTTAGAACCCAGAAAACCGTCCATTGAAAACTTAAACCGGTACAACCGGTTCGGTTTACTAAAACCGGTTTCGGTTTTGTAAAACTGGTTTTGTTGAAAACCGTTCCGGTTTTGTCGTCCGGTTTTTTTGAAAACCGGTTTTTAGTTGCATGTCTACTTGGAAATACCTGAACCGAGTTGGGCTAACCACAACGACCAATTCGGCCCATTTAACCTAAGCCCAATTACCTCTACTGTTTCCCTCCAAATCAATTAACAAAAAAAATATTCTAAATTCACATCTCACTATCTCATTATCAATTTTCTAGCAACTAAAAGAAGCCCTAATTTCCCCCCTTATCTTTACAAAAATACAATAACAAACTAATAAACGATTCAACTTCCACTGATTAACAGTAAGTACTCTACATCTCAATTCAGTATCTGCTTTTAGCTTCTATTTAATACCAAATCTAGGGTTCCTGTTTGAATCTGCATTAGCTATGATTTGATGTTAAAGTTAATAGATTTAGGTACCCTTTAAGGCCTTCTTTTTTATGTGTTGAAAATTAGGGATTAACCCTTTTTATTGGCTGTGTTAGTTTGATGTTTTAGTTAATGCATATAAGGTGTTCGATGAAATGCTTTATTGGGTTTTGCTAGTTTTTATGAGGGTTTAAGTGGGTATTGTTTAGTTTAAGTTAAGAAAAGGGGAAAGTGGTGAAAAATGGAGACGCCGGTGTCAAAAAGGTTGTTGAGGAAGAAGTCGCTGTCGAGAAGCTATGATGAGAATTTAATGGATGATTATTTGGATAACCAGTTAGGTGGGTCAACTCGTAAAAGGTTTAGGACGAAGCAGGAGTTGGAGAAAGAAACGGAAAAGGAAGCTATGATTGCTCTTTCGCTAGGGTTTCCGATTGATGCGTTGCATGAAGAGGAAAGAAAAGCTAATGTAGTGAGTCAGTTAGATGGTAAAGAACAGAATGATTATATTGTTGTGAGGAACCATATACTTGCTAGGTGGAGGGCTAATGTACAAGCGTGGCTTTCTAAAGGACAGATTAAGGAAACTGTTAGTAATGAATATGGTCAGTTGCTGAATTCGGCTTATGATTTTCTTTTGTTTAATGGGTATATTAATTTTGGGGTTTCACCGCCGTTCAAGGCTCAGATGCCTGAGGAAGCAACCGAGGGGTCAGTGATAATCATTGGTGCAGGACTTGCAGGGTTAGCTGCAGCTCGCCAACTGTTAGCTTTTGGTTTTAAGGTTATTGTTTTGGAAGGTAGGAATAGACCCGGCGGGAGAGTTTATACGCAGAAGATGGGGCAAAAGGGTAATTATGCTGCTGTTGATCTTGGTGGGAGTGTTATTACTGGTATCCATGCAAACCCTCTTGGGGTTTTGGCTAGACAGCTTTCTATACCTCTTCATAAAGTTAGAGATAAATGTCCATTGTATGATCCTGATGGTCGACCTGTCGGTGATGAAATTGATTCCAAAGTAGAACATATTTTTAATAGGCTTTTAGATAAAGTTACTGAATTTAGACAAATTATGGGTAAATCAGCTGCTGATATATCTTTGGGTTCAGTTCTCGAAAGGCTTAGACAGATATATACAGTGGCCACAAAGCCTGAGGAAAAACAATTACTCGACTGGCACTTTGCAAATTTAGAATATGCAAATGCGGGTTGCCTTTCACATCTCTCTGCTGTCTATTGGGATCAAGATGATCCCTACGAAATGAGTGGTGATCATTGCTTTCTTGCAGGTGGGAATTGGAGGTTAATTGAAGCATTGTGTGAAGGGGTTCCGATTTTCTATAACAAGACTGTTGAAACAATTCGGTATGGTAATGATGGTGTTGAGGTGATTGCTGGTGATCAGACAATCCAAGCAGACATGGTGTTATGCACCGTTCCTCTTGGTGTCCTAAAGAAAAAGACGGTAAAGTTTATACCAGAGTTACCAGAAAGAAAACTCAACGCAATTGAAAAACTGGGATTTGGGTTGCTGAACAAAGTTGCTATGGTATTCCCTAGTGTCTTTTGGGGAGAAGATCTGGATACATTTGGCTGCCTTAGCAAGAATAGCACTACGCGGGGAGAGTTCTTCTTGTTTTACGGTTATCATACGGTTTCCGGGGGCTCAGTACTTGTCGCATTAGTTGCTGGTGAAGCTGCCCAATCGTTTGAGCAAACTCAGCCATCCACTTTGCTTCATCGTGTTTTAAGCATCCTTAGAGGTACTACACATTTTTCAATACAGTGTGGTCTAGCTTTTGATAGCTTTCATTAAATTTACCGTGTGTTTTTTACAGGTATATATGGTCCAAAGGGTGTAGAGGTACCTGATCCCATCCAATCTATTTGTACAAAATGGGGAAATGATCCTCTATCTTATGGCTCATACTCTCATGTAAGGGTGCACTCTTCAGGTAGTGATTATGATATACTTGCAGAAAATGTGGAAAACCGGCTTTTCTTTGCTGGTGAAGCCACAACCCGTCAACATCCAGCCACCATGCATGGGGCATACCTAAGTGGTTTAAGAGAAGCTTCGTGCATTTATAGAGCCTCAAGGGGTAGTAAGCCAATTCACAATCCTAGAAAAAGCTTTCGGAAAGTTGTTGGAGTGAGTGATACTCTTGTAAATCTTTTTAAGTATCCGGATATTGCTTTTGGGAACTTTAATTTTGTATTTGACCCGTCAAATCAAGACCCTAAATCAACCGGGATTTTGATGGTCACTGTTGATAGTTTCAGTAGCGAGTTAGGTGATGATAATGGAAAAGTCAAGAATAGTCAACAGTCTGACAAGCAACCATTGAAGCTTTATACGACTGTAACGCGTGTACAGGCACATGAGTTGGAGTCGGAGTCGGAGGTAGGTGGTGTTGAAAGTCAATTAAAATATCTGTGTAAAAGTCTTGGGTTGAAGTTAATGGGATCAGATAGTTTTGCCCTCATGGCCAATTCATTGATTTCCAATGTTGCTTCACGTAGAGCGAGGGTCAGAAATCGGAGAGTTCCTGTAGGCAATGTTTCATACAAATGATGATATGACTTGTGAACTGCTAACTTCACATCTTGTTGTATTCAGTCGTTTTAGATGGAGATTTTAGCTGTTTGTTGATTGGTGAATTGCTTAGCAGTAGGAGGGAGCACGATCAAGCTTAAGTTAACTGAAAGGAAATCTGGAGTTCACGGTGGTAATATTTTGTATACTAGCTCATGGTCATGTCCACGTCTTTTAGTTTTAGCGTACATTTTGACTCTTGCTCTGATGAAGTGTAATCACCTCTGTAAACTAAATTTTTTCGTCCTGTGAAAGCATATGGGTGAGAAAGATGACATTATGTAACAATTCGCTATTTTGCTTAGATGGTTGAATAAACCAACTGTTTGTTTTGACCAGTTAAACTTATCTCCTGAATGTTAACCAGGGTCAACTCAATATAAGACTAGCATCTTGTTTTCCGACATAATGTTTGTGTCCAAAACTTTTTTTTTTTTTTTTACCAAATTCATCACATAATAATGGTTTGACAGTGTTTGGGATTGCTTATTATCGAACAATCCTTCTAATGTTATCAACCCGACCTTAGCCTGAGCGCGTCAAAGCTCAAGCTCGGCTCATTTAAGTTTGTAAGGCTCAAAGCTAGAGTTCGTTTGATGCTTTTAGCTCGAACTTGGCTCATAAGATCATTTGCAACTATACGTATACGAAGTATATTTGCATAGAGCCTAATCGAGCTTTAGGTGTGAAGCTTGTTTCCGGATTTTACTGAACTCTTCAATAAAGCACATCATCTAACTGATTATCTTATTCTGTAAAAAGTAAAAAAAAAAAAAAAAAAAAAAATGTAAAAGAAAACCAAAATTAATTAAAGTTACATTACGGATAATAAATCAGTGTCCAACTTACTCTTTTGAAACAGCTTATTCTGCCACAATAAGCAGTAAACACTTTAGACTATTTATCCGATTAAAAATAAGCACAGGTGAAAAGAAAGAAGAAGAAAAAAAAAAACAAAACAAAAAACACAAAGTATAAAGTGATTGGATTATAGCATCAAACCAAACATTAAAAATTGGTTAGTTTTTAAGGAAACATGGTGGGCATCTTATCCTTCACCACATCCCCAACAAACTTCGGAGTAATTAATAATAACAATTCAAACAGAACATTATCATCAGCAGTTTCATTAAAGTCAAGCTCACAAATCACCATACCTAATAACATTAACCTTCATCAACATTATCCTCCGCTGTTTGTTCCTGAGGTTCGTATTTTTCCACTTTTTCATCATTTGTTGAATTATATTAGAACCTTTACCCCAATTTCTGGGATTTTGTTTTTGAAAGGCTAATTAAAGAAGCATTTTACTACCAAACTAACCAAAGGCCTTTGGTCTAGTGGTATGTGAGTTGCCCACCAACGTAGGTTGTGGGTTCAAGCCTCGCTGGAGGCATTTGTGAGATATATTGTGAGATAGGTGTGAAAATAATTGCGTTCAAAACAAAAAAGAAGCATTTTACTTTTTACTGCCATTTTACACTTTATAATACCAAAAAGACACGTGTTTATCTTGTGTGACACTGACCAACCAAATGGTTGCGGGTTAAGTCCTGACATGGACATAGATCGTGGTGTATATACTGTAAGATAGTTAGTTGTCGTTAAAAAAAATACACTTTATAATTACGGATAGAGGTACACTACCATACACTTTAACATTTATATATTGAATTATCTAGAATTGATAATTAATGGAAAATTTTAACAAATTTTCAATATGAAAATATGATGCAATTTCTGGATATTAGGAGGTAGACTAGTATTATGAAATAAAGCTCTTTAGTTAATTGTTTTTGACGATTTCTCCCCTTTTTTTTAACTGGCAAGTGCAGTTGCTGTAATTTTGAGGTTGTTGGTTTTGGAAAATTCAGGTTGAGAGTGCAGTAGATACATTGTATCCGGAGTTCAGGGCAGTGGATAATCTTGTGGCACGTAATACGTCTAGAGTTCTCAAAGCTTTTCAAAACGCCAGAGTTGGATCACATGTATGCAAAATTCATCTTCACTTTGAATGGTTGATATACAAATTGTGCACATTATCATGATTGCCTTGTGTTAGAGGGTCTTTGCGATTGCTTATTCAAGTACTTATCTACTTACTCCGTGTTTGAGAGTAAAAATATGCTGTTTACTTTCTTAGCAGATAGTCTATACAAATAGCAAATCACCCTGTTGGTGGCACATTTTTGCACAATATATAGTTATATCTGGCTTACTAATACAATCCATCATTAAATTTGATTTAGCACTTTGGTGGTTGCACTGGCTATGGCCATGAAGAAGCTGGAGGTCGAGAAGCCCTTGACCAAGCTTTTGCAGAAATTTTTGGTGCTGAGTCAGCAATTGTCCGGTCACAGGTTGACTATCTTTAAATCAGTCGTTTATTTTGCACCGACATTTTTTGATATTTCTTGCTCAATCTACTTAAACCGCGCCATCAAAATAGTTCTTCTCAGGTACTCATGCTATTACGTGTGCACTTTTTGCTTTCTTGAGGCCAGGTGATGAGGTAATTGTTCATTTTTTTTCTTCCGTTTAGTGGTATATGTGTGCATATTTATTATGAGTTGGTACTTATTGATTTTCTTATCAGCTTTTGGCGGTTGCTGGTGCTCCATATGATACACTTGAGGAAGTTATAGGAATCAGGGATGGTAATGGATTAGGTTCCTTGAAAGATTTTGGAATCAAGTATCGGGAAGTTGCAGTAAGTTACTTCTAACATTAACTTCAACATGTATGGTTAAGTTCACAATATGGGTGGGTCGGACGGGTTGGATAAAGTTCACTGTTTAGTTTGACTTCCGGTCAAACTCAGCACGCGTCAGGTCAGATTGAGCTTTCCAAAAAACAACTTTTCATATACATTTCGTACATTTTCTTTAGGTAACTTATTAACGCATTAGTTATGATTACAAAAGGTATCGTGTGATATAGCGATTTTGGAATTAGGAGGTTAAATGCATTTGAGTATATTTCAAATGATTTCACATTCACGTTTTTGACTCGTTTCCTAGTTAGAGATAGCACCACTACCTTAGTTATATGGGTCGAAATTGCTAACTATATTAATGTAGTAATAATTCTTATGCATACCTATTTTAGCTTGCAGATGATGGAGGACTTGATTGGGATGCCCTTGAGGTCGCTTTAAAACCTGAAACGAAATGTGCCCTTATACAGAGGTCGTGTGGGTATTCTTGGCGGAAAAGCTTAAGTGTGACTGAAATTTCTAGGGCAATAGACATCATTAAGGTGTGTAATCTTAATTTTAATATTGCTTTTCATAATTTTATGATTTTTTTGCTATCTAATTGCATAAATGGTAACCAACTGTTTTTAGTTTTTAAATGAAGGTAAGCAACTTTCAAAAATCTTAATCTGATATAACCTAACCTGGTCGCTAGCAAAAATGAGGACGTGACACTGACTTGTTGTGTGGCGGTGCATGGGAACCATTTATCTAGTTATCTTAGGCAATTAGGTGATAATCGTAAATCAAATAATTTGGAACCTTGATGCCCATTCTCGTTTCTGGCCTAAAATATGTTTGGCTCTCAAAACAAACATC
Source organism: Chrysanthemum lavandulifolium (assembly GCA_022545495.1). NCBI lineage: Eukaryota > Viridiplantae > Streptophyta > Magnoliopsida > Asterales > Asteraceae > Chrysanthemum > Chrysanthemum lavandulifolium. The sequence continues at coordinate 229,737,967 of CM040243.1, read as the reverse complement.
AAACCAAAGTTGGTTCTTTTCTGTACGTTTAGCTTTACTTCTCATAAATATTTCCTATACAAAATTATGTTATTGCAGAGGCAAAATCCAAATTGTTTGGTTATGGTGGATAACTGTTATGGTGAATTCACAGAAGCAATTGAACCTCCAATGGTGGTATGTTATGCTATTAATTTGTTTGTTTAAATAAAAACTGTTCACATTATGGTGATAACGGATAAACAGGGCGCAGATCTTATTGCAGGAAGTTTAATTAAAAATCCTGGTGGAACAATTGCACCATGTGGTGGATACGTTGCAGGAAAAGAAAAATGGGTAAATGCAGCAGCAGCTCGTCTGTCTGCACCAGGTCTCGGGGTTGACTGCGGGTCAACTCCTGGTGACATTATGCGAACATTCTTTCAAGGATTATATCTCTCGCCTCAAATGGTTGGGGAAGCAATAAAGGTACTTTGATTTGCTGTTCTTGTTTTCATGGGTCATTTAAGTTGATTTCGTTTTGGTTTTATGTTACAAAGGGAGGCTTGCTGATTGCTGAAGTTATGTCAACAAAAGGTTACAAGGTTCAGCCACTTCCTCGAGTACCCCGTCATGACATAGTGCAGGTTTGGCCTATGAATTGTATCATGTAGCATATCCATATGTGGTGGGCTGGGTGACAAGTCAAAATGGGTTCGGGTCAAATGGGTTAATTTTTATGTGAGGGCCAAATGAGTAGGCTCAGGTTGGACTGACCCACTAACACTCGTTGTCCAATATATATGTAGACATGTAGTAAATTAACTAACTCTTGACCCGCTTGATAAGCTTCATTTTTAGCTAATTCTTGGGTGCCATTATTAAGCAGAAAAAATCACAGATTGACCCATTTCTTTATAAATGAATGACATTGGCAACTCTACAATATGTTTCAGTGAAGAAATTTTTGAATGTGTTTGGTGATTTTGCAGGCTGTACAACTTAGAAGCCGTGAGAAGCTTCTTGCTTTTTGTGAGGCTGTACAAAGAAGCTCACCTGTAAGCTCCTATACCCAACCAATTGCAGGTTCATCAGCTGGATATGCTTCAGAGGTTATATTTGCTGATGGGACGTTTATAGATGGAAGCACAAGTGAGCTCTCGTGTGATGGACCGTTAAGGGAGCCATTTTGTGTCTTCTGTCAGGTTTTCACTTCATTTATATCTAAGTCGTCTTCATTATTACTAAATACAGCTAGAAAATTATCGTAAAAGCTATATTGATTTTGTTTTCTTGAAACTTCTAAATGCAGGGTGGTACTCACTGGACTCAATGGGGACTAGTTCTTGGTGAAATCTTGAAATCATTGTAGAATAATTAGAAAGATTACATAATGATAAGAAAACGTACTGTCATCCAAGAGGACCGAGAAATTTGCGTTGACAAATTTCTTATTTGATTTTTTTGAAAAGAGGTTTATCATATACAGACATAGGTTATAATCTCATTCGTTTTTCTTTTAGATATGAATATGTTTTTACTTTGTTTTTGTATGCATTTTTCTATAGTATTCCTAGTGTTAATGATATTTGCATGTGTGCTGATTTAATTTTACATATGCAAATATCAATTTAGTGGTTGAGCTATCCCATGGTAAGATGTAGACCCTCGGTTCAAATCCGTTTATTCATATTTTCAAACTTTGAATTTAGTTAATTTATTTTGTTAAAATAAGCGTCTTGTAATGATTGTAATGAATGAGACAAATTTAAAATTTAGCTTGAATATAACTAATTTAGGGTGTGTTTGGTTAATGGTTATGGAAATGAGAGAATGGAATAGTAAAGAAAGTTTCTTTGGTTTGTGGATGGATGTTTACGGTAAATATGCATTCCCAAATATTGGTTACTAACATGGTATTTATGCGTTGCGGTAGTAGATACCTTGTAATTAAAAATTTTAGCAACTCATTTTTCGAGTATAAGCTTTCTTAGCAATAACTTTATAAGAATTGTATAATAAAATTAACTTTACATAATAACCAACTATTATATAAAAAAATATATTAAGTTTGATAAAAATGTATATTGTAATAGACTACATCATTATTTTGAAAACCCGACGTAACATTAAATCGCTCACTTAACATGTTCACCATTTTAAAAAAGGATATGTTATAAGAACCCTCTCTATATGATGTGACAATATAGGTTTTTGGTCAAAATGTATAAACCGCGATGACACTGCATAAGCTTCCGACGACGCATCATTGGATACCCTCTCTATGGGAGGGTGTGATACCACCCTTTAAAAAGGATGATCTTATTCCCACACTCCCTACTAGGAGGTTTGTACTTTTCATTCCCTTCGTCCCCCATTTGTTTCAAGATAACACAATTTTCCGTCGGTTTACGTTCAGTATTTACGGCTTTTAAGCGTTGATTTATTAAACTTTATATTTCTTGTTCGCGTTTTAAGGTTTATAGTTTTGATATAAACAAACTTATAAAAATAAAAAAAAAAATAAAAAAAAATGCAAAAAAATAGAGGGGGTGAGAATATAAGCACTAGGGGGTGGGAATATCTTGTTCCTTTAAAAAAAATAGACCACATCATTATTTTGTCTTAAAAAACATATATAAATGAATTATAAGCACATAATGATTGTTGGTAATTCTAACTTGTTATCATATACATAGTATTTACTTAGAAAACAAAAGTATTACGGTAAAATTTGTTTTGTTACTAATGGGTCTAACAAATAAACGAAAGATATATTGAATTTTGGGCTTGTATTTTTTTTACCTTATACATGAATATTAGGGTTAATCTGTTTTCCTTATCGTCATGTAAATCAAATCTTCCTTCTAAGTTCTCTCCCTATAAGCCGCATAATGGCGTCTCCGGTCTCCCTCTAAGCCGCATACTGGCGTCTCCGGTTCTATCTGTAAAGTTCTCTTGTTCTTTTGGTTTGAAAATTTATTTTTATTGATTTCTAAAAATATTAAATCTTTTTTTTATCATCTATGTTACTCTTCATCTCTATTAAAAAAGATAAGGGTAATAAGTTATCATCTCTTATAAACTTCTCTTGGATGCATGAGTTTTGTTCATGTTATAATATATTTTCGGTAAAGTTTTAAACTTCCTATTTTTTTTTCATTGCTCGTTTATTTTTGTGCTTTTATTGTTTAGAAAAAAAAAAAAAAAAGTGTAACTGCAATTAATATGAATCTCTATCCAACGGGATAATTATGATAGGCCAATATAATTAGTTTAGGTAGCAAATGTATAATAAGTGCCTCCAAAGTAATCGAGTGCTTCTCTTCTTTTTAATCTCTTTGAGGTACGTATTATTATCATTGTATGAGTTATTTATTTTGTGTCAAAACATTTCTACGATTTGTAATTAAAGTTGTTTATCTCAATGACATACCTGATGGGACTTGCGCATTAGAGTACGTGTGTTAAGTTTTTTTTTTTTTTTTTTTTTTTTTTTTTTTTTTTAAACTTTTTTTTGACTTATTGGATTTTAACAATAGATGATTAGTAGTTTGATTAGACTGTATAATGTGGTAAAATGGTTGTATATTTGAGTGAGGGGGTGATTTAAATAGTATATTAATTGTATGTCCTACTGTATTTGTGCTTTTAGTTGTAAATAGTGCTTTTTTACTTGTAATGCTTAAAATGTATAGATAGACTTGTATTGATTTAATAACAAAAGTAATACGATTCTTTTCAATATAAGCAAAATGTTAGAATCTTAATTTTTTATGTTATCTATTTGTGAATGTCTAAATGCTTTATTCCATCTCTTACTGTCACATTTATATGAAAAAGTTCTCCCTCGACATTCTTTTTCACCATTTTTTAGAATTTTTTCTAAGGTTATGTTGCATTTGAGCATTTTTTGTATCCACAAAAGTCATAACTAATAAACTTCTTGGTTCTTTTCATTTTTTACAAAATCGCAGAGACTACTCCTGAAGGCTAAAACAATTTTTTCTGCCATCTTTAAATGCAACATATGAATTTGAACGTGATGTAAGGAAGAATACTTAGGGTCTGTTTGGCTTGTTAAGGGAATTGGATGTAGATTAAGATTTGGATTTAGATTTAAATTTAGGGTAAGTTTAAGGGAAAAAAAAAGAAAGAAAAAATATATAAATGGTAAAATATTATATTTTAAAAATGTATAAAAAATTTTAATTGATCTTTTTTTTTAATAAAATAAAATTTAAATTAAAATGAGTGGTTTACATAATAAGAAGGCCTACTTTTTCTACGAGAAACAAAAGGTGTGAGATTATTTTTTACTATGCATGCGTTTTTTGTGTGGATAGAAATATTTGGAATTGAAGCCAAATCTTGAGCCCACATTTTAGGATCAAACAATTCTTTTTGGGTTTGAAACCAAGCCCACACTTCAAAACCCATCAAACAAACACTTACTCAACTTTCTTTTTCATTGGGTCTTTTTTTTTTTATCAAGCTTGGATATGTAAGAAGTAGCATTCAAACTTAAATTTTGTTGGATATATTTATTTATTTATGATTCGTGTTATTTTTTTAAATAGAATGAATATTGAAGTCCAAATTTTGTACTAAACAATATTTTTGAAACAATTATATTCATTCTTGTTGTATATATTTATCAAACCTATACCCAATGTGATTTCACCAAATGTGATTTCACCAAGCAAACGAAACATACCCTTAAAATCATGCATGTAAATTTATTATAAAAGTGTCTATTCATAATCTTATTTACATTTATAATTTTATATTTACATTTATTTGTATATTTTATTGATCTTGTTGACGTGGCGGGCTTTCATAATCCTGTGGTATTTTTTTTTTTTTTTTTTTTTTTTTTTTAATTAAAACTACAATCTTATAAAAGAACTAAAACCAAATAAAACCTTTTGTCATTATCATATTTTTTTAAGAAAAAATTATTGAAGGAAAGGATAACATCATCAAGTCTAAGTAACTTTTAACTAAGATAAATTAAGGTTTCTTATTAATTACCTGAGCCGAAATCAACACTCAAGGTGATATAGTGAGAAAAGGGCTTGTGACTATTATATTAAAATGTGTGAAATTTTAAGCTCAATTCCTGTTAGGTATATAAAACTTTGAGGTGTTCACATAAACTTTCTATAAAAGATAAACCTTTACATGGTTTGAGTCTGTTTAAAAATAGGTTCACCCCAAAACATTACAGTCTTGAAAATAGTAAAAATAATATCGTTGTACATCGAACAGTAAACATTCGTGAGAAGAAAAAAAATCAAATATTAACATTTGTTGGGGAACAAACAATAAGTACTCTTTAAAAAAGGTAAAAATAGTCTTTGCAGTTCGATTTTTGGCAAAACCGGTCCCTGTTCTTTGTTTGCTTTGCAAAAATAGTCACAAAAGATTGCAAAAAACATCCCTAAACATTCTTGAAAAATACCAAAAAATGTTCCTTATGGGTTTCTAGTCACAAGTGTCCAAAGTTGGCAAGTTTCTTTCTAGACCCAAGTGACATTTGTGCGACCAAACTGTAGATCAACTTATCTTATTAAAAAACTCAAGCATCAGTCATATTTTTTATTCGGTTATATATTTTTCGAATAAAAAAGTGAGGCATACGATTGACTTTTTGAATAAGATAATCTGGTTTAACAAAAATATCACATTGATCGCACAAAATGTCACTTTGATCTAGCAAAAAAACCTTACTAACTTTTAAACACTTTTCAACTTTTTAATAAAGTCGCACGATCACAAAACTAAATTTGAAAAAAAATCACTAGAATGTGGATCAAAGTGAAGAAATATGATTAAAATTGAAAATTTCTTTAATTTTTAAGCTGAGTATATTAAACGGGTGATGATTTGCACACTTAGTAGTAAAAATAATATCGTTGTTCATCGAACAGTAGACATTCGTGAGAAGAAAAAAAAATCAAATATTAACATTTGTTAGGGAACAAACAATAAGTACTCTTTAAAAAAGGTAAAAATGGTCTTTGCAGTTCGAGTTTTGGCAAAACCGATCCCTGTTTTTTGTTTGCTTTGCAAAAATAGTCTCAAAAGATTGCAAAAAACATCCCTAAACATTCTTGAAAAATACCAAAAAATGTTCCTTATGGGTTTCTAGTCACCAGTGTCCAAAGTTGGCAAGTTTCTTTCTAGACCCACGTGACATTTGTGCGACCAAACTGCAGATCAACTTATCTTATTCAAAAACTCAATTCGGTTATATATTTCTCGAATAAAAAAGTGAGGCATACGATTGACTTTTTAAATAAGATAATCCGGTTTAACAAAAATATCACATTGATCGCACAAAATGTCACTTTGATCTAGCAAAAAAACCTTACTAACTTTTAAACACTTGTCAACTTTTTAATAAAGTCACACGATCACAAAACTAAATTTGTAAAAAAAAATCACTAGAATGTGGATCAAAGTGAAGAAATATGATTAAAATTGATTTTTTTTTTTAAATTTTTTTTAAGCTGAGTATATTAAACGGGAGATGATTTGCATACTTAGGCTCACCACAGTGGTAAGGTCGACCCAAAGGGTTGTGTGAGGTTGAGGGTCGGTTGCCCCATTGTGGGTGTTGGGTTGCACTCGGTCGATTGCCCCAATATGAACGAACTAGGTTGCTTGGCCAACCGAGTTCTAAATAAAAAAAAGTGACCCGTTTCGATTAAAAAAAAAAAACTTTTTAAAAAAAAACTTTTTAAAATAAAAAAACTTTACTACTTTTAACACATTATAAATACCAACCTCAAACACATTTTTAAACACACAACTTCAAACACAATTCTCTCAACACAAAATTATTATGGCTTGTCGTCTCCCCCATTCCGTTGAAGATATGCAAATGTACGTTAAAAACAATGCGAAGAAGATGACGAGGCTCGAAAAAAATGCTATTATAGGCGTTATCAAGTCGCTTTGATCGTGCAAGGCGGAGAAGCAACATATGAGAGAAAATACACGATTTGCAACGACATTATGCCCGAACGAAAAGTCGGATCGGCAAATTTTGATGGATGAAACCCAGAAAAGACGACAACATTGTCGACATGTTGTGGGGTGTGTTCAACAAATACAGAACAACATCGACACCAAAATCAATTGGAGCTATCGGATGTTAGCCTTAATAGTTTTATTAGAAGTGATGGTCATTCACGATTAGGAACTTTGTAACGGTCGTGTTAGATATCGTGATAGAATAGTCAACGGCTCGTGGATTAGGATAAGCTAAATGGCTAATTGTTGAGATTAACAAGCTAGCCGCTTATAAGCTTAAGCCAAAGCCCAATCCAAGTCCTATCCACGAAAAGCCCAAGATAAAGCCTTTAGGGTTTTAAGCCTCTTGTATTATAAATACCCCTCAAATGGTCATTTGAGGGCCTGTGCTTGAAAGTGTGTGTGTGTGTTGTCTCTTTTTTCTCTCAAGGAATATACAACTTATTGTTTGCATATCTTATCCTCTCACATATACACGGTTTTATATAAACATCAAGTCACCATCTCTTAATCTTTCCTTCTTTGTTTTACGATATGTTTGTGTTTGGTTTGTTCGTTCTACGCAGAATCGTTGTTACGTGTGTTGGGTTTGCTTGTTAAAGTGATAAGGTTGATATTCGTAGTGGTCCTACAATTGGTATCAATCGCCTAACAATGGTTTAGGAGTGTTTGTTGAAGTTTTTTTGTAGTATACGCCGTAGTTTCGCTCTCAAAGATGTCACGCTTAAAGCTTTAATTTTGCACTTAAAAATTCAAGATTCTTGTGGTTTAAGGTTTATTTGGTGCTAAAGTTTCGTTTTTGCAAAAGTTCAAGCTTTACGCTGCTTTTGGTTAAGTTTTAAACTCGCTTTTGGTTCGTTGGTCATTTCTACTGTAACTTTTCTAAGCACTTTGGGTGAAAAAGGTCAACATTTTGGGTTATTCGAGTGTTTTAAGGCTATCCGTGCAAAAGAAATCATTTGAATCGTTGGAAATTTCTTACGAGTAGAAGTCAAAAGTCAAACCCTAGTTTTCTACTCATAACTTTTGGTGAAGAATCTTCGAGCTATAACGGTTACTCAAAGCTTCCTCACTTGGATAAGTTTGTGGAACACTTCGACTTTTGGATATCTCTTACATCGTGATAGTGTAAAGGATTTTGGGCTAACCCTAATCTTACGATAAGTTTCGACTTACGCCAGAATACTTTACGATAAGCATTTTTCTTACGCCTAAGTTTTCCTTACGCATAAGCTAAATCTTACGATAACTTTTTCTACTGAACTTTAAACCCACGCCTAAGATCCCACGCCTAAGATCCCACGCCTAAGATCCCACGCCTAAGATCCCACGCCTAAGCCTCCTACGCATAAGATCCTACGCCTACTCGTAACTTCCTGCTTTACGCCTAAGCTCTTTCTACGCATAAAGGTTTAAAAAAAAAAAAAAAAATTTTGGGAAAACTTGAGTAAAATTTAAATTTTGAGGAGACTAAACGCTCAATTTTACGAGATTCAAATTTTGGTTTAACTTGAAAATTTTGGTCAAAAATTCAAATTTTTGGGCCTAAATTCAAATTTTTCGGGTCAAATTTGGCGTCAAAATTGTCATAACTCAAATTTTTCATACGACCTTAGAATTGATTTTTATAGTGAATTTCAAATTTTGGGCGAAATTTTTTTTAAGAACCAAGGTTACGAGTACGACTTTCAGAAACACCTCAACCGAGCTTAATCTTCATCAACCACAACTCCTTTATCGTTGAATCGATCCTACATCAACTTTATCAGATCATACCTTCATCAATGGCAACTCAACAAGACATTCATGCAGCCGGTGCCGAAAACCGACCTCCTATGTTGGCAAAAGGTGGTTATCTTCAATGGACAAGTCGAATGCTCCGCTACATCAAGACCAAACCTAATGGCAAACTCATGATTAAATCCATTCAGGATGGACCCTTCAAGCCTCGACAAGTTCATGTACCTGGAAATGCAGATGCAACACCTCCCGTCGCACCATCTTCTCGCCTTCAATACGAATCAATACACCGCAGAGGATCGAAACAAGTCGAAGCAGATGACATGGCAATTCATATTATCCAACCGGGTTTACCAATAGACATCTTTGTCATGGTAGACAGCCAGAAACCGCTTTCGATATGTGGAACGTGTTAGACGACTTTGTCATGGAATGTAAATTGGTCATCAAGACATGGAGAACAAGTTGCTAATCGAATGGGAAAAGTTTACTTCTACACCGTGAGAATCCATTGAATCCTACTATGGAAGGTTTTGCACTTTGATGAATGAGCTAATCGTAAACAAGTCGACACCCGTAACTATCGCTCAAAACATCAAGTTCCCGAACAATCTTCCGTAAGAATGGGGACGATATGTCACTATTGTCAACCAAACAAAAGACTTACATCGTGTGAACTTTGATCAATCGAATGATTTTCAAACAAAACCAAGTCAAGCGAATGAAGTCGAAAGAAAGATTAGCAAAGAATCATGATCCATTGGCACTTATTGCAAAGACTCAACCTTCAAAGGAATACACAACAACAAGCTTCATCATCTTCCAACAACAACTTGCAAAGAATACATTCAACAACCACAACAACAATTCTATCCACCGTAACAACAAGTCATTCAACAACAAGATCCACAATACCAGAACAAGGAATCACCGATCTCGAATCGATCAAGAAGACCCTATGTCCCAAATACTTTCTCTGGGTAAAGTAATCAAAGGTCGCTATTCCACACCTACTAACAACAACCAAAGGATATCATCAAACACTCGCAATGTGCAAATTGCACACCGGTGAATATGGGTAATCAAGGACAAATGGTTGGAGTTATTGGGAATCGCAGGATATGCTACCGATTTCGTATGGGTAATCAGCGGTTCCGTATCGTGGTAATCGCCATCGAATGTTGGAAATCGATTGGATGTAATGTTGGGAATAGAGCAGGGGTAATCGAATGGGTATGTTGCAGCCCAATGTTGGGAATTATGGAAATGTGAATCGTGGTAATCGATTAAGTGCTACAACCGCAAGGAGTGGGTCACATGGCAAGAAACCGTCCCACTAAACCGCACAAGAAGAATGGTGATTTTCTTCAAAAGTCGCTTTGTTAGCGATAAGCAAGAAGCGGGTTACAGCTGAGTGTCGAGGAAAATGACTTTTTCGCTATTGTGGATGAATTGAAGACCTCGAGGAACTCAATGCGAATTGCATCTTCATGGCAAATCTTCGTGAAGCTAAGTATGACACGGAGTCGACTCACCTCCGCCTATGACGCCAATGCAAGATCTCGAGGTACCAATCATTGATCCATGTTATAACAATGTCATATTTGATGTGTTTACTCATGACGAACAACATTCGCGGACGCCAAGACCTACTTATGATACATACCGACAATCCGAGTTGTAGCAATACTAACTCAAACCCGATGTGGATCCTAGTGGAGGTCGTGTGGCACAAAATACCGAGACCGATGAGGAAACACGTGCTTATGTTGAATCATTAATCAATCAATGTGGCATTGAAGTTGAGAAAGTTAGAACGGTCAATCGCGATGTTAAGGCCGCGAATGCTAAATTGACCGAGCTTGAGAGTTACAAAGAGAACGCCAGAGCCTATGAATTTCATACAAACAAAATGTCGAATTAGAAATTGGTTATCGAGATTCTGCTTTTAAGAGAAAAGATTTGCAACTCAAGTATGACACACTTGATGTGAATCAATTTGAAAATCAAATCTTTAAACAAGGAAATTTCTCAACTAAATGACCAACTTTCAAAACAAAAAGCAACATATTCGATCTTGAAAAGAGAAGAAGAAGTTGATAATCGATTTTGCAAAACGAGAAGATTCTCTTCTTGATGAGATTCTCGATAAAACTGAAACGATCAAAAATTGGACAATTTACTTTACAACGGGTCATTCCGCTAAGACAATCAAGATGCTTTCTAATCAAGTAAACCGATTTTTCATACTTCAAAAAATGGCTCTTGGTAACTCACCTCCTTGTTTCCTCAAGAAAGCTCGTAAAGAACGGAATGTGTTGAACAATGGAAAACCTTTGCATGAACCTATAATTGTGCATGATTCTCTTGAAACGTTGGAACTATCTCGAGGAGAGTAGATCAAAATGAAACAAAACATCCGAAATCAAACCGATTGATTATAACAAATGGAACCAAATTAATGTTCTTCCTTTTGTTTCTCAAAAGGACAATCAACGTTTTCCACCACACCAAGTGTTTCAAACAAAGTGTCAACACCGCTTCAAAATCTGCTTCAAAACCAAGAGTTGTCTCAAAATCTCTTTCGAACATTGAACAAATGTCTTCAAACAATCCTTTTAACACAAGTGATGCGAGAAGTATTTTAGAAAATGTGAAAACTAGAATTATGGATCTTCAAGAGATCATAAAACTAAAACCAACATTACAACAAACATCCGTTTAATAGTTTTGATAATGAATGTAAAAGTTTTTGAAACTCAATTGCCCCTCACCGACTAACATCAACTCAAGGGTAATTCATTTTGAACAAGCATTTTGAAAGAAACAATTGACTTTGTCAAGGACCATAAATCCGGTAAAGCAAGCTAATGAAAGTGTTGAACACATCAAAGTTTTGGAAAATTTAAATGATTCTCTTCAAGATGTTCGACCATCGATATTATGTCCATCATTTTGCAAACATATTCTCGTTGAAGATCATGAAAGACTCCACCGAGACCTCCGAAATTGTTTCAAAATATGAAAAGCTCTTGAAAAACTTGAAAAGAAAATATCTCATATTTTAAACAACTTGATCGAAAAACCGAGGAATGCAAGTATGACAAACTGTCGATGAGCGTGCCTACAATGACATGAAAGCGAAAATGATCTTTGAGGGCTCACCGAAAGTCAAAAGGAAAGGTAGTGGATACTGTGATTACAAAACCATTGATCATGGAGAAAGCAAATGTTCCCAAACCGGTTTCCAAACCAAAATGTCTGCTTTATGCCTCCTCCAAAAGTCAATGAGAAAATGTTTCATCAAAACCACCACCCACCGCCCTACCTAAACAAAATGTTGATAAAGGAAAAGCGGTTATCGAGAAACCAAAAGTTTTAGCACCGGCCTTTTTAAGATGAGTACCACTAATGCGCTCGCTTCCACATCTAAAACATATGGAACAAACGACATAAGTTTAGAAAAGCACTCTAAAGAGACTAGGAAAGTCGAAACCACTTCTAGATAAAATTGTGAATCCTAATGAGTGTGCCTTACCTTCTACAGACTAGGAAGCACCTCTAGGAGCAGCAGACTAAAGCCTAAGAGCAATACAAGGAACAATAGAGTCTCGCTTGCCTCTAAGAGTAGTCGCTTGAATAAAGAGAAGAAAGTAGAAGAACACCCTAGGAATTTACCGCTTTGTAATAAGAAAGACATTTCATCCGAATGTAATGAACCTATGAAATCGCTAAGTTTAATGAATCATGAATCTGCTTGTTTAACTTATGAAATCTTTAACTAATGTTCATGATGATTGTGTTTCTAAGAATGAGATTGTTAAGCTCATAAGAAGAATGTTCCCAAAAGAACTTATGCTAAACGAATAGGAAGACTAGTCGCGAGACTTAGGCTTTACACTACCGATAGGGAGCATAATGTTTACTTTAGGGATGACATTTGAAACCCACGGTAGAACTTTCACACTCGAGAATGGTAGAATGAGTGATGCACCTGCCTTACCAATAGATGACTTCTATGAGTGTGATCGATTTTACCTCTAACCCAAAGGAACCAAAATCAAAACGGTTTCCAAAATCTTCTTCTTCCGTGATTGGCGTGTTATCGAAATATGTCTTTGGATCGTCGACTGGTTGCTCCAAGCACATGACCGAATCAAGTCACGATCAATTTCGTCTGAAATTCATGGAACCGACGCTTGGAAATGATCATGTAGCAACTATCATGGGTTATGGAGATCTACCTTTGGAAATTATTTGATCACTCGGGTTTACTATGTCAAAGGGTTGGGACACAATTTGTTTTCACCAAGGCGCCTGTGATGCGATTTAGAGGTTGCTTTTAGGAAAATGCTTGCTTCGTTAGAAACTTGATGGCACCGATCTCTTAACGGGAATCGTGATACAAACTTGTATGCTATCGACATCAATCAAATGGCCTCTTCATCACCAATATGTCTTATGACACGAGCATCCGAACACAATCCCGGTTGTGGCATGAGAAGGTTATCCCATCTCAATTTTGACACCATCAACAATCTTGCCAAAGACAACATCGCCAATGGACTTCCAAAGTTCAAATACACCAAGGATCACTTATGTCCATCATGCGAACAAGGAAAAGCAAAAGAGCATCATATAAACCCAAACCCGCACCTAGTTCGAAGCAAGGTTGCATATGTTGCACATGGACTTATGTGGCCCAATGAGAGTTGAAAGCATTAATGGGAAAAAGTATATTCTTGTTATCGCCGATGATTATTCAAGATATACATGGGTTAAGTTTCGAGATCAAAAGACGAAGCACCGTGCATCATCATCACCTTTCTCAAACGATTCAAGTACTTCTTCAAGCTCCGAGAAGAGTTGTAAGAATGCATAACGCACGTAATTCACTAATCGTGAGTTAAGAACTTATTTTGAAGATGTTGGAATTACTCATCGACATCGCTTGTTAGAACTCCACAACAGAATGGGGTAGTTGAAAGAAGAAATAGAACTCTTGTGGAAGTCGCCGCACAATGCTAATCTATTCTAGTGCACCGTTATTTCTATGGGTCGATGTCATTGCAACGCTTGTTTCACTCGTAACCGATCCCTAATCCATCCAAGATTCAATAAAACCCCATATGAGCTTGTGAACAACAAAACCCGATATCTCTTACTTTCACGTGTTTGGCGCTTTGTGCTATCCTACGAATGACAGAGAAGATCTTGGAAAATTGAAAGCAAAGGTGATATTGGAATCTTCATTGGATATTCGGATAACTCGAGGGCATCTGTGGTGTATAATGTAAGAACTAGGAGGATCATGGAGACGATGAATGTGAAATTTGATGAACTTTCACATATGGCTTCGAGAGACTCGCCTAGAACCCGCACTAAACCGATGACTCGACACATCGCTCAGACTCGTACTCAAAGAGCTCAATCAACTTCGCTTGACAATCCTAAAGAACAAGAATGGGAGAATTTCTTCGAGTTAATGTTCGATGAATACTATGGTGGAACTTCGACAAATGCATCAAACCATCATTCCACCGCACCCGCCAAAATCATCCTCCACCACCAATGTAAGATGCATCTACAACGGTCGAAACCAATGCACCAACTCCATCAACATCATCTACATCTACTCAAGTTCTTGCACCCGCTCTACCAAAGCTGATGAGCAAAACCAAAACCGTAACGATGCAACGTTAGATGAAGACTTATTTGAAAACCCGCTTGCTACGGAATCACCGAATCTTCTTCAAGCTTACGAGAACCATCTAACTCGTGACACGCTTAACCAACGGTATCCTTCTACTCAAGTGGACAAAAGACCACCCAATTGAACAAGTTATTGGTGAACCTTCAAGGCCAATTCGCACGAGACGCCAACTTGCCACCGATTGCGACTTATGCATTTACCTTTGCTCAATTAGCAATATAGAGCCAAAGAACATTCGCGAGGCAATGGCGTAACCCGCATGGATAGAAGCGATGCAGAGGAACTTCTCCAATACCGCCTTCATGACTCTTGGGAATGGTTCCAAGACCAATTGACGTTCGTGTCATTGATCTCAAATGGTTATGGAAGAACAAAAGGGATGAAGAGATGACCGTAATTGCAACAAAGCTCGCCTTGTGGCCAAAGGATACAGACAAGAGGAAGGGATAGACTTTGAAGAGTCATTCGCGGGTAGCTAGACTAGAAGCGCCAGATATTCTTAGCCTATGCAACACACAAAACATCACGGTTTATCGATGGACATTAAGACCGCGTTTTGAATGGAACTCGAAAGAAGAAGTGTACGTGAGTCACCCGTAAGGCTTCATCGACTTGGAACATCCGACTACGCCTACAAACTCAAAAGGCAATCTATGGTTTAAAACAAGCTCGAGAGCGTGGTATGACGAATCGTCTCTTCCTTATCCAAAACAATTTCACCAAAGGAACAGCTTGATCCTACCTTGTTTACACAAAATGCAAAACGACATTTTGATTGTTCGATTTATGTGACGACATCATCTTTGGGTCCACTAATCCGAATCTTTCAAAACATTTTGAAAATCTCATGAAAAGCAAATTTGAAATGTCCATGATGGGGAACTAAAATTCTTTCTTGGTTTACAAATACATCAATCCCTCGTGGAATTTTTATAAATCAAGCTAAATACACAACCGAGATTTTGAAAATCATGGTATGGATAATTGTGACTCGGTCGGAACACCAATGGTAACTTCACCAAAAATTGGAGCCGATTTGTTTGGGAAACCTATTGATCCAAGAAATATCGAGCATGATTGGTTCTCTCATGTATCTTATCGCTAGTCGACCGTGATATTCATTTTGTCGCTTGCTTATTAGCACGGTTTCGTGCAAAGCTCACCGAATCGCACCTCAAAGAGGTTAAAAGGATCTTTCGCACCAAGACATCCATTCACATGGGACTTTGGTATCCGGGAACCGGATTTGATCTAATTGCCTTTTCGATGCGGACCACGCAGTGATCAAGTTACAAAAAAAGTACATCCGAGGAGCACAATTTTGGGTGAAAAGTTAGTCACCGGTCTTCAAAGAAACAAGATTGCATCGCACTTTCAACCGTCAAGTCGAGTATGTGTCTCTATCTCGTGTTGTGCTCAAGTTCTATGGATGAGAACACAACTCACAGATTATGGCTTTACTTTCGATAAAATACCTATGTATTGTGACTCAAAAGTGCCATAGCCATATCATGCAACTCGCTCATCACTCAAAGACTAAGCATATCGTAGTCCGCTATCACTTCATCAAAGAGTACGTCGAAAATGGTATCGTTGAATTATTCTTCGTGAAGATCGATTACCAACTCGCCGATCTATTAACTAAAGCCCTTCCAAAAGAAAGGTTTGAGTATTTAGTTCGACGAATTGAATGCGGCCTAACCCCGAGGAGTTAGAACGCCTTCTCGAATCTTCTTGAAAATGATTTTCCAAAGTCATCAGAAAATATTTTTGAAAACAAAATACAAAATTTGAAAACCAACAAAAGCAAAATATAAAAATATAAAACTTTCAAAAATACAAAACAATATAAAATCAAAAATCCAAAATATTCTTCTCACGACATGTCTCTTGTATAATCGATATTCAGACGCTTCTAGAAATGTCATTCAACAATGATACGGGCATGTACAGATGCTTGAGCGAGAGTTCTTTAATATGTTTTCTAAAACATGTCGCTTCTCAAAATTTCTTCAAAAAATGGCTTTCAGATACATCAAGACGAAACCCGGACCGAAATGATGACTTTTGATTATTTTTCAAATCAAAACTCGTGTTTTAATGAAAATCACTAGTGTACGCTTCAAAGGCACTACATTTAAAATGGTGAGAATCATCATCATCTTGAGCACCTTTTCAAGATTGTTCAAAAGATTTTCAAAATCTTTCAAAATATTTTGTGCTCAAGATAACTCCTCTAAAACCCTTTAATTGATTATGCTTTATTAAAGGGGAGTATAAAACAAAATGTTCCAAATTCATGCTTAAATCAAACCGCTTGTCTCCCCAAAAGATTCTAAAATGTTTTTAATCCGTTGATATCAAAAATATCACGAATATGCTATTTTTGAGGGGAGGAGACGTGATTAAAATGTGATCAAAAATGTTTAATGATCGTTGTTTGAATCTCAAAATGAGCTCGACTCGACGGAACCAATGAATTGACGAGGAATCATGTACCATCTCGAGAAACTTTCTATGGACTTGACCAGACGGGTAATAATTTCAAGCTAGTTCTCTAGTGATGTAAACGTGTCTCGAATCGGTCTTGTTCATTTAAAGTCGATCAATTCAAAAGTGCGAACTCTACCCTCTATGTGCGATTTTCACAAAACTTATAAGCACATGTGAAGGGGAGTGTTTCAAAATATAAAACTCACTGAGTGTTTCAAACATGTTTTCTATCATAAACACTCGAGAGATTTTCAAGAAAATGGTTTTATGGCAACAATAGGACAACATGGAGTTATAAGGTGACTAAGGATAGGAAATTGTCCTATGATCCGCCAGAGTCGGAGGGATCTACCCAAGGACATCACAAATAGTTAGTATTAGAAGTCCTTAGGTATGATTGAAAAAGGAGTAATGTGAGAAAGGAGAAAGAAGGGTTGAAGAATTAAAAGAAATGTAATGAAAAAGGGTGAAAAGAAATAGCCTCCATATTCAACCTTAGGCGTAAACCGGTTCAATACATATGCTACCGGTTGTCACTAGATGACACCGGTATTGAAGACAAAGACGCTATGGACCCAAAGGACGCACCGCACTAAACCTTCTAGCCACTCAATTCCTCTTAAAAGGATTTGTTTCATTCTCACCGGGAACCCTACATAATCTATTGACTTTCTCTAGAGATCGTTGGTATTGAAGAAGGAGACCTCTCCCTAGTCTCCGCCAGAAAACCAAAATGCACTATTGAGTCTAGAGCCACGAGATTCATCAAAAGATCTCATAGGAACACTTGACATGACATCGCTTGTTGTTCATCAATAAGGACACAAGTGATATATTCTAGAGTCCCACGCAGTCTTAGCAATCCGCCGTAACATTTATGAGAAGTTTCACATCCGTGATCTTCAATGATTGAATGGAAACTCCCGCCGTGGTCAACATCAAGCACCGACAAAGCAGTCACTTCGTAACTCCCCGTGATTACGCTTAGTGTGTCTCAAACGGTCTACAATCGTGGGGTGATGCTTCGTACCCTCAACGACTCATCCGAATCAGAGGTGTATTTCGCATATCGCGTTATCTCACTTGTGGGACTCAGCTCAGAACGGCCTCTGTGAGAATTAGAGACGTGTTTTCACACTATGTCATAACACCCTCGAAATTCAAACTTGTAAGTGCCGGAACCGCTTATTACTAACCTGTTTTTATGTTTTCTTCTTATGGAAGCTCCGGAGCGGATGGATCGTGCAGACTCGCCACATGCTCATACCAACAACACATGAAAGTTCTCATCAAAATCAAAGGCAACTCAAAGTTAAAGATGATTCTTCGTCAATGTCAAAGAATCTACAAAGTGTAAAGACTCGAGAACTTCATCATTGGAAACTCAAAGTCAAATAGAAGTGTGAGCATGGTGGAGAAAGACGGAGACACCTAACCAACGGTTGACAACGGCAGACAACCACATTATCTCGATCACAAAGCATGAAGGAACAAAGAATCAAGACTATTCAATATCTACACACAAAGTTCTAGCTCGAGAAAAGTAAAGACCTAATCAAGTGGAGCATCTTTTGAATGACCACCCTTAGGGGAGATTGTTAGCCTTAATAGTTTTATTAAAAGTGATGGTCATTCACATTTAGGAACTTTGTAACGTGTGTTAGATATCGTGATAGAATAGTCAACGGGCTCGTGGATTAGGATAAGCTAAATGGTTAATAGTTGAGACTATGCTAGCCGCTTATAAGCTTAAGCGTATCCAAGCCCAATCCAAGTCCAATCCACGAAAAGCCCAAGCAAAGCCTTTAGGGTTTTAAGCCTCTTGTATTATAAATACCCCTCAAATGGTCATTTGAGGGTGTGCTTGAAAGTGTGTGTGTGTGTGTATTTTCTCTCAAGGAATATACAACTTATTGTTTGCATATCTTATCCTCTCACATATACACGGTTTTATATAAACATCAAGTCACCATCTCTTAATCTTTCCTTCTTTGTTTTACGATATGTTTGTGTTTGGTTTGTTCGTGTTCTACGCAGAATCGTTGTTAATGTGTTGGGTTACGTGTGTTGGGTTCGCTTGTTAAAGTGATAAGGTTGATATCCAAATCTAAACAAAATATTTTATGAAATCTTCTAAAGATTTCAATGTGATGCAAGCCATGATGTAATATGTTGTTTTCTATTTTTAGAATTAATATGTTAAAAGTAAATACATATGTAATGTTGTGTTTAAGAAACTAAAACATACTTGTTCTAAAAATGTTGACACACATTATGGTTTAGAAAGATATCAAAGTTAATTGATACATGACTAATCAAAATGTATATGCTTAAGTGATGAAGACTTTATTTAAGGAAAGCTTGTTTTAATATCTATTAATCTTGACAAGCTTTATACTTTATAAAAATGAAATTTACTTTTGTCGTTAACAAAACTTAAGTAATGATCATAACATATAAATAACGTTTAATGACGATATTTGTATTAACAATCTCCCCCCTTTTTGTTGAGGACAAAGCATAAATTTTATTTTGATCAAATATGTAAAGTTGTACAAGAGTTATAAAAATATGAGATTAATTAGAACTTGAAAGAACTAGTAAGTTAGATTAAGTTGATAATCAAAAGCTTATTTTATCTTATGACTAGTTTATCCAATTATTTTGTCTTAAACAATTTTGACTTTTTGTAAGTCAAAGCATGATGTTGACTTTTTGAAAGTCAATGGTCAAGTTCTATAATATTCTCCCCCTTTTTGTCGAAACAAAAAGAAGAGGCGAGGCGGGAAATGCGTTGAGCCCCGAGCCATATTCTCCCCCTTGGCCAATACTCCCCCTTAATTGGGTGCCAAGATAAGGATACATGGATTGTGAAAAGCTACAAAAGAAAGGTTAGTAATAATCATCATCACAAGTATATAAGTAATTCCAATCACCAAGTAATAACCAACAACCATATAAGAAACATCATTCATTTTGTTAAAATTTTCATGACTTGAAAATCATAAAATGGAACACAATGGATGTGTTGATACATAAGGAAATCCTAAAAATTAGAAAAATAACTTAGAGAAAAAAAATAATCCTAGAAAAATAAAAAAATAGCTTAGAAATTTAAAAAAAAATCCTAAAGAAAAATATAGAACCATCCTATTGAGGAGGTGGATGAGAAAGAGCGCTGATACGCCTAGGATGTGATCGAGGATGAACCTCATCTAATCTTGTAGCTCATGGACCATGATCCGGTCCGTCACACGTGGGCGGTCCGCTCACAATTTGAGCAACCGTGTCTAGGTGGGAAAATAGGTTCATGATTAGGTGGTGGTGGATTGTTGGAAGTATTTTTGGTGTTTGATGGAGTGATGAGGGAGGAGAGCAAAGAATTTTGCATTTTCATAGCTTCACTAAGGTGAGAACCCACCATATTAGAGAAGTTTTGGAAGTTTTCTAGTTGGGCTTCTATCTCCACTTTGGATTGTGGGTGATCTTCCCACATAGATTCATCAATGTCCTCGATATGAGGAGACAATGATGTAGGTGGTAAAGCATGGTCTCCATACAATGGTCCATGAATGTCATTATGGATTGGGTGGAATAGACGAGGCCTAGGTTCCAAAGGGGCGTTTGGGTCAAATGATGGGCATGGTGACTTATGAGCGATTCGCTCAATGGTACCGAATGATGGAAGTGGAGGTGGATTTGTGGGCCTAGGAGGTAGGTCTTCTAAATCTTCCAAGAATGGGTTTGGAGATGTTGGTGGAGTTGAGAATAGTTCCAAAGGTATGGGCTTTGGAGATCTGGGTGTTGATGGTGATTTGGATGTTTGGATTGGAGCTGGTGGTGGAGAGGTGACAATGGGTGTTTTTGTAGGTGGTGGAGTGGTGATGAAAATGGGTGATTTTGGAGGTGGTGTAAGAGTGCTTAGAGTAAGAAAATTTTCATCTCTTATTGGAGATGAAATGGTTAGAGGTGATGAGTCGGAAGAGGAGCTAATGTTCACAAAACAACAAGGTCTAACACTCATTCTAGCCGTTTTCTTACATGGTTTATTTGATGGGGAAGATGTGGATGACTTTGTCATTTTTGCTTAAGCTTATTCTAGGAGAAGACGAGAGAAATTGTTGGGGTGTGAGGATGATCAACTTTGAATCTCTTAATTTATAGGATCATGAGATTATGGAGAATTGTGTTTGATTTGATGTTAAGCCATAGAAATGGAGTGGTTTCTAATAATTTGGAAGAGTTTTAATGCTAGTCATATCATCTAAGTCAAGCCATACAAGAAGGTTTGAGTGAAGAGACCAAGATATGCAATAAATGTGTCATAATGATTACAAGATCTTGAAGTTCAGATTACCCACGGATTTTAAGGAACCAAAATTTTGGTTCATTCCTTTATGAGAAAGGGTTCCTTGGGTAAATTTTGGGAATTTTTGAATTTTGGTGGGAAATGGATATCCTATATGTCTAAGTGTGTTAAACTAGTTCTAATATGAATAAAAGCAGTAAAAACTATCCTAGAAACTAATTTTGGTAAATTGGAATGTGAGAATGAGCGAAATTCAGCAACATACCTGGGCATCCCACGGTACCAAAAAAATACACAGACGGATCCAAAATTTTGGGTCCGCCGGTGTAAGATATAACTTTTCACATACACATCAAACCATAACACAAAGTAGCATATAGATGGAATTCTAGAGAGAAAGTTAGAGGTTTAGGGAACTTAGTGAGAGAAAGTGAAAGATATTATTATGAGTTCCAACTCTCTACCTTGGGAGGTAGAGAGTATTTATAGTCTTACATAAATCGCCACACTTTGGGTCGTGGATCGTGCATACAGCTGGTAAAGACCCGTCTGTCCTCCACGGTGTTACTTAACTAAATTACTACTTAACTTAAAAGAACTACGACTACGAGCTTAACGATTACATATACTTGAGGTGACCGACTTTTAATACCGGAATTTCTAATTCCTAACAATCTCCCTAAGGAGGTCACCTCAATCATGTACCAAAATTACATTGAATACAAATAGATATTACATTAACAATTGATCTTGCATTCTTGATGTAGTCCTTTGCTCCTAAGCTCGTAGTCATTGATTCTTCACATTGCATGTTTGGTTATTCCAAGTGGAGGTCTTTACCGATCCACGTGATAATAATTTTGAGCCATCATTTGAGATCATCACCATCAAAAATCTCTAAGACATCCTTTG
This sequence comes from Chrysanthemum lavandulifolium, assembly GCA_022545495.1. Classification (NCBI taxonomy): domain Eukaryota; kingdom Viridiplantae; phylum Streptophyta; class Magnoliopsida; order Asterales; family Asteraceae; genus Chrysanthemum; species Chrysanthemum lavandulifolium. The sequence goes on along the minus strand of CM040243.1, from coordinate 229,715,801 downwards.
TGGTGTTGGTATTATGTGATGTTGTGACTTTAGGACCGACATGCTCACATTCGGATCATGAAATCTTCTCATCGAGTAGCGAAGCTTTGTTGAATCATGATATTGGCGCAGCAGAAAGCGTAAGCTTGGAGTGAAAATATCGAGTCATTGATGCACTAATCATGATTTCTTTGAGTTGAATGTGTTAAGTGAGCATGCGGCTATGGATTGACCGCCCATTCGATCACCGCAAACGCCGGGCGTACCGCATACAACAGCTAGCAATAAATCGCACGAAAGTGTCTTTGATCACTTTCGTTGAATTGAGGTACACGCCCACGGTTCCTCGCTGATCAAGACAAGTACCGCCGTGATCGTAGGATTCCTAAGAATCTCCTTGACAGGTTTCGCAATGTTCTAGCCGTTCTCAAACCGAACATCTCAAAGAAGACAACACGGAGTGAGTGAACCAAATAATTTTAAGTCCACCGATTGATGAAAAGAGATTTGAAAACAATCGTATTGCTCAATAGAAATTGTTTTTGCAATACAACGAAGGTTTTATTGAAAATCAATTATCAATCATAAAATACCTTTGGTTTGAAAATGAGTACACAATCGATGTGCTAAAGAAAAGAGTTTTTAAGCACAAAGACCGGTTTTTCAAAGGTATCCGCAATCCATAACTCGAACCAGATTGATTCAAGAAATTGAATCGCCCCATTGTTTCTGCTCGCTTGTCACATGGTTGATCTATATAATAGATCTCACATGCCACCTACCAGAGCTTGTTTGATGTTGGCTCCAAGGCTTTCCATCTTCATTGTGAATATGTAAACACATCACTCGATGTTCCGCAATACCACAAGGATAATGCGAGGACTCAAGATATAATCTCTTTCCACATTGTGTGAAACAGAGAGTCTTCATTGAAAGTGTCCTAATGAGATTTATTGATGATCTCGTGGCTCTAGACTCAATTTGTGCATATTTGGATCCTATGTCGAGACTAGGAGAGGGTCTCCTTCTTCAATATCAACCATCTCTAAGAGAAAGTCGATAGATAATGTCGGTTCCCGTGAGAATGAAACAAGCCCTTTAAGAGGAACTTGAGTGGTTTGGAAAGTTGAAGTGCAAGCACCGGGTCCATGACGCCTTGTCTTCAATACCGATGTTACCATCAAGAGCATATGAATTGAACCCGTTTCGCCTCTAAGGTTGAATAAATGGAGGGCTATTTGTTTTCACCCTTTTCTCATTCAATTCTTTTAATTCTTCAACCCTTCAAGCTTACCGAGACTTCATAGCTAGAACCTTGTTGGGTTTATTCCAAGACTAGCTCGCCTTAGTCCGCACTCTTCCCATATCTCATTTTTCTCCTTTTATCATCATACCTAAGGACTTCTACACTAACTAGTGGATTGTCCTCGGTAGATCCCTCCTGCTCGGGCGGATCATGGGAACCAATACCTAACCTTATCATCCTTATATCACCGCACATAAAGTAAAGTTGGTCGGTCAATTTGGTATTGTTCATCCGCCATTGGATCCAATTGAAAACCATTTGAAAATCAATTCGTATACTTGTGATATATTATCAAAGCATTTTGTACCGAATTGTTTTTGATATTTTTAGAACGAGAACTCCCTCAACATGTGCATCAAGTATTTGAAAATGTTTTGCACACGGAGGCAAGAGAAAGAATTAACTTTGATTACCATTTTCTAAAGATATCAACATCACTTCCCACATCAAATCAAGTAGATATAGCATTTCGGGAAGGATGAGGTTTCAATAAATTCGCTCCCTCAATATGTGCCTCGAGGTTTGAAAAGAGTTTTGCACATACTAGAGGAACCCGCACATTGGGATGAATGATCACGCTTCAAATCAAAGGTTTAAGATAGATGCTCCCTCAACATGTGCATTGAAAATTTGAAATCGTTTGTCACATGTGGGAAGGACAAGATGTACATTCTTATGAAACCATTTACCTAATTATCGCTTTAAATCCAATTTAAATCACACATTCTCCCCGATCACAATTATCAAAACATTTGAGATTTGTGATCTCGTATAGATTTAAATTGATTTTGAAAGCTTTTAAGGAGAATTGTGACTTGATTGTGAAAGCGTTTGAACCGATAAGGATCGGATTTTAAGACTTTAAACTCCATTGATAAAACATGCATGTATATCTTTTGAAAACAATTTAATGCCAAATAACTTTTAATTTAATTGAAATCATTCTCCCTCAATCAATGACATAGGTTGTTGATTGAGAGATAGAGATTTTGACAAATAAGTCCAGATGATTATCAAAATAGAGATCGAGTTATTTTTCAAAGCATTTGGTTTTCAAAGAGATAAATGTTTATAGAATCGAGCATGGAATGTGAAAACATGTTAAAACATGGCTCGTTTTTCTTTTAAAACCGGTTATTGCTTGAAATGACAATAAACCATTTTTCTTTCTCCCAAAAATATTTTTTTTTTTTTAAGAATTCGAACAACATCTAAAGTCCCGTGTCATTCTTTGAATGACAACACAAAGACCGTAGATATTATCGAATCGAGAGAAACATGACAAATTGACAATATTTTTTGAAGATTTTTCAATTTTTCAAATTTTTATGGATTTTGAAAGTTTTATATTTTTCTATTTGATTTTTGAAGGTTTTATAATTTTGTATTTTGTTTTTCCAATAGATATATTACAAGAGATAAATTAGTTTAAGAGAATGATGAAATGAGTACCGAGATAAAGATATCGCTCAAAGACGCTAGAAGAAAGGAATCAACATCTCTTAAACTTTCGCCACCAAAGCATCCGAGGCTTCTAAGAAAATCGTCTCGAACATGAGCCTTCTCAATTTGAATCTTTGGTAGCTTCCCCAAACCGACAAACATCGAATAAAGACCATTTCCCAAGAAGTAGAGTTGAATACAAAGCGGTCTCATTGATTGAAGCTCAACACCTCAAGAACACGAGAACACCAAGTAACAAGTTGAAACATTGATCGCCCCGGTGGTTATCAAACCGGATTAACTAACACGACCGATCACATGAACTCGCAGCATCCCCGATGTACACCTTACTCTTCGAGATTGACCATTGTCTAGTTGGGGAACAATATATCAACATCTTCATTTTACCAAGTGCATTCCGCTTATATAACATATAACCAATCAAGACATAATGTACACATGTACCCAACAAGAGTAGAGACGATGACATCCACGTAACATGTTGAGTCACTAATCATCTCTGTGGATGTCAACTCAAATAACCGAATTAGCTCGATCAAGTGAACATGTTGTGCATATAACCGAAGCACTTTATCATAAACCGATATAAGATGTCGATAGGCGATCATCTCACGCTCCAAATATTCTTCTCACATTTCTTCCAACCGAACATCAAGTAACAAAACCAAAGGTCTCCGGAGACCACTTCCCCAAATAGTTGGAATAATATATCCTTCCCCAAATAGTTTTGATACCTCGTAATCAAGAAACATAATATATCCATAAACTTGAAATCTTGTGAGAAGAACTCAAATAGCCCAAGTGAATCTGTGAGAATCAATTGCTACATAAACTCTCTCGACTATCTTTATCAACCCATATGTAGACAATTTGAAGTGACCATCGTTGAAGAAAACCCGATATACCAAACTTGAAACTCAAGTCGAATTCCGATTTGTGTCTTAAGCTTGCACTTAAAGATGGAAGAACGGTGTCGAGAATCTATGCTTCAAGCAAATCTCTAAGTACTCACTACTCAAACAAAGTATGAGACATTAACACCTCTTGCGATTATCCACACCGCCATATGCGTGTGACATCGAGTAAAACAAAGTAACTCCTAATAGTGATAGTTAACTGTGTCTTCAATCATCCACCTCGATCGCCGGTAACTAGATAACCCAAGTCTTCAACTCAAATACTTAAGCCCGAGCAAGTTATCAAATAAGAACACGCCTTTGTGAACGCCAACTTCAACCTCAAATAAGTTATAAATGAGTAACTTCAAGTAATCAACTTGTGTCAAATGTCCAACACGTGAATAAACATACAATCGGATGTACATTGACCCACCGATCGAACCGAGCAAATGATTCCTCAACATCAATGCATTCTTCCTTACGGTATACATGTAGAAACCGATCCGAAGATTTACCAATAATGTTTTTAAGCGGATGAGGAAGTCATTTTCCTTAATGTTCATGTGGTTGATTTACAGAGTGCACATTTGGAGAAGAAAAATGAAACAATGATCCGTGAAGATTTGGCAAAGGAGTACCAAAGAGCGGATCACTATTCATGAGTGCAACCGCAATGATAGTCATTAACAACGCCTTGTGAAGTAACCGAGATAAGGTTTCTTGAGAATTCCAAGAAGTACTTTAGATGGTGAACCAATTGAGTCAATAGAAACCGAGCATGAGCTTCGTGTCGGATGATCAACATTCGTTAGAGGTTGGAAGTACTCATCAAACATATCTTTGAAAACAATGAATCCCAAACAATGAATCCCAATTATCCTTAGTAATTGAAGCATTAGGCGTTGAGGAGTGTCATCAAAATCAAGCAATGAATCATTGCTAAAGAATCGAGCAAGTCTAATTGGGGATTAAATTTTGGCTTTTCAATCTCCCCAATTAGTGCTCTCCCTAAACCGATTTAAGATTTTCAAGTGTTCTTCTCACCGGATTAAGAAGAAGTCTTTAGATCATCAAATGCAATTGCCTTTAGTCTTCTAATCATGTAGCTTTCAAATGTAGATTAGATCAGACTCGACCTTCTTCAAGATTATCCGAATGGGGAAATAGACAGCTAACATCTTCTTCACACCAAAGGCATTCCCATTAACTTGTAAATAGCAAACCCTTAATTAAAATCCTCCCAATCAAACAAGAACAGAAAGATGTTCATCAAAGAAATCACCAAAGAACTAGAAGCACTTTGTCATTTAATCATATCACCGTGTGAAGATGTCAACCAACGGCTCTTAGAAGAAACTACATGTGAAGATGATCCGATAAGAAGAATCTCGGTGCCTACATGGGTTAGGAGCCGTTTGACCATATATTCTCAAATATCACCAACCATGCAAAAATTCACACTTTTCTCCCTCAAGAATTGCATACAAAGATGCCATTCTTGATTAACCAAGTGATTATCATCCAAATGTATTATATTCACACTTCTCCCCACAAAATTAGCACATGATGTCGCCATCTTCATTATATTGAGCAAGAGGAATAAGAGTAATTATCAAGAGTCCGTTCACTTGATGACCAAGCGCATGGAAAAAGCATGAAGCATGTTGATGAAGAATGTCGATGAGAATGGTCATAAACATGAAGATTTCTCTTTAAGAAGATAAAGCGCATCAAGCGCATACCTTTCTTTTCTTTGAGGAACGGGCTCAAGTGTTATCTGCAGACGCCATAATGATGAAGTACGAGGCCCGAATCGAGTGAATGACGCCATTGTTAAGAGCCCAATATATGTTTAGAGCCGCCAATCCAAATACCAAGGGACGATTTGTACGACCGCTTTGGACAATGATTTAAGACAGAGAATTGGAAACATTGGATCCCCACATGTCGATGGGTTCCTTTGGTTAGCACAAACAGCCTTTGAATCACAGAAACCCTAGATGCAATGGCATTATCCCTAGGAGTCGAACTAGTAGAGGCATCGACTTAGTCAAATGACATTTTGTGCTTAATGGGATTATTCTACCGCTTGGCTTCCAAACCTTAACAGCACTATTCTCGGATAGTGGATCTAGTTAAAGAGCAAGGTTTGCCATTCGTGAACATTCGACCGTTGGCTTCCACCGAAATCCTACATTGGTAAAAACCTTCCCGTAGGTTTCGTGATTGCTTAACTGCTTTGCTTTCCAAACTTTCTTAACTGGGTATGATTCTTAGATCTCGTAAATAACACATCACATTTATCATGATTACCGTAAAATAAACATTTTTACATGTTTTGCGACAAAGATAAGGCCTCGAATTAATTTCAAGAAGCTTAGAGCTAATACTAGAACTAACACGATTCTTTTGTTCAAATCAAACTTCTTGTCCCTATGGTGTTCTTTTACTTCCTTATCATGATCACTTTTAGTTTGCGTAATCCTATCCTTCTTTGCATTGCTTCTAGGTTTTGACCCGCTAACTTTAGTGTCAATCTTAACATCCGTAGAAGTAACGATGGGAACATTACATGGCTTCACTACTTTCTCGCATTCCCGGTCTAGAAGTGCTGGATCCAAATTCTAGGAGGCACATCAAAGGTTGCTTGCTTGAATTTCGACATGGAACAAGGCATATCAAGAGTCACATGCTTGGCTTTAGGCATAGAACAAGGCACAACTATTCTATCTCGCCAATTGCTAGATTTCGGACTTGTGACAATTACATACTCTAAGAGTTCCCGAGATCGTTTGGCATCCATGCAGCATAGGCTATAGTACTATCAAAAGGTTTTTCTAATCTTTCATCTTCAACAATCTCACGAGACCCTTCAAACTTTCCTTAAGGTATGAGAGATATGCTTTATGTGCAAGTTCATTATTCCTAATGGGCGGGGAATATATAACATATCGATAGCATATTTATCACAAGCGTAAACCTTAGGAACAGTAGTATTTGCAATTGGGGATTGGCAACTTTCCTTTCACCTCACGCCTGATTCTCAATATCGTTAAGTAAAGAAGTTATCTTTTCAATTTGTTTATCATGATTAACTTTAAATGAATCACATAACTCTTTGTTTTGATCATTAACCTTGAAATTTCAAATTTAAAACAATCATTTTCCTTTTGCAAGTTATCAATTATGTTTTGAAGTTGGAAATTCGAGAATCTAAAGGTGGAGGCATATGGAAGCAATACATCCTTCTTTTCACCTTTCAATTGTGAAATTTGGGCTTTCAATCTTTTGATCGTGTTATAATGAGCTCGAATTTGTTCATCACGCTTGCTAATTTCAAAACCGCATCAAACTCAGAGCATCGAGGATGTCTTGATATTTGAGGTTTTAACATTTTCTTTGAGATGTTGATGTTTTAATTGCAAAGCAAGATGTTCAACTTCTAATTTAGAATAATGTTTGACCAAGTTATCATGATCATCCTGTTCTATTTTCTCATGCAATTTTGAATTTGTTGTTTCAAGCTCAATGACACGATCATGGGAGACTTTCGAGCAACAGATAATTCATGAAATTGAGAAGCATTAATGGAACAATTTGTAGCAAAGAAAACACATCTTGAGCAATACATTCGTAAATCGATTCTCATTCAAAGTATGCAAGTTCTTCCTTTCAATCTCACTATATTTTAATTCTCTCATAGTCACTAACCTCAACAATCATTGCATCAAATACCTTTTCCATTTCTTTAATATCGAATGCGCCCTTTTTAAGACTCTCAAATTGATCTTTTAGTTGTTTAAAGAAAGGCATGACCTCGCTAAATAGCATTCTTTAGTTTGCTCAAACCCCTTTCCCTTCGCTATACCAAGGGTGTGATCCTTTTCACAAGTTTTCTCAAAATCAACAAATAGTTGAAAGATAACATATTCACCGATTAAGGTCTTGCTTTTAGTGGCAATAGATCTAGGAACTAAGTGCATTGGTGTATTAGGAGGATACACATTGATTTAGGCGCTTCCTACAAGGGGATTCTTTTCAACAAGATTTTCACTTTTTGCATTTCCATATCCTTTTCCGTAACACTTGTTCGGGGTTAATAGAGTCCGAGGCTTAAACTTGTTCAAGGAGATCCAATTTTCTTTAGTGTAATTATGGGGTTTGATCGTTATGTTATTCTTTTTACACTTAGGATCATTTAGCTTCTTATCCATTATCTCCCTAGATGCAATATCTAGTTTTCTATCTTCCTCAAGCACTCAATGCAACTAGGTGTCTGCCTAGGTTTAAGAATCTCATTTCCATCATAGATTACATTTTGAGTCGCTTTTGCTTTCTTACCATACTCGTGATCGGGTTTATCTATAATGGGAACACTGTGCTTATCGCTTAAGACTCGTGCTTAGTGATCATGTGAGCAATCAATGGTATTCCTTGTACGCATAACTTATTTTCAAGCTTGTTTTTCAAAGTTTTTAGATTGGAAAATCATTCAAAAGTTTTGATTCCTTAGCCTTGAATTCTTGCTTAAGCATTTTAACATTTTCTTGAAGTTCGTGTTTTTGCTTAGCGCTTTAGAAAGCTTTTCTTGTAAGGAGTTTAACTCTTGTTTTAATACTTCTTCTAAAATTACTTTTTCTAATGATTGTACGATTTGGACATCCATTTCCGCTCACGGGTTGTCAACTCAAACTTAGCACTGCTCATAAATAGCAACTTGATCCTTATAGGTATTGAGTTCAAGCTCAGGTCAAGGAATCATCAGCACAAATGCAAAGGTACTCATGCAATTCATAATCATCATTTTGAGAAGAAGATGCATACCTAGGTACCGCAGAAACTTTCATGCAACTTTCCTCTCGATTAACGACATGTGTGGCATCTCTATCTTGGGTACATCCAAGCTTCCATGGAGCGCCTTTGCATTAGCTTGCACGGGTTGTGTCGTGCACCTCTCTTGTGAACATGAGCATGAAGATTCTATTTTAGCATTGTCCGACTCATCATTATTTGTTTTCTAACATTCTCATTCAAGAACACCCGATTCTTCCACGTATACATTACCCAACTTATCACAACAATCTCTCAACCGCACCGACACTCATTCACTTTTTCATCCTTTTGTGCGCTTCTTCAATGTACTTTTTCACATTATCCATGAGTTGGATAAATGTCTCAATGAATTCTCGAATTTCCATTCCAAGATGTTTTTGAAGGAAATTCCAATAAGTGTTGATCGAATCAAATATTCCCACCGATGAATGGTCAAATTGTTTGTAGATTACTTGAAGAGTCGCACCGAACCATCTTTTGAACTTCTTCATTGGTAAGTTGCGCTTTAAATGCTCTAAGTTCAACAAAGAAGCTTCTTGTCAATGTAGGTAAGTCCCGCGAAAAGAGCACTACATGTTCGATCCCCAACTATGGATAACAACCGTATGAGGTGCGTATGAAGTAGTTGATAGGGCTCAATGTCGCATTCCATTTGCATGGCATTCTCAGAAAGTGTGCAATTCATTCTCATTGTACTCGTAACATGAAGATCTCACATCCTCGTTGTTTAATTCAAACATCTTTAATCGCTCGTAGCATCCATTATCATTATTATCCACAAGATCATACAATTTAAGCACTTCAAATCACCGGGTCAAGAGAGTAAGACATGATGTGGTAGAATGCACGGATTTTACCAGTCTATGATTTAAACCGAGAAATAGAATCTTCATGGATTTTACTAAAATCAAGACTAAACCGTTAAGCAATGACCAATGGAATGTGTTAAGACGACTAATGGATCGACACAATGATAGACAATTGTGTGTTAGGTCTTATGATTGTTTGTGGATAAGCGAGATGTTGTTTGGTTGTGATTCGGATTGGTTTATGCCCGCTTTTCCCGAGAAATTTAGGTCTAAAACTTAAAACCTCAATAACTTCTGTTCGAGCGGATTTAGACCTCAAGATTGACCCAATGTTTAGTTTATTCGGCGGTCTATTCTCCTCGCTCACGGTCGCTTTGATGGGTAGAACGAAAACGGAGTTACGGTTCAAAAGTTATGGCCGCTTGAAGTTTTGACGGAAAAATCAACCAAGTCGCTACGAATTCTTGAACCAAGTCGCTAACAACTAATTCGCTACACCACTAAGTCGCTAGAGTTCCAAGTCGCTAGCCGATGTAAGTCGCTAAGTAGTAACTCGCTAAGACTCAAGTCGCTAGCAAAATTTTGGCAAGAATTGCCACTCAAGTCGCTAAAGATGCAAGTCGCTAAAGAGCAACTCGCATGCACCAAGTCGCTACCACTGTCGCCACCCGTAGTGGAGAGTCCACTACTTGTACCGTTAAGTCGCTAGATCTAACTCGCTAGGTCCAACACCGTAAGTCGCTACAAAATTGTGAAGCAAGTCGCTACCAAGAAAATACTCCGTGAGCTAAGTCGCTAGCAAGAAAACCATATAAACATCACTTTTCAATCCAAAACAACCCAACCAAGATGATTCAAGCTACCAAATGAAAACCTAAACACTTGTGATGATTCTAAACATAAAAGTACCAACAAAATTCAAACTTTAACACAAGAAATCAACCAAATGATGCAAAACCACTAAACTTTTTCAAACTCAAAACCACCTAAAACCACTATAAATCCAAAGATGTGCAAGATATGATCTAACCATGGCTCTTGATACCAATTGTAAGATATAACTTTTCACATGCACATCAAACCATAACACAAAGTAGCATATAGATGGAATTCTAGAGAGAAAGTTAGAGGTTTAGGGAACTTAGTGAGAGAAAGTGAAAGATATTATTATGAGCTCCAACTCTACCTTGGGAGGTAGAGAGTATTTATAGTCTTACATAAACTCGCCACACAAGACCGGGTCTTAACTAAATTACTACTTAACTTAAAAGGATCGTGATTACATACTTGAGGTGGTAAAGACCCGTCTAGTCCTCCACGGTGTTACTTAACTAAATCTACTACTTAACTTAAAAGAACTACGACTACGAGCTTTGATAGTGGCTAACGATTACATATACTGGAGGTGACCGACTTTTTAATACCGGAATTTCTAATTCCTAACAAATAGTGGGAAACACGATTAGTTATGCAATTTGACAATGTAGTTCTAATTAGTTATACAATTTAACAATGTAGTTCATGTTTTATGTAAGAATATACATAATCCCTATGTATTTGTTTTGTGCATAAATTAGAACCCTAGACTCGTAATTAAGAGAAGTAATGTAGTTAGGATACTTACAATGATGTTTTCACTGTGATTAGTAGAGGAAGAAACCTTAAAATGAGTTAGGTATGTTTGTGGCTCGCTTTGGTAAAGTGGGTCAGAAGAATAAGGTGTTTTGTATTTCAAAACTTTGTTATCATAGCATTGATTGACCGCACGGACCAAAAAATGGTTCCGTCTGTGTTGTCGTTTGGTGTCGTGGTACCGCAGAGAAAGTTTTGCTAAGTTGTTTTGTTTTGGTTATTCTAAGGTTTAGACTATGTTTTAACTATATGTTTGGTTCCATTAATCCTAACCCAAGTCTAAGAAGATCAAATGGTTCTCTTTTAAGAGGTTTAGTTAGGATATCGGCAATGCTATCTTCGGAGGATACTTTCTCAATTGAGATGTTTCCTTTTTGAACATTGTCGCGAAGGAAGTGATGGCGGATTTCAATATGTTTCGTTCTAGCATATTGGACGGGGTTTTTGCTGAGATCAATGGCTCCTTTGTTATCGCAAAATATAGAGATGTCATTGAGATGAATTCCGTAATCCACTAGAGCTTGCTTCATCCAAAGAGCTTGTTGACATGCCTTTCCGGCTGAGACGTACTCGGCTTTGGTAGTTGAGATAGCGAGAGCCGTTTGTTTCTTTGCGAACCATGAGGTGAGACAATGTCCAACAAAAGTACAAATACCACTTGTACTCTTTCTATCAACATAGTCACCGGCATGGTCCGAGTCGGCATACACTATGGTTTCTACACCTGCCCTTTGGGATACCATAATCCCAAACATGTAGTGCCTTTAATGTATCTAAATATTCGCTTTCACGGCTTCTAAGTGTGATGCTTTGGGATCTTCTTGAAAGTGAGCACATAGACAAACACTAAACATAATGTCAGGTCTACTAGTCGTGAGATAAAGTAGGCTACCGATCATTCCTCTATATTTAGTGTTATCTACGGATTCACCTTCCTCATCCTTGGTGAGTTTTGTTTCCGAGTACATGGGTGTTTTAGTTGGTTTTGAGTCTTCAAGACCAAATTTTTTAAGCATATCCTTTATGTATTTAGATTGATTAAAGAATATGCCATCTTCTAGTTGTTTAATTTGAAGTCCTAAAAAGAAGTTTAACTTACCCATCATACTCATCTCAAACTCGTCGTGCATGATTTAAAAAAAATCATCACATAGCTCTTGACAAGTTGATCCAAATATGATGTCATCAACGTATATTTGAACTATGATAATGTGTGATTCCTTTTTCTTGGTAAAGAGAATATTATCTACTAATCCCATGGTGTATTTGTGTTCAACTAAGAAAGTCTTAAGCCGATCGTACCAAGCTTTTGGTGCTTGCTTAAGTCCGTATAATGCCTTCTTAAGTTTGAAAACATGATGAGGTTTTTCAAAGTCGGTGAATCCGGGAGGTTGAGCAACATATACTTCTTCGTTAATGAACCCATTTAGAAATGCACTTTTAACATCCATTTTGTTAATACAAATAAGCCGTAAAAACGTTTATTTATATTTTACGATCTTCTAATGTTTTGTCGATAACAAACGTAAAATCATTTTAACGAAACAAATAAAATACGTAAATGGTTTGAACTAATAGTTACTAACATACTTATGTTTTCACATAAAACACTAAAACAAGTATAAATGATTTTATGATTTAATATTATATATGTACAACAACTAGTGTTTACATATTTGAGTAAAATATACACATAACTAGTATGTAGTATATTGGGTAATATAAATGGGTAGAAACTTAAGTATCATAACCCATTGACCAAATACATTGAATGTTGTTGGGTACAACCCAAAGTCCATGACCCATGGTGCTTGACCCATAACCCATTGCATGACATCATACCCATGTGACTAGGTGCATTGCACTCAAGAGATACATTGTATCTAGCTAAAGATCCATGGATCAACCCATGACCCATGACCCATAACCAAAATACCCATGGGTAAAGAGGAGCGTCCCACGGATCCCTAGCTTTATGCTAGACGGATCCCTTGTGGGAGGGATCCGGGGAACAGTAGAATTTTTCCTCTATAAATAGTGAGCCATTTCTTCATTGTTGCTCATCCCTTTCCAACATACTTTCCCCTTGAGTTAAAAACTCTTTAACCTCAGATCCAAGAGATCTATGTTTGTAGTTTTGTTTTTGTGTGATCTTCTAGGTTCCTCTTAAAGGCTAGATCACCACCATTGAAGTCGAGCAAGCTCAAGTCCATGAGTTGCCATGCTTCCTCATCATCAAGACTCATCAAGTCTTCTTGTTGATGATTGTTTTTCTTTCCTAAGAAGTGTTGAAGACATTTGTGAAAGGTATCTCATGTCAAGACGAAGATACTAGTGAAGGGTATCTATCGTCCATATCATAAGCACTTGTGGTGGTGCTTAGAAGTCAAGACTAGAAGCATTAGTGAAGGGTGCTTAGAAGTCAAGACATATTGGGAATAATCATATCACCGATAGTAATGGAAGACATCGCTAGATTGCACTAGCAAAGGAAACGACACCACCCCTCGGCATATTATTACCATCGCTATTAGAGGAAAACGAGTTTAGATAAGTATAGAAAAGATCTTGTGTATATTCTATATTGTTAGCTTTATACTTATCTTGTAAAGGACTCCTTGTATTATAAAATGAGGTCCTAGGTCATTGTCTTAGGTACGTAACAACTTACAAACATACGTATCATTCACATAAGCTTCAAGGTGTAACCCTAGTGATAAGCAAGATCACTCGTATTATTCATTAATAATATTGGAGCTTAGTTTTGTGTTTAATCTGTGTTTACTTACAATACATCACATAATTCGTCTTCTAAGTATTACTAAGTAAATTCCGCGTGCTTATTAATATAATACAAAATATCACTGACACAAGGTGTGTGTCTAGATCCTTCAAGTGGTATCAGAGCAAAGGTTCTGATATTTTGTTTTAGAAGATCCAAGGAATACGCTTAACCTGTTCACTCAATGGAGATGGAAAACAACCAGTCCAACACTTCTACTCCAAGACTTCCTAAGCTCAAACTTAATGAGTTTGAGATGTGGAGGATAATGATTGAGCAATACTTTCTCATTCAAGACTATGCCTATGGGAGATCATCTTAATTGGTGATTCTTTCAAGCCCGTGACTAGTACTCGGAAGGTTGGTGACACGTATGTTGTAATGCTTCTATGCCCGAGACTAATATTGAAAAGCAATCAAGAAGAATGATCTAAAGGCTAGAAGTTTGTTGTCGATGACTCTTCCTAGAGACCGGATCATAGCTTTCAAGAAGTTCAAGACCGCTAAAGAACTTTTGAAGAAATTTGCTCGTGTTTGGTGGTAATGATGCTACAAAGAAGACACAAAAGACATTGTTGAAGCAAAGTTATGAAAATTCTCCGCTTCAAGCAATGACTCACTTGATAGCATCTTCACCAAACTTTAGAAGCTTGTTACACAACCGATCGTGTTTGGCATTGAGGTAGAAAAGGAAGACCTTAATTTGAAGTTTCTAAGAAGTTTGCCTTCGTAGTTTCAAACTAATGTTACATCTTGGAAAACAAAGCGATATTGAAACAATGAAGCTCAATGATCTTTACAACAACTTCAAACTCATTGAACAAAGATTGAAAAGGGCTGAAACTTGGTACAAGCTCAAGCAACTTGGCTTTGATGTCAACCTCTGCTGATAGTGATGATTCTCAAGATGACAAAGATAATGAAATTGCCATCGCTGGTTCTACAGCTTCCACCGGTAATGTTAGCGCTACCACCGCAGTTCAAAGAAAAAGATTGTCGGAATTGGAGATCCTACCTTTATGCTTTTATCTCCACTCAAGTTAATGGCCCTATATTAACTCATGAAGACATAGAGCAAATTGATGAAGATGACTTGGAGGAGATGGATATTAAATGGCAAATAGCTTTTCTTAGCATGAGGGCTAGGAAATTCTACAAGAAGACTGGCAAGTCAATTCACATCAATGGTGGTGAAACCGCGGGTTCGACAAAAGAAAGTAGAGTGCTTCAATTGTCACAACATGGGGCATTTTGCTAGGGAATGCGTAAGACCAAGGATGAAGGACAACATGTCTACTTGGTACAAGCAAAAGAAAGAATCAACTCGGAAGAACCAAAGGCAATGTTGGCAATTGATGGTGTGAGCTATGATTGGAGTTTCATGGTCGATGATCAAGAGGAAGAACCTTCGATGCTGCTCTTGTGTCTACCGAATTTGCTCTCATGGCTTTCTCTCAATCGAGGTACAAAACTTTGAAAGTTGTTCTAAAACATGTAGGGCTGCTAGAGAAGTTGAAAGGCTTAATGATCTATATTATAATGAAAGACAAGAGTTGTATACTGCTAATTATATTGTGTCAAATCTTAGGAGAGCTATAGCAGTACTAGAAAAACAAATAGAGCACTATAGAGAAAATGAGTCAAAATATAACGATGATATGATTCTTCTTAAGAGAGAGGTAGATCATAAGACAGTTGTGAATGAAGCATATCAAGAAGAGCTTGAAAAACTTAAAAAGATAAATGAAAATGTCAATTTAACTGTAGACACCTGTTATTATCAGTCTAAGTCAATTGATAAAATCTGGAATGCTCAAATCCATAGTAAAGTTAAGTCTGGTATGGGTTATAATATAGTGCCTCCACCACTAAGAGGTGTTCCATCACCTCCAGGTATAGATTTAGCTCATACAGGCTTAGAAGATTTTCAGGAACTTCAACTTGAATATGGTCCTCTAAAGGACATATTTGTGAAAATTTAGGAAGGGGTTAAGCTTGCTAATGATGTTTTTGAAAGTGCTAGTGACTCATCAGTTGTTGATGAGAATGTTAAAAAGAATGTAGAGGCTTCTATCCCAAAAGTTGTTAATAATACTACAGAGGAACCTAGGAAACAAGCTAATAAACCTAGATCAATTGTAAGGTATGCTGAGATGTATAGAAACAAGCCTACAGCTCCTAGGGGTAACCAGAGGAGTTGGAATCATGTTAAATCTCAACAACTAGGTAGTGATTTTGTGATGTACAATAAAGCATGCTATATATGTGGTAGTTTTGATCATTTACATGCTTATTGTGACTATCATGTTGGAGAAGGAAGTCCATGGGAATAAAAGGGTGGATTCTAACAAGTTTCAAAATAATGGGCACCCTAATCCACACAAAGAAATGGTCCCAAGAGCAGCTCAATTAAGAAGTGGTCTTAAAACTTTGCCATCGCTAAGTCTCTGCTCACACCGCTCACCCTAAGTCACTGTTACAAGTGCAAAATCCAAAACAACTTTTGCAAAATCAAGACAAACAGGAAAAGAACTTTTCAAAATAAAAGGTTCATTATAACCAACAAGGGTACCTAAAACCAAACCAAGTAGCTTCCACCGCTCATTCAAAATTCCCACTACAAGGGTTGTAAACAAGAAAAGGGGACATGAAAAATGTCAGAAGGCCTCAAAGACGCTGGGAATGGAAACCTAAAGGAATAACCTCATCAACCAATCCCAATGGTGTATCAATGACCTTGATAGATTTAACTATATTGATACACGAGGTAGATCCAAGTCAATCATGGCTTGGGTCCCCAAAAGAAACTAAATCTTTACTTTAATGTGCAGGAACATCCAAGGATAAAAAGATCAGATCAAGGTTACACAGATAGTGGATGTTCAAGGCACATGATTGGCAACAAGTCCTATCTCTCAGATTTTGAACATTATGATGGACAGTATGTCAGCTTTGGAGGTGGAGTTAAGTGAAAAGCAAAATGGAACAACAAGTATGATGCTAGAAGATTTAAAGCAAATAACATGGATTTTATTTATTATCAAACAAAACCGCACAATCGAGTGCGAGATACATCCATGAGATACATATAACAAGCATCATTACATGAATCGAAACAACACACAACAACCTACTACTGCACACAAGCTTCACATACTACCCAAACCAACCCCAATCGACCACCATCTACCACCTAAGGCTTTAGGGAAGGCCCACTGGCATCTATTTGGGTGCCATTCGCCTATCAAGCATCCTCCACACCTTGGGCTTGTTAGCCCCATCACCACTCCTCTAACAGTGGTGAGGATGATGAAAGACCTCTGTGGTGGTGTCATAAAAGTGGTGGAAAGGTGGTGCCTGCAGCCTCCCGGAGGAAGGAATGCAACAGGGAGGCACACTCGTGACTCTTGCGTATGTTTCATCATTTGTGCCTTCATATGGAGAAATGTAGCTTGAAATGGAATCGAGTTATCCTCTTTGATGATGGCATCCCGAGGCATTGGTTGAGAGATGAAGGACCCAAAGAAATGGATTTGAAAGAGCACTTGAATGTCTTCTATTTCTTGAAACAACCTTCTCATACTCTTCTTCTCAACTCTCCTGTGGTTATTCAAAACAAAGTCATCCTGTGAACTATCGATGAACCGCTAGATGAAAGGTTGATTGGGTTGGAATGACTCATGATATTTGGAGAGAAGTAAGTTCGTGTGAGAAAAATATTCTTGGAGTATGTGTGATATGAGTGGTTAATGTGCTAAAGGTGCTTATATAAAGCTTAAGTGCTATCAGGAAGTTAATGTGTGGAAGGTGTAAGTGGTTGAGGAGTAAATGAAGTCTTTTGACCTTGAAAAATGTTTCAGTGACTAGGAGTTGACTTTATTGACTCTAGCCATTGCTTAGTTCATTCCATGATATTCACTAACCACTGATAGACTTAACAATGCTTTTAGTGTGTGGTTTATGTATTGTGTTATACAGGTTTGAAGGATTACTTGTATACATTGAAGTGATTGTTATTTTGTGCTTGTATTGTTGGGTGTCCACAAATTTTTATGCAAAGATTAAGTCTAACAGTGGAAACCATAATACAAGTAGTGGTAAAAGGTACTCTTACAGTGGAAAAATAAAACAGAGAAATTTCATTCATGATGAAGATTCATTACATTCAAAGTGAGAGTGCTTCTAACCACAATCAAAACACAAAAGATTAAAACCTAACACAACCTACATCACCAAATCATACATCACCTACTCCATTGGCTTCTTACCCTTGCCATGATTGTTGTGCTTGGACTTTGTATTCTCTTCCTTTGTTCTCAAAGGTTGATCAGATTCTTGGACAAGCAAGACCAAGAACTTGTGGAGGAGGCCTTGGTAGTCTTGCAGGTTTCTCTGGTATGTAAATTTTCTTCATGTTGGTGATAGCTGTTCCCAAAGCCTCTGACAAAGCACTTGTCAACTTCTTGGACAAGGCATAGGTTTCATCCTGATCATCATCATCTGATGAGCTGCAGTAAAACTCAAGAGAAGGTGTACGCTTGGGAACAGGCTTCACAGTCTTTGTTAGGATCGTTTCTATGGGTGATATGGTGAATCGGGAGGTCGGGGAAGATGAAAGAACATCATCTTCATGTTAGAGAGAGAAAGTAAAGAGAGAAGGGAAACTAGTATGTGTTTATTGATAAGGAAAGGTGAATTACACAAATGAGTCTCACCCCTCAATGGAAGTATGGAGGGGTATATATAGCTAAACACTTACAACTATGGCTATATGACATACCAAGCCCATGTGTTTTAGCTAACAAGGATAGAAATTGTAATCCTGTCAATGTCGTTCCATTTACGAGTTAGGAGCGATTCCAACAATCTTCCCCAATGGGACGACATAAGGATTACTTACAACATTTACTACAAATATAGAAAACAAATAAAGAAAGGTCTTCATAAGTTCTTCAAGGTCGAGGATTATGAAAGTTTACGCTTTTGTCTTCTTCCGTACCTTGACTTGAGAACCGCTTTCTTCAATTGTAGGCAAATGATGTAATATGCATAAATTGGATTAACTTCCCCAATTCATGCCGCATGTCTTTAGCAACTTCTCCAGACACTCCTTTTTGGCGAAGTTTCAATCGCCTTCCCCAAACCGACAACCGTCTTTAGCGTATTCAAAACTTTGATGTAGTGAACATTTCCTCTAACTTTTGAAGTTTTCAAGACGCAGCAGAATTTGTAGATGAGCAAAGAAACCACACAAGGTAAATGATTTATTTCGAAAAATCTGCTCGGGGTAACATGCAAGAAATCAACAAGATCTTCTCACATATGTAGATGCTTCACACCAAACAAACCACGAAGACGAAATGAAACGACTTCCCAAATGTTGTGGTTCATCGGAATAATAGTTACCAAAGTGAATCGCAATTACTCGATAAAATAACCGTGTGAGGCATCACAACATCATATTTAGGTAACTTCACACACGATAACTCCGTGAAAGTGAGACGATTACACCAACTTGAGAAATTTTCACCACAAATCGCCTCATTTCTTCCCCGATTGAAAAATTCATGAAGGAAACGGGTTTTCGAAAAAATCCAAAAACATCAAAGAAGCAAGGAACACCTATACTCTTCCCCCGATGTTTTCAATGAATCATACACCACATATGTTGATGATGAATTGAGACAATAAACCATGTATATCCAAGTAATCGAACAATTGTGAATTACCATAAATATCATGTGAGAATCAATTGCGATAAGACTTCTACTGTATACTCTTCTCGCCTAACTCTTTACCGAACCCCATTATCATTCGATGGATTTTGTAGTGACTATCGATGGAGAAAACCCAATATGACGAACTTGAGACTAAAGTAGTATAACCCAACTTGTGACTTAAACTTGCACTATTGTCGATCTAAGAACCCTTTTCTTAACGCCATCGAAAAAGATAAACTTAAAGTTTCTCAAATTATCCACACCTTAGTGTGACACTTGAGCACAACAACGTAACTCCTTAAAAGTGATAGTTATAAGTCGTGAGCACAACAACGTAACTCCTTACATCAGTTCAACTAGATAACTCAAGTCTTTGTCATTCAAACGGTTAAAGCTCGAACAAGGATCTCAAGAATCATGCATCCAACCAACCCCGATATCTTCAGATACTAAGTACACGCACCCGTGATATCCACTTCAACCTCAAATAAATAATAAAGAATTAACGCCGTAATCCCATCTTGCGGTTGCATGCCCAAAACTATCCTTCATTAACGGTTTTAAATGAATTGGATAATGGTTTCCTGATCTTGTCAAAAAATGTATCCTCGAGAAAATTATAATACCAAAATACCACTCCCTTTCCAAAAGTTATATCAAAATATTAACACCTTGTATTTAAAAAAATACATTTGAGTAAGAAAAGGTTTTGCTCCATGTGTTAAAATTATGATAAACAATTTAAGCATGTTCCAACTTCCAAGAACAGTTAAAGTTCAGCCCAAGCCTTAATAATTTCGGATCCGGTCACTCATGAACTACCAGGCCCAACACAATTAAACTGATGAGAAGTCCAACACATTTTCGGATCTGATCCATTAATTTGAGGCCAAATCCATAGACCCGATCCATCTTGCCATACCCTGTCTATATCTCAATCAGTTATAATAATACCTGACCCTAATTTATCTCCTCAATTTTTATTAATCCTAACCCACATAAAATATCCGCCTCTCTTAAAACCCTCTCACCAAAACACAGATCTCAACAAGATTAACACATCTCACTGCTCATCTCAATCATCAGATCTTATCTCCATTATCATCATAAACACAGGCACCCCCGTTCATTATGTATTCTTTTTCTGCTTCAACCGATTCAAGAACAAGAAGCTACAAGAATCATTTGTGGTTCAAAGGTAGGTTTGATTTGTTGTGTTTTTTTGTGATAAACGAACAAAGGATAAGAGAATAGCAATTTTGCTATTACTCTTTTTCTTATAATTTTGGATAAAAAAATGAAGTTTTGACTTCAAATACGATCGATGATGAGTTGTTCTCTCGTATATAGACTTTCAAAAGTCTTGATGTTTTCTTTGAATTACATGAGAGAAAGAGACTGAGATCTTTCTATAATATTTGTTTAGTTTGAGTTTTCATTGAGTGATAAGTGAAGTGATGATTTGGTTGTGTCAAATTGTAGGATATGTTGATGTTGGAGTCTGGGTTGTAGCTGTCGATTAGGATTTTTTTTTGTGAATGAAAGAAAACCTTGAACAACCAACCCTCAAATGAGGGTTTACAAGAGTATTTATAGGAGGAAAGCTAGGGCAACACTCCTAGTTTCCATCATTTCTTAAATGGGCTTGGGCCTAAGCTCATGGGCCTTCTACATAAGCTTAAGGCTAATAACAAACATAAAGGCCATAATAAAGCTAACTATTACATATTAATTACTAACACTTGATTATGGTTTAGGAGTGATTCCAACAATCTCCCTCAAGTGTTGGTGATGAACGGTGAAGGCGTTGATGTAATAGTAGCTCGACGCCTTCCGACATTCTTCTTCTTGTGAGAGGAATTGCCTTGATTCGAACAATCTCCCAAAGGTAGAGAGATAGTTGTCTTTGAACAATTATGCTTAGACGCCATCTTTAACTTTGTTCTTTGATCATTGTTCTTTGTGGTGAAAGTGATAGTATGTTGTTGTCTCGATCGATGCCGCTTCAGTTCCGCTTCACGCTCCAGTGTCTCAACGTCATTCTTCAACATGCTCACACGCTCTCCGGACGTTGGAATTTATTACCGATGAAGTTCTCTAAGTCTTTAACTTTGTAGATTCTTTGGTTTGACGAAGAATCATTCGATGGTTGTGTTGCTTTTGAATAGAACTCCATTAGTGATGATGTTGGCGTGAGCATGAGAAGAATCAAGACGATCATCCCGCTCCCGAGCTTCCATAAGAAGAAAACATTTCAAACGGTTAGTAATAAGGTGTTCCAGACTTACAAGTTTGAACTTCGAGAGTGTTAACAACATAGTGTGAAAACACAACTCTAATTCTTACAAAGGCCGCTCCGGAACTGGAGTCCCACAAGTGAGATAACGCGATGTACCAAGTACATCTACAAGCTCGAGATGAGTCACCGAGGTACACCAAAGCATCACCTCACGATCAGACCGCTTTGAGACACACTCCGCGTAATCCACGGGAGTTACCGAAGTGACCGCCGTGTCGCATTTGATGTTGACCGCGGGAGTTTCCATTCAATCACCGAGGATCACCGTCAGAACCTCTCATAAATGTTCTAGACAGATTGCTAAGATCCGTGAAGGACTCGATATGAACCATCGATAATCTTATTTGGTGATCGCCAAGTGATAAAATGTCAAGTGTTCCTAAGAGATCTTTTGATGAATCTTGTGGCTCTAGACTCAATAGTGCGTTTTGGTTTTCCCGAGCGGAGACTAGGGAGAGGTCTCCTTCTTCAATACCAACGATCTCAAGAGAAAGCCAATAGTTTACGAGGGTTCCCCGAGAATGAAACAAGCTCGCTGAGAGAAACTTGAGTGGCTAAGAAGGTTTAGTGCATGCGCCACCGGGTCCATGACGACTTTTAATCTTCAATACCGGTGCCACTAAGTGACAACCAAGAGTATATGAATTGAACCCGTGTCCGCCTCTAAGTTGAATAACTGGAGGGCTATTTCTTTTCACCCTTTTCTTTGCATTTCTTTTGATTCTTCAACTCCTTCTTTCTCCGATTCTCATTTTCTCCTTTTATAATCGCACTCTAAGGACTTCTAAGTACTAACTATTTGTGATGTCCTTGGGTAGATCCCTCCGACTCAAGCGGATCATAGGATGGTTATTCCTAACCTTAGTCACCTTATAACTCCATGACTAACCTATGTTGCCATTAAAACCATCAGAGTGAAGAATCTCTCAAAGGGTTTGTAAATGAAAATCATGTTTGAACCATCGTGAGAGATAGGATTTTGCATAAATACTCCTCCACATGTGCTTAAGAGTTTTAATGGTTTAAAATGCATGTGAGGAAAGAGCGCTCACATTTTGAATTGATCTACCGAGATAGACAATCCCCATGAGACACGCTTACGCTGTATAGTTAAAGAGTTACATTGTCGATTTTAGGTGACAACTAGCTCTAATAACTACCTTGAAGGTGTAGACAAACCTCGAAGGTTGTCATACCCACAAAGTTCATGTCTACCAAGAGTATTTAGAATGGTACTTTCTACTTGGACAAGTCCTTTCATGAGACACGCTTACATTACTAGCTAACTAGCTTGAAATTATTACCCGTCCAGACAAGTCTTTTCGAGTTACTAACGCTTTAGTACCACAATTCGCTGGTTAAGTCTCAAGTACACAGATTCATTTGCATTTTGCACAACATATTTCTTATCACACAATTTTCTCCCTCAAAAATGGCATATAAAATGTTATTTTGAAAAGTTGAGAATAAATATGACCATTTCGAGTGTTGCGGAAGATGACCACTATGAACAATTAGTGAACAAAGTTTTAACTCAAGTACCCCTCAACAAGTGATATAAACGGTTGAGGTTTTGAAAATCATACGGAAGTACTTGTTCTTTTGAGCAAAACCTTGAAAATGAAAGGTTTGATAGGTTTTACTCAAAAGTAAGAAGCTTTCGCTCCTTTTATAAGGATTGTGGCATCAAGCGCACTGCAGGTCCTTTCTTGACAATTACGGGTTGTACATCGTTATGAGTTAGAGCGATTCCAACAGCCTTCTTAGTTCGCCTTGGAAGAAGAACTAGTGGAATAGCATGGAATGTATTCCATCACCGATATCTCCGTGTCAAGATTCTAAAGAGATGTCAATGACACCGGAAATTGCTCATGGTGATTTTAGGGTTTTGTGCAGTTTGATTGTGTCTTGATACAAACTATGCAGAGTTGAATCGCCTTATATAGGCAAAGTCAATCAAAAGGTTTAAATAGAAATGATATTAACTTTACCTATTTTGGTATGGTTTAAAGTAAATATAGATATTATTGATTGACTTTGAGAAGATATTGTATCTTTGATTAAATCAAGTCGGTTATGCATATTCTTTGTATTATTCTAACATTTTCGTGCACATAACCAAATCATAGATGGAGTTGATCTTAAAAGGTGTATAATCGAGATACACAAATGGTTATTGATTCACCATGTCTAACCCACATAAGAATCAACTAGTCCAGAGCAAATGACTACTGGTAAAGACTTGACAAATCCGCTTATGGTTGATAGTTTACCAAAACTATATGGTTATCAACTCACCATATTCTTTATGATTAAGATTTGGCTAGTCCATAGCAAACGGCTCATGGTAAAGACATATCAAATCCGTTGATAGTCGGTAGTTTGCTAAAACTATGATAAGAGCGATCTATTTTATATGTTTTTCTTTACCAACGCCGTTGAAAAAATTTTGTGAAAAATTCCCATCGCTAGTTCACAGCTTCCATCGACAAGATTATTTTTACCATCGTTGTTCTAGCGTTACATCAAGTTGTGTCAAGAATTAATTTTTACTAGCCGTTGTAGAAAAATTGCTTTACATATATATAGGTAACTTTTAGAAGATTATCTACTTTCCTATTTGATATTTATCCCTAAAGATAAATACTTTCCTTGGATAATGTTTCTTCGCAACATTCTTAAACCCTACCTCTATATATCTTTTGTCTCAATTGGCTAGTTATTCCTTCAATTCTACCGACATAATATCTTTTCATCAAAAGTTTCTATGGCACCATTACAATTTGCGATGAGCACAACCAAGTGGCATACTTAGAAAAGTCAAACGAGAAGAGTGGCCCTATTTTTCATCGATTGTGGACTTTCTCAATACTACCCATTTAAGGTATGCTTTACTTTAAATCCCACAATCTATATCTCTCAAATCAAACAGCTTTTGGACTCTCGTCACCCATAACACTTGAGAATAGAGATACACATGAAATGTGGATGCTCTAAGAGCCACTGTGGATGGGGTAACTATTGATGTTAATGAGGCATTCTTAAGGAGAATTCTCCAATTGGATGATCTCAATGGTATCATCATATTACCTATGCTAGAAATACATGAAAATTTATCATCCATGGGTATGATACCATCGATAAAAAGGCTACATTCAAAAGAGTGGTTTTGTCCCCACCGAGATTTTGATACATACTCTTTTACATTGTCTTAGTCCAAAGAAAACATCTTATGAGCAATTTAGTTCAACCATGGCTTACCCTTTGGTATGTCTAGCCACCGATAAGATTTTTAACTCGGTCAAAATATATTTTTACAAGTATGACTGGCAATGTAAAGAGTTCAACAAAATTTTTAATGTATCCAAGGTTTGTGCAAGCAGTGCTAAATGAGTTTCAACTACAACCCCATACAAGAACTTATAAAATCCGTTGCCTTAAGTGTAAGGTATTGGATTTCACAAACACATCATATCATAAACAAAAGTAGGCGTACAAGATGAGGTTTTAGAGAGAGAAAGAGTTAGAGTTTTGGGAACTTAGTGAGAGAAAATGAAAGTATTATTATGAGCTCCAACTCTACCTTGGGAGGTAGAGATTATTTATAGTCTTACACAAATTGCCACCCACGGGCTATGGATCGCATACAGGTGGTAAAGACCGTCATCCTCCACGGTGTTACTTAACTAAATACTACTAAACATTAACTAATCTACGACTACGAGCTTAACGATTACATATACTTGAGGTGACCGACTTTTAATAACCGGATTTACTAAATCTTGACAATCTCCCCAAGGAGGTCACCTCAAAAGTACATTGAATACAAACATATATTACAATAAGATTGTCCTTGGATTCTTGTTAATGTTCTTGCTCAGAGCTCGTAGTAATTGATTCATCATTTTGCATGTCGATAATCCAAGTGGAGGTCTTTAACCGATCCACGGATAATGAGTTTTGAGCCGCTTTGAGATCATCAAAAACATAAATCATTCCCATCCATTGTGATGTTAGTATTATGTGATGTTGTGACTTATGGACCGACATGCTCACATTCTCGGATCAAGATATATTCTCATCGAGTAGCGGAAGCTTTCGCTGATTCATGATATTGGCGCAGTCAGAAAGGTAAGCATGGAGTGAAAATATCGTAGTCGTTGATGCACTTATCATGATTTCTTTAGAGATGAATGTGTGTGAGCATGTGGCTTTGAATTGACCACTTCATTCGATCACCGCAAACGTCGGGCATACCAAAGATACAACATTTAGCAATAAAGTGCACGAAAGTGTCTTTGATCACTTTCGAATTGAGGTACATGGCCCACGGTTCCCTCGCTGATCAAGACAAGTACCGTATGTGATCGTGTATAATTCAAGAATTTCCTTGACAGTGGTTTCGCAATGGTCTAGCCGTTTCAAACCGAACGCCTCAAAGAAGACAACAGAAGTGAGTGACCCAAATAATTGAGATTCATCGATTGATGAAAAGAGATTTGAAAAACAATCGGTACCGCTCAATAGAGATTGTTTTGCACACAACAAAGGTTTTAAAGAAAATCAATTATCAATCATAAACACATTTTATTTTGAAATATTAGTACACATCGATGTGCTAAGGAAAAGATTTTTAAGCACAACGACCGGTTTTTCAAAGGTATCCGTCAATCCATAACTCGAAACAGATTGATTCAAAAGATTGAATCGCCCATTGTTTCGCTCGCTTGTCACATGGTTGATCTATTGATAGATCTCACATGCCACCCACCAGAGCTTGTTTGATGTTGGCTCCGTAGGCTTTCCATCTTCATTGTGAATATGTTTGCATATCACTCGGATGTTCCGCAATACCACAAGGATAATGTGTAGGACTCATAAGATGTAATCTCTTCCACATTGTGTGAACCAGAGAGTCTTCAATGACAGTGTCCTAAAGAGATATTATATGATGATCTTGTGGCTCTAGACTCAATTGTGCATATTTGGTTCCTATGCCGGAGACTAGGGAGAGGGTCTCCTTCTTCAATATCAACAAACTCTAAGAGAAAGTCGATAGATTATGTAGGTTCCCCGTGAGAATGAAACAAGCCCTTTTAAGAGGAACTTGAGTGGCTTGGGAAGATGTAGTGCAGTGCGTCACTGGGTCTATGACGTCTTGTGTTCAATACCGATGTTACCTTGGTAACCACCAAGAGTATATGAATCAACCTGGTTTCGCCCTAAGGTTGAATAAATGGAGGGCTATCTCTTTTCACCCTTTTCATATTCAATTCTTTTCATTCTTCAACCCTTTCAAGCTTACCGAGACTTCATAACTAGAACCTTGTTGGGTTTATTCCAAGATCGGCTCGCCTCATCCGCACTCTTCTCATATCTCACTTTTCTCCTTTTTCATCATACCTAAGGACTTCTACACTAACTAGTGGATTGTCCTCGGTAGATCCCTCCGGCTCGGCGGATCATGGGAAAAAATACCTAACCTTATCATCCTTATACCACCATACATAAAGTAAATTTGGTCGGTCTATTTGGTATTGTTCATCCGCCATTGGAACCAATCGAAAACCATTTGAAAATCAATCCGATACTTGTGATATATTATCAAAGCATTTTGTACTGAATTGTTTTGATATTTTTAGAAAAGAGCTCCCCTCAACATGTGCATCATGTATTCGAAATCGCTTTAGCACATGGAGGCAAGAGGAAGAATTTACTTTTTGAATACCATTTTCTAAAAGATATCAACTTCACTTCCCCGATTAAATCAAGTAGATAAAGCATATTGGGAAGGATGAGGTTTTCATAAGTTTGCTCCCCTTAATATGTGCCTCGAGGTTTCAAAGAGTTTTGCACATATTAGAAGGAACTCCGCACTTAGAGACAAATCAATCACGCTTCAATTCTTTGTGGTTTTAAAGGATGCTCCCTCAACATGTGCATGGAAATTTTGAAATCGTTTGGCACATGTGGGAGGAAAGCTTGCAAAACACTTGTGAAACCATTTATCGAATCATCGCTTAAATCCAATTTAAATCACAAATTCTCCCGATCACAATTTTATAATCATTTGAGATTTGTGATCTCAGAGATTTAAATTGATTTTGAAAGCTTTTGAGGAGAATTGTGACTTTATTATGAAAACATTTTAACCGATAAGGATCGGATTATGAGACTTTAAACCCATTGATTAAACATGCATGATTATCTTTTGAAAACAATTGTATGACAAATAACCTTTGATTTAATTGAAATCATTCTCCCTCAATCAATGACATAAGTTGTTGATTTAGAGATAGATATTTTGACAAACGTTAAGTCCGTATGATTTTCAAAAATAGAGTCCGAGTTATTTTTCAAAGCAATTAGTTTTCATTGGATAGTAAGTAATTGTTTATAGAATCGAGCATGAGATTTGAAAACAAGATAAAGAATGGCTCGTTCTTTCTTAGAAAAACGGTTATCGCCTCGAAATGACAATAAACCATTGTTTCACTTTCTCTCAAAAATATTTTTTGATTTTTTATATGAACATTCGAACAACATCTAAAATCCCGTGTCATTCTTTTGAATGACATCACAAAGACCTTAGATATTATCGAATGGAGAAAATCATGACAAAAGACAATAATTTTGAAAATTTTCAAGAT
The DNA here is from genome assembly GCA_022545495.1 of Chrysanthemum lavandulifolium. Lineage (NCBI taxonomy): Eukaryota > Viridiplantae > Streptophyta > Magnoliopsida > Asterales > Asteraceae > Chrysanthemum > Chrysanthemum lavandulifolium. The sequence goes on along the minus strand of CM040243.1, from coordinate 229,687,428 downwards.
TTTCAAATTTTATGGATTTTTGAAAGTTATATTTTCTATTTGCTTTTGAATAAATATTTACAAGAGATGGATGAAGAAAGACCTTTACTCCTCGCCTTCCTCTTGAAGACGCTTTGAGTGTTTCCGATTGTAGACTCTTTAGACCAAGTCGTGGAGGATAAACTCAAAACGCTCCCTAGAAGAGCTTTGGTGAAGATGTTCGCTAACCGGTATTCGACCTCATAAAATAGAGTTCCACCACACCGCTTTCTACTTGCTCCCGATGAAATGATGTCGAATGTCGATGTGCTTTGCTCTTGAGTGTTGTACGTTGTTGCATGAGAGAGCAATAGCACTTTATTATCACAAGACATAGGAATTTTGGTGAATTCAAAGCCATAGTCGATAATCGATCTCATCCATAGGATTTGAGCACAACAAGATGACATGGCTATGTATTCACCCTCAGAGAGGAAATAGAAGTACTCATTTGTTTCTTTGAAGACCAGCTCATAAGCTTATCACCCAAAACCGAGCACCTCCGCACGCATTTCGACGCAGTATCTTGACATCCCGCATGATCAAGATCTCGCATAGGTCGTTAGTGACATACCGCTGTCCTTCGGTACCAAAGTCCTATATTGATGGTTCCTTGGAGATACCAAAAGACCCGCTTAACCGCTTCAAGGTGCTTTTGGTAGGCTTAGCTCGATATCTAGCACACATGCAAACAATAATGTATGTCCGGTTCATCGTCATGAGGTACATCGTGGATCCAATCATACTACGATATTTCATTTGGTCTACCATGATCCCCGAGTGGTCCTCATCCGCTTTAGTACGCCTATCATGGGAGTGTCAACAGGTCACAAGAATTAAATCCAAATTTCTTTAAAATCTCATTTGCATATTTAGATTGATTTATAAAAATGCCTCGGACTTTGTGAAATTTGTAATCCCAAGAAAATGACATTTGTCCCATCATTGACATTTGAAATTTGGAACCCATTTCACATGAAAAATGGTCATATTCATTGAGGTCATTCGAGGCAAAATGATATCATCAACATATATTTGAACGTGAATTAAATGTTTGCTCAATTTCGTGAACAATGTTGGATCAATCGCTCCTTTGTCAATCCAAGAGATAGAAGAAACTTTGATAGCGTATCATACCATGCCCTTGGAGCTTGCTTCAAATCGTAAAGAGCCTTCTTTAAATGATAGACGGAGTAGGATGCTCGATTCACAAAGCCTTCATGTCAAGCTTACGATACGACTTCTTTAAGATCTCCGTTAAGAAACGCCGCCTTTACATCCATCCGATAGACTACCATGTTCTTACTTGCAAGATTAGCCAAGAAGATTCTCGATTGCCTCGATACGAGCAACAGAGCAAATGATTCTTCAAAGTCAATACCTCCTCTTGACGATATCCTTTGCAACCAATCGAGCCTTGTTCTTCAAAACATCACCATGCTCATCAAGTTTTACTTTGAAGATCCACTTTAGAGCAATGATCACAACAACTGGAGCGGTACTAATTCCATACATCTAGTTGATCAAACTCATGAATTTCTTCTTGCATGGCATTGAACCACCGCCTTCATTCATGGCGCTTTCAAGTCTTTTGGTTTGATCTTAGAGAGTACGGAGTTGAAGAAGCACCATAAGGCATCGGTTGCAAGTTGTTTCCGTGTGGATACTGGACGGGAATGGTTTCCAATGATGTTGTCCAATGGATGATCATGTGTCCATTTTCTAAGGTGTTCATGTGGTTTTGTTGAGGAACCGAAGTAGCAGAGTTGATATCTCCTCAAGAAGATGGTTCGATGATGACTCAAGAGAGAAATATGTTTTCAAAGGGTTCATCTTCCGGAGGAGCAAAGGGTTTTCATCATCCGTAATGCAAAGAACATTTCCATTGTGTACACTGATGATTGATGATTTGTTGATGAGACAGATCGATCAATGCAGCGCTTCTTGACTTAATGACATTGAAACCAAGGGTTAACTTCATTGATGTGGATAAAGCAACCTCTATTGATGGAACGACATATCATTAGCACTTGGTGGTGAGGATTAGAAACAAGAGTAGAACGATAGGACTACTTGATAAAGGTTGAAATGCGGCCCAGAATGGATTGTCCCGAGCCATTTGACCGGTCACCATCGAACGAACGTGAATTGTTTCCATGATACTTTGGGTTCTCTTGTTGTAGATTCGGTATCCTTTTCTCATTTGGTGCATAACCTACAAATACTCCAATGTCCGCTTTAGCTTTTAGTTTACCTAAATCTTGACCGTCATTAGTTGGGTAACATAAAGCACCAAACACACGAAGGTAGGATAGATCGTGTTTTCGCTTATGGACAAGTTCATATGGAGTTTTTCCATGAGAGGTGTGAATAAGGGAACAATTTTGGGTGTAGCAAGCGGTGGCAATGGCTTCACCCATAGAAACATTGAAACCTTTGAATAAATTAGCATTGTTCTTGCAGCTTCTACAAGAGTTCGATTTAGCCTTTTAACTACACTGCTCGCTGAGGAGTTCGTGGAACACTTCTTTGATGACTAATTCCAACACTTTCATAAAACGAATTAAGTCTTTGTTAACATACTGTGCCATTGTCTGCTCGAACAATTCTAACAAGATTGTTGAGTCGAACTCAAGTCGCTTGATAAGTTTGATGATGACATCCGAGTTTCATCCTTTGTCCTCAAAACTTTACCCAAGTAAATCGAGAGTAGTCATCAACAACTACTAGAATGTATTTCTTCCCATTTATCGTTTGCACTCTCATTGGTCCGCACATATCCATATGAATGGTATGAAGAACTTCCATTACTGAGTTTATGGGTTTTGGTTTATGGGCATATTTTGTGCTTTTTCCAGATGATCTTTTTCATACTTTAATCTGGGTAATCCTCTTACTAAGTCCTTTCTGGAAAGATTATTTATGGTACCAAAGTTCAAATGATTGAGACAACGGTGCCATAGCCATGACTTAGTTTTGGAAGCCTTTGATGAAGCGGATGGGTGAAGATTTCATCATATCTTCGATAGAGATGGTGTATAGGTTTGAACCACGAGTTCCTCCGAGAAGTTCCACACCATCAAGTTCTCTAACAAAGCAAGTATGTTTTCTCAAGGCCACTTCTAAACCGAGTCACAAAATTGTCCGATGTAAAATAGATTATGTCCAAGACCTTCAACATAATATACCCGAAATCACACTATCTCCACCCACGTAATCTCCATAACCCATAATAGCACCAAAATGATCGCTTTTGAATCTCACAGCTTCGATGAATTTACTCACGAAGTTCATGAGCGTGACCGTCTCCAACAGATGCTTGGAACAAATGAGTCTAGGTACCACGTAACGATTTGAACGATCCGCAGCTGAACATAGACAAGAATGGATAATCGATAATTGGGATCCCCATGCAAGAATGGGTTCCATTTGGTTAGTAATGATGATTGGAACACCCACATCGAAGTAGAAGCAATAGAATCATCGTAAATAGATGCGTGCTAGTGTCCGATTTGACCTATTCAAAGTGTGTTCACTTCTTATGGAATAGTTCTACCAAGAGGCATCCATTTTCTAGTGGGCATTGACTTAGCAAATTTAGGGCAAAACTCAAGAACCTTACGCCCAAGAGGTATCCATTGATAACCTATATTACTAAATTTCCTTCCCGGGTTTCCACTGCTTTCTAACTTTCTTCGCCTTTGCCTTTAGCCTTCTTAGCTTGACTTTTAGCATTAACAGCTTTAATGTGGCAATTGACAAGATTAGACAAAACATTCACACCACATTCATGATTAGTAACAAATCAAGCAATCATCATTACATGGTTTGCGAATAGTAGCGTAATCGAAAGTTAATTACAAGATGCTTATAGCTAATACTAGAATCATCACGATTCGCTTTTATTCAACTCAAACTTAATATTCTTAGGGTGATCTTCACGCTCTTCCAATGCACATTCTTAGCTTGCGAGGTCCTATCTTGCTTGGTATTGCCTGGAGGCTTTGACCCGCTTGCTTTAATGTCACCGATTACTCTTGTAGAGGAATTATGGGAACATTAGTTGGTTGATCTACTTTTGCATTCTGAATTAGAAGTGCGGTGGATCCGAACTACTTGAAGGCACATTAGTGTTTACTTTCTTAAACCGGGCATAGAATGGTTTGTATGCTTGGCACTAGGCATAGAACAAGGCGTCACAGCTTTACCTTTCGCACCTGAGGATTTAGGACATTTTTCTATTAAACATTTTAGCAACTCCTGAGATCGTTTGGCCTGAATGCAAGCAAACCTAATTTCTCTATCAAGAGGCTTATTTATGAAATCCTCTTCCACAATCTCACGGAGACATTCTAGACTATCCTTAAGGTGAGCACAATAATTATGAAACACAAGTTCATTATTCCTAAGATGAGGAGGAATGTATTTAACAAATACAAGATATTTGCAACCGAGGATGACTTTGATGCAACATTCTCATTAAAAATAAGTGGCGCTTCCCTTTTCCCGACTCCTCGATTCTCAATTTCTTTTGTAAAGACGTTATTTTTCGTTGTTTTGTCACGAGTGACTTTCATTGAATCATATAACTCTTTAAAGTGTCGCTTAACTTTTCATTTTCTTCTAGAAAACTCTCGCTTTCCTTTGTAAAGCATTAACTAAGTTTTGAAGATGAAAAGTTTGAGAATACCGAGAATCTAAAGGAGGAGGCATTTGAGAGCCATTCACATTGTTCTTTTCACCCTTTAATTGAGAGATTTGGGCTTTCAACTTTCGATCGTGTTACAATGAGCTTGAATCTGCTCGTCACGCTTGTTTATCCGAAAACTGATCAAACTCGAACATCCGAGGATGTCTTGATATTTGAGGTTTTGACATTTTCTTTAAGATGTTGATATTTTGGTTGTAAATCAAAATGTTCAACTTCTAGTTTAGAAAGATGTTTTACCAAATTATCGTGATCATCCCGATCAATTTTCTCATTTAGTTCGAAGTTTTGTTTTCAAGCTCAATGACACGATCATGGGAAACTTTCAATGCAATAGATAATTCAAGAAATCGAGAAGCGATAATAGAGTGCTTAGTAACAAGATAAAACATATCTTGAGCAACACAACTTGAAATCAAATTCTCATTTAAGATGTGCAAGTTCTTCCTTTCAACTTCATTATATTTGAGTTCATGTTCATAATCATTGACTTCAACTATCATTGCATCAAATTCCTTTTCCATTTCTTTAATATATGAATTTATCCCTTTTGAAGACTCTCAAATTTACCTTTTAATTGTTTGAAGAAAGGCATGACCTCGCTTAAATAACATTCTTTAGTTTGCTCAAAACCCTTTCCCCGCTATCCCAGTAGGTGTGATTCTCTTCTTACACGCTTTCTCAAAATCAACAAACAAATGATAAACAACATACAGTGATTAAGGTCTTGCTATTAGTGGCAATAGATCTAGGAACTAAATGCATTGGTGTATTAGAGGATACACAGCTGTTTTAGGAAATTTCCTACAATGGGGATTCTTTTCAACAAGATTTTCAACTTTTGCATATCCATATCCTTTTCCGTAACACTTGTTCGTGGGTTAATAGAGTCCGAGGCTTAAACATGTTTAAGGATATCCAATTTTCCTTAGTGTAATCATGGGGTTTGATCGTTATGTTATTCTCTTTACATGCATGATCGTTAAGCTTCATATCCATTTACTCCTAGATGCATCATCTAATTTTCTATCTTCCTCAAAGGCACTCAATGCAACTAGGTTTCGCCTAGGTTTAAGAATCTCATTGCCATCATAGATTACATTTTGAGCGACTTTTGCTTTCTTACCATACTCGTGGTTGGATTCCTTTATAATGGGGATACTATGCTTATCGTGAGAACTCTATGCTTAGTGATCATGTGAGCGATCTGAATGGTATTCCCTTGTACGCATAACTTATTTTCAAGCTTGTTTTCAAGGTTTTAGATTAGAAAATCATTCAAAAGTTTTGATTCGTTAGCATCAATTCTTGCTTAAGCATTTTAACATTTTCTTGAAGTTCTTGTTTTGCTTAGCGCTTTAGAAAGCTTTTCTTGTAAGGAGTTTAACTCTTGTTTTAAGACTTCTTATCTAAAATTACTTTTTCTAATAATTGCACGATTTGGTCATCCATTTCTCGCTCACGGTGGTTAACTCAAACTTAGCATGTCGCTCATAAATAGCAACTTGTTCTTTATAGGCATTTAGTTCGAAATAACGAATCATCAGGGGCACATGCGGTGTATTCATCAAAAATATATTCATCATTGACCGAAGATGCATCACTTGGTACAGCCTCACTTTCACTTTGTTTCACATATTGATCATATGGGACAACATTCATATTACCCATATTTTCAATATCCGACTCAAAATTTTTAGTTGATTATACTTTGTCATGTATCTTTGCTCATCAACATCATCGTATAGTTTTAATACCTCGAGATGATTGATTCTTTGGATGGACCAGCTTGCTATGGTGAGGGACCTTTGAGAGACCATTGAGAAATGCTAGCCATGAAAATTGTCTCATGCGGTGGGTTCATCATCAACATCGAGTCGTATGCATCACAATCGGTGGCGTGAAAGGCATTCGATGATTATGACCTATCTATCAATTGGTTGCTCATCCACATCCGCATCATATGTCTTGGCATTGCCTCAAGAAGAAACAACACTCCTCTTCATCCAACACAACTCCATTATCCCGAGCTTGCACAAGTAACATCTTGTCATTGAAGTACTTTTGCATTTTGAGGGTGTTTTGGAGAAGTGCAGCTCTTGCTATGTGTCCATCACCACCACAGTTGTAGCACTTAATTGGCTTAGCTTGACCCCGATTTGGATTCCTTCCATGATTCCGATTTGCCACATATCCTCTACCAACTCCACCTCTTCCCTGCTCATACCGCCTTTCTTGAACCGGTTGCACCATAACCTTCCCATCTCGACGGTAGCTTGATTGTGTGGATTGGATGTCGCTCGAGGTTATTGTTGGTGTGTGGGAGAGAGTTCATGTTTTGACTAACCATGAGAGACAGGTTGATTGATGAAGTTTTCCATGAATGTGTTTGGGTCGAGGCTTATATGTCGGATCGTGATGAGCTTGTAATTACCATTACCCATGGGTATGACTTGAGAAGCTTTGGTGGTAATTCCAACATTAGTGTAAAAAGCTGTAGAGTCATTTGACGAACTTGTTTCTCCCTGGTTGGTTTTGATTTGTTCAAGAATCCTTTTTTTCAAACATAGCATGTCTCTCATTCTGAAGAAGGAATGCATAAAGTTGCTCATAGTTGGTGTTCTTCAATCCTTTGGTTAGCTTCACAGAGGTGACAAACTTATGCCATTTGGGATTCATGTTGTTCACAAACTTTGAATTCAGCTGAATATTTGGCATGGTCATTTTGATATTCCTCATATCATTCACAAGCTTGTGGAATCTCACGTAATACTCATAGACACCTTCTTCGGCTTCATCCGAAGTGCTCAAACTCATCATACAGCTTGTGATTCTCTGTCTTCCTTGGTTAATTAAGAACCCGAGAGAAGCATCTTGACATTATCCCAAACTACCTTGGCTTCAAAGTTGTGATTGATAAGCTTGTAGATATCTTTTGGAAGACCCATAAGTATAATGTTAGAAGCTCGATGTCGACATCGAATCTATTTTTCTCCTTATCATTGAGCTCATCATACGCCTTTGGTCCGCCTAATCCATAGATCATTGTTCCATCTGCAGTTGTATCAATTAAGTCTTTTGTAGTCTCAATCGATAAGGTCCTTCATCAATGGATTTGAGAATGTTGACCCCATTTTCCTTTCCAAGACAAGACAATGTGATTCGCTGAGCCCAAGAGTCGTAGTCGGCCTGGCTACATAGGTGGACGAGTATCCAACCACCGCTTGAACATCCTCAAGAATAGTGGAGATAATTGTAGGTACGTTGGTAGACATGTTAACAGATTACACGGATTTTATAACTCTATGATTAAACCGAAAATAGATTCTTTCATGGGATTTTACTAAATTAAGAGAAACCAGATATAAACAAAATCAACCAAGTCGCTACGAATTCTTAAACCAAGTCGCTAATCACCAAGTCTCTAAGTAGCAACTCGCCAAGATCTCAATTTCCTGTGAACCAAGCCGCTAAGACCCAAGTCGCTGGACACAAGTCGCTAAAGCACCAAGTCGCTACACAGTCAAGTCGCTAAAGAGAAACTCGCTAAGGTCCAAGTCGCTAACACCAAGTCGCTAAGAATACTAAGTACAAGTCGCTAACAAAATTGAAAGCAAGTCGCTAACTTCACCAAGTCGCTAGCCGTAGTGGAGAATTGTGACAACCCGTACTTTCAGGTCATTTCTACGCGCATGTCTCATTATTTCAACATTTTTAGTAAACTTGGTTTACTTGTTTCAAATTGCGAACCTTGAGGTTTAGCGGTTAATTCATGATCATGACATCACGTACATTTCATATGGACTATGATTAGTCTACATTTCATGGACATCATGTGCATCTCATTATTTCATTCACGACATTTCATTTCATATTTTACGCAAAATTTTTATATTTAATAATCTTTATCGCGTGAGTTATTATTTTAAATATTTAATCCATTACTTTCAAAAATGATCCCGAGGTATTTTTAAACTTACATTTAGTTTATAAAAACTATATTTTTAGTTTTCCTAGTGTTTCAAATTTATTTGGCATTTTAATCATTAAAGTTTAATTATTACGTCGTTTTCTTAAAATTATACGATAATTATTTTATCACTCAAATTTCACAAGGAAAGTATTTTTACAATTTTTATCATCTCCATACATTCTATTTTGACTTAATAAAAACTTACTTGTACCAAAATTATACCTTTTACCTTACAAGTCACAATTTCTTACATTTCCTTTACAAATAATACAAGTTTATACAAAATTTATACAAGTAACAATTTAAAAAAAAAAAAAAATTATATATTTTGGAGAGACAACCTCCCTTAAAAACCGGCCATAGGGGAGGGTGTGTCTTAAATGTAGTATGGTTCAAGCTTATACATGTTTCTACACTTTCTCTTAAAGTCTTACTTGACTTTATCATTTCATTCATTTTCACATACTCATAAGTGTTAAACAAAAATTTCTCTTCCTTTCTTTGGGTCTTCAAACCGCCACTCATCAAAGGTGCCAAGGGATCAAGTTTTTGCAAAATCAAGTGTTTACAACCTAGTTTATATCCTTTATATGGTTTTGAAATAAAAACCAAGGATATTTAAGTTAATCCTTGTTACCTACACCTCTTCACTATCACTTGTAAGCATGTTTTTATCATTTTTATGTTTCCTCTTCATTTTCACATGTTTCTTTTCATTTTTGGAGCTTATATGCATGTTATGTGATTTATACCATTTTTCTTATGATTTTTGAGTATATATATAATTATGGTCATCCTATAAATATTCCCATGGTAATCTTTGGTCTTGATGGTGATTAGGAACCCATGACACCCTAAGAAGGTGTATGGTAGGATTAGATTAGCTTTGGAGTTGATTTGAAGGGATTAGAATAGGTTTTGTCCGAGAAAACTATTTTCATACGTATATAAAAGGTTCTGTCCTTGTTTCAGTTTTCTGGAAAATCCGACAGTTAGTACGAAATTTTGGCCTTGATATTTAGAAAATATACTTTAAAACGAATCCGTGGCCTTTGAACGGATAAAACGGAGTTATAACGAAGTCGTGGTGAATTTTAAAGTTTGACGACTAAATATACTTTTCGAAAATTTCAGCTTGCTGTTTTAGTATTTTCGGTCAAAACGAGCCTTAAGCTTCACAAATTATTTCGACTTCTCAAAATATATTAGTTTACTTCGATACGGTTAAGGACATATTATACGTAGAAAACGGATTTGAAACGACAAATATATGCACGCTTTTATAAAGTTGCCGTAAATATTATTTTCTAAAACTATATTATTTTTACGCTACAAGTATTTCACTAGTCAGTAACGTCCATGTTTGCGTGTCGTTTTAACAAGTTTGTGAAACTTTTGGAACGAGTTGTCTTCTAGTAAAATCAAGTTCACCGCCATATTTTCAAAACAAAAGTCGTTTGTCAAGCGGATTTATAGTGAATTATTTACTGACGCTCAAACTTGGCGAAACTCATTTTCCGCACACGATTAACAAAACCACCATCTTTAGCCCTTAATATCTTTATGATCGAGACCTTTTGACGAAAACTCCGAATCGAAACTTTTAGATATCGATGCAAACTTTCCAAAACCGTCGAGTTCGTTTCTCTAACGATCGACGACACCATTTTACGACTACTTTTCCGGAGCCATTTTTGTTGATTTCATGATTTTTCCGACGACATTGTTTTGCGATTTAAAATGGTAATTTCGCCAAAAATCATTATAAAACCATTATAGGATGACATTTTGACGAAAACATGTAAAGTCATTTTTGAAGGGTCAAGACGCCAAAAGAGTATTTTTCGACGATTTAGTAATATTTTCAAAACCCGTAAATGGTATAAATAACATAATGGTGCATGCATAACATTACATTGCAACTCATGACATATCATATCATTGATAATAGGTCCCGTTGACGATTACATTATAAACCTCAGTGTACTCACTTTTGCCGTTATTCCGCTTTATCCAAGTGAGTTTTCATAGCCCCGCTTACATGCTTTCGATTATTTTCAAACCCACGGGAGAATACATTGCACTACATTTTTTTTACGATACCAAGTATGTTAAATTCATTACATTGCTTAAGTTACCGATTTGCCAATTTGAAAGTCCCCATTACTTGAACATGAACCGTTAATCTTTGAAGCGAGGATGAGTGGATAGATCTATCGAGGCGACGCCCATCCGGGTTGGTGAATCCCAACCGAGCAAACGGATGCATTTCATTTGATGGTATTACGGAGTTGTCTCGCAAACACTCATGCGGGCATACATTATTGAACAATCTAGTTTGGGGTCATGGGCTTAGAGCAATTGTAACATTATTTTTACGTGACTTGATTGTCATGCATGGTCTATACTTGTGTAGTCGATAAAACATTTACATAAACCTATGATTTCTCACCAACATTATTGTTGACCGCTTTTAGCAATGTATTTTCGTGTAACTCGAGGCATTCATCATGACATGGTTTAGGGACCTACATTTTGAGTCGTGGCGTCGACTTGCATTATGTACATTATGGTACTTTATTTCAAAACATCGTTTGATTTGTAACATATTTGTATTTTCGCAAACTTTGTAAACCTTTTGGGACCGATGTTGTATCAATGTTTTATGAAATATCCAACGATGTGTTTTTAAAACGCCACTTTAGGTCGCTCAATATAACCGTGATGTGGTGCTATGACAACAATCCCGTGAATTCCATTCCACGCAAAAATGTAAATTGGGGTGTGATGATTGGTACCGAGCTACGCTTATAGAGAACTAGGTTGCATCATCGACCCTAGACTATAGCTACATTATCATAGCATCTCATCATTTCATCATAGTACATATTCATTTTTCATGCGGATTCACTTACACTTTATTCGAGATTATTTACATTTATTTCACATCGGTTGTCACGCATATGTCTTGATTCTCACCCTATCACCATTTCATCGGACTCTAGCTCGGATGATGTTCCAGCCTAACCCCATCATGGATGATGTTCCATCACATTCCATCGAGGTCGATCTTCCATTGGTTCTACCGCAGCCTTCCCACCGATCATGACCGACACCGAGACCGAACCCTTCGAGAGGCGGTCGCACCCACTCCTCACGTTAGCCCAAATCATAACCCGTTGCTCGCACCATCACCACCACCAAGACCACCGCCAAAGACCATCATCACCATCATCATCATATTTTCTTAGAGATCCTTTACCACGCATGCACTTGCCGCCCAAAAGCATGCTCGCTTTGATATCCCTACACCAAAGATTCATCGAGCCCGAGCCACCCGCTAGATTTGAGTTAGGCGAGAGTTCTAGGGCGCTCTCGCACGACGCCCTTCTATCGAGGCATTAGGTGCCCGTGATCGATGCTCGGCATACGTATTGATAGTTTGACGCGACGGCTGGAGGAGTCGCCGTAGATAGGATTGAGCCCATCGGGAGGAGGTCGAGGGTTTGATATTAGGCGGGGGTTCGATAGACTTAGCTTATCGAGTCTTGAAGATAGACAGATAGAGGATAGAGAGCATATCACGGAGTTGAGGCGGAGATGCCCGAGTTGTTTGACAGAGCCGAGATGACTCGTGATGAGTTTCGCCACCACAGAGTTATCTTTAGCCCGTGAGCGTATTGTTACATTGCGTGGTCGATGGATGAGATGAGGAGTTTGGTTGATAGTTTGGTTACTCAGGTTCGCGATCTTCAGGATAGGGCAGGCGGAGCACCATGAGGTGCCTTATGTAGACTTTTGTCATTGTATAGTTTTGACCATTAGTATCCTAGTCACGAGGTGTGTGACGTAGTTTAAAGAACTTGTTGTATTTTGGTTGTTGTACAAACAAATGTATCAAGTAGTGACTCTACTATGTAGGAATGGTTATTATTATCTATGATATCGGTCCATGTAGGCCGAAATTTTCATGTATATTATCCACGTGTGTTGTGATTATATTTGTGATATTTCATTATTGTTCCGCCAGTGATTCCATTTATCTTTATGCATGTTGTGGTTGTGGATATATTTGTATGATGGTTGTTTCTACTACGAGTTCTCATGATTGTTTCATCTTGTGATTTTGAAGAGTTATGGCAATCAAGAAAGCAACAGCTGAAATGACCCAAGCAAAGAATTCGGAAGTTGGTGAACGATAGCATTGCTAATGCTTTAAGAGTCGAAGGGAAGCAAGATTGTCGTCATTCTTCTTTGAACCCTTGTGTCTTCAAGCCGCTAGGTTAGTCAACAGAACTGTAATGCCGGAGGATCCGGGGTTAAGAAATGTTCGTATAAAGATTTCAAAAGTGGTGAACCCACTAAGTTTCGAGGTACCGAGGAGCTACAAGAATGGTTAGATGGTTTGAAAAGTTGGAGTCGGTATTTTTGCTTTGTAACCGTCCGGATGACAAGAAGGTTAAGTATGCTACGAGCACTTTGCTCGATGGAGCGTTGTCATGGTGGAATTCATACGCCAACCGATTGGTATGGAGAATGCCTTCAAGCTTTCTTGGGAGGAATTTAAGAGTTTGGTGACTAAGAAGTTTTGTCCTCGAGTAAATCAAAAGTTAGAGACGGAGTTCTATGAATTGGTCACGATTGGGTACGACATTGACACATACATTCGGAGATTCCGTGAATTAGCCGCATTATGCCCGCCCATGGTTTCGATAATGAAAAGTTGCTAGAGGCTTTTATTGAGGACTTCCGAAGTGATTCAAGGAGATGTTACATCGCTCGATCCACAAACAATCGAGGAAGCTATTCGTGACTCGTGGTTGATGGCACAAGTGGTGAAGCGAGGCAAGTACACCACTACCAACCGAAACAACAACAACAACCCCAACAACCGTTTCAACAACAATAATCGAGGCAACTACAACAACAACAATAGCAACAATAACAAGCGCAAGTGGGACAACACTGTGGTAGAAATGCTACTCAACAACCGCCTAAAAGGCAAGAGGTTGCTAAGGTTTATGCCGCTGGTCAAAAGAAGGAAAAGGATATTCGGGGTTTTGCCGAAATTTAATAAGTGTTTGAGTCACCACAATCCGGTCGATGTCCCGATCCGTGTGAGAATTGCAAGAAAGTTGGTCACCGTACTAGAGATTGCACGCACCAAAGGTTACATGTTTTGGTTGGGGAACCCGGACACTACAAGAAGGATTGTAAGAAGGAAGGAATCAAGCAAACCGAATCAAGGAGGTATGGCTCAAGGAAGGGTTTATGTTATTGAGGCGGAGAAGATAAGGAAGACCCGAATGTCATTACGGGTGCGTTCCTTCTCAATAATCGTTACGCCCGCTTTTATTTGATTCGGTGCCGATAAAAGTTTTGTGTCCACCGCATTTGCACCTTTGCTCAACATTAAACCAACTACACTAGACATATCATACAACGCCGAATTAGCTAATGGTAGCGTAGTTTGCACCAACACCATTGTTCGCGGTTGCACATTCAATTTTCTTAATCATCCCTTCAACATAGACCTCATGCCCAGAGCTTGGTAGTTTTGACGTCGCCATCGGCATGGATTGGTTATCTAAGCATCGCAAAGATCATTTGTGATGAGAAAGTTGTACATCTTCCTACAACGGCGAAACTTTGATTATTCGTGGGGAACGGGTGGAACCGTAATTAGTATCATATCGAGTATCAAACGGAGAAATACATTAAGAAAGGTTGTCTTGCTTTCTTAGCCCATGTAATCGAGAAAAGTCGGAGGAGAAGCGACTTGAAGATGTACCTATTGTCCGTGAATTTTCAAGTCTTTCCCGAGGATTTACGGGACTTCCACCGCACGCCAAGTAGAATTTCAAATTGACTTAGTGCCCGAGTCGCACCGATTCAAGCGAGCACCGTATCGCTTAGCGCCATCCGAAATGCAAGAGTTGTCTAATCAATTGCAAGAGCTTCTAGACAAAGGATTCATTAGGCCGAGTTCCTCGCCTGGGGAGCACCGGTCTTGTTTGTGAAGAAGAAGGATGGATCCTTCCGAATGTGCATAGACTATCGAGAATTGAACAAGTTAACGGTGAAGAATCGTTACCCACTCCCCAGAATTGATGACTTATTCGATCAATTGCAAGGTTCTAGTATTTATTCCAAAATTGATCTTCGTTCGGGTTATCATCAGCTTCGAGTTCGGGAAGAGGATATTCCTAAAACTGCGTTTAGAACACGTTACGGTCATTACGAGTTTCAAGTGATGCCGCTTGGATTGACTAATGCACCGGCGAGATTCATGGATCTTATGAATAGAGTTTGTGTCGATTTGGACAAGTTTGTGATAGTGTTCATCGACGACATCTTGATCTACTCCAAGAGCAAAGAAGAGCACCAAGAACATTTAAGGACGATTTTAAGGCTACTCAAGAATGAGAAGTTGTATGCCAAGTTTTCGAAATGTGATTTTGGAACCACAAAGTGCAATTTCTTGGTCACATCATTGATAGTCAAGGACTACAAGTTGATCCCGCAAAGATTGAAGCCGTGAAAGATTGGGCTACTCCAACAAATCCTACGGAAATTCGACAATTTCTAGGACTAGCCGGGTATTACCAAGGTTTATCGAAGGTTTTCAAGATAGCAAGACCTTTGACCAAGTTGACGCAGAAAACAAGAAGTACGAGTGGGAAAGAAACAAGAAGTTGCTTTTCGCTTATTGAAGCAAAAGCTTTGCAGCTACCGATTTTGGCATTACCCAAGGCATCGAGAACTTTGTTGTATATTGCGACGCTCGCATAAAGGACTTGGGGCTATTTAATGCAAAACGAGAAGGTGATAGCGATGCTTCTCGACAACTTAAGACTCATGAGAAGAATTACACCACTCATGATCTCGAGTTAGAGCCGTAGTTTTTGCGCTCAAGATTTGGAGACACTACCTCTACGGTACAAAGTGCAAAGTGTTTATCGACCACAAGAGTTTGCAATATATTCTTGATCAAAAGGAGCTTAATATGAGACAACGCCGTTGGTTGGAGTTACTCAATGACTATGATTGTGAAATCAAGTATCACCCGGAAAAGCCAATGTTGTGGTGATGCTCTTAGTCGGAAAGAGATCTAAACCTTTAAGAGTTCGATCATTGGAATGACGATTATTTCTCCTTTACCATCGAAAATCCAAGCACAAGTCGAGGCACTTAAGGAGGAAAACCACCAAGTGAAAAGCTTTATGGCATGCCCGAAACGCAAATGGTTTTGTAAAAGAGCGTATGGAGTACTATGTTTCAAAGATAGAATGGGGTTCCATTGTATGGCGGAATACGAATTGATTATGCATGAGTCGATAAGTCAAAGTATTCTATACATCCGTGATCGGATAAGATGTATCAAGATCTTAAGAAGCTTTATTGGTGGCCGAACATGAAAGCGGAGATTGCCACGTCGTTAGCAAATGTCTTACCTGTATAAGGTAAAAGTCGAATACCGTGCCTTCGTGTTTACTCCAACAACCGGAAATTCCTCAATGGAAATGGGAACGACATTATGGACTTTGTTACGAAACTTCCTAAGACATCGGGAGGTTACGACGCTATTTGGGTAATTGTTGATCGCCTTACCAAGTCGGCTCATTTCATACCGATTAGAGACTTATTCCATGGAGCAACTCACTAGACTTTATGTCAAGGAAATAGTCTCGAGGCACGGAGCACCGATTTCTATCATTTCCGGCGAGATAGTCGATTCACTTCAAACTTTGGAATTCATTGCAAGATTCATTCGAACCAGATTAGAGATGAGCACCGATATCACCCACAAACCGACGGTCAAAGTGAAAGGACCATTCAAACATTAGAAGACATGCCGAGGGCATGTGTGATTGATTTGGAAATGGTTGGGCTAACCATTTGCCATTGATTGAATTCTCGTACAACAATAGTTATCACACCAAGATCAAGATGGCACCATTCGAGGCACTCTATGGTCGTAAGTGCCGATCACCGCTTGTTGGGCCGAGGTAGGAGACGACAACCATCGCCCGTAAATGGTACGGAAACCACGGAAAAGATCGCTCAAATTGTGATAGACTTAGAACCGCCAGAGTCGATGTAAAAGTTATGCGGATGTTAGACGCAAGGATTTGGAATTTCAAGTGGGCGACAAAGTTATGTTGAAAGTATCGCTTGGAAAGGCGTGGTACGCTTTGGAAAGCGGAAGTTAAACCCGAGATACATTGGACCATTCAAGATTTTGAGCCGAGTTGGTCCTCAGTAGCTTATCGCCTTGATCTTCCACCGAGCTCACCATGTGCACAACACGCTTCATGTTTCAAACTTGAAGAAGTGTCTTTCGTATTTAATCGCCGTTATTCCATTGGACGAAGTTCACTTGACGACAAACTCAATTTTGTGGAAGAACTCAGAGAAATCATGGACCGCGAGGTCAAGCAGCTTGAAACAGAGTCGTATTCCTATTGTGAAAGTTCGTTGGAATTTCGACGAGGTCCCGAGTTTACTTGGAACGGAAGACCAGATGCGACGCAAGTATCCACATCTTTTCACCGACACCGTTATACCTAACAACGATTGAATTCGTGGACCAATTCCTTTTGATGGGCGAATGTGACAACCCGTATTTCGTGTCATTTCTAAACCGCTCATGTCTCATTATTTCAACATTTTTAGTAAACTTGGTTTACTTGTTTCAAATTGCGTAACCTTGGAGGTTTAGCGGCTAATTCATGATCATGACATCACGTACATTTCATATGGACTATGATTAGTCTACATTTCATGGACATCATGTGCATCTCATTATTTCATTCACGACATTTCATTTCATATTTTACGCAAAATTTTATATTTAATAATCTTTATCATGTGAGTTATTATTTTAAATATTTAATCCATTACTTTCAAAATGATCCCGAGGTATTTTAAACTTACATTTAGTTTATAAAACTATATTTTTAGTTTTCCTAGTGTTTCAAATTTATTTGGCATTTTAATCATTAAAGTTTAATTATTACGTCGTTTTCTTAAAATTATACGATAATTATTTTATCACTCAAATTTCACAAGGAAAGTATTTTTACAATTTTTATCATCTCCATACATTCTATTTTGACTTAATAAAACTTACTTGTACCAAAATTATACCTTTACCTTACAAGTCACAATTTCTTACATTTCCTTTACAAATAATACAAGTTTATACAAAATTTATACAAGTAACAATTTAAAAAAAAAAAATTATATATTTTGAGAGACAACCTCCCTAAAACCGCCATAGGGAGGTGTGTCTTAAATGTAGTATGGTTCAAGCTTATACATGTTTCTACACTTTCTCTTAAAGTCTTACTTGACTTTATCATTTCATTCATTTTTCACATACTCATAAGTGTTAAACAAAAATTTCTCTTCCTTTCTTTGGGTCTTCAAACCGCCACTCATCAAAGGTGCCAAGGGATCAAGTTTTGCAAAATCAAGTGTTTACAACCTAGTTTATATCCTTTATATGGTTTTGAAATAAAAACCAAGGATATTTAAGTTAATCCTTGTTACCTACACCTCTTCACTATCACTTGTAAGCATGTTTTATCATTTTATGTTTCCTCTTCATTTTCACATGTTTCTTTTCATTTTGGAGCTTATATGCATGTTATGTGATTTATACCATTTTTCTTATGATTTTGAGTATATATATAATTATGGTCATCCTATAAATATTCCCATGGTAATCTTTGGTCTTGATGGTGATTAGGAACCCATGACACCCTAAGAAGGTGTATGGTAGGATTAGATTAGCTTTGGAGTTGATTTGAAGGATTAGAATAGGTTTTGTCCGAGAAAACTATTTTTCATACGTATATAAAAGGTTCTGTCCTTGTTTCAGTTTTCTGGAAAATCCGACAGTTAGTACGAAATTTTGGCCTTGATATTTAGAAAATATACTTTAAAACGAATCCGTGGCCTTTTGAACGGATAAAAACGGAGTTATAACGAAGTCGTGGTGAATTTTTAAAGTTTGACGACGAAATATACTTTTCAGAAAATTTCAGCTTGCTGTTTTTAGTATTTTCGGGTCAAAAACGAGCCTTAAGCTTCACAAATTATTTCGACTTCTCAAAAATATATTAGTTTACTTCGATACGAAGCTAAGGACATATTATACGTAGAAAACGGATTTGAAACGACAAATATATGCACGTTTTTATAAAGTTGCCGTAAATATTATTTTCTGAAAAACTATATTATTTTTACGTTACAAGTATTTCACTAGTCAGAACGTCCATGTTTGCGGTCGCTTTTAACAAGTTTGTGAAACTTTTGGAACGAGTTGTCTTCTAGTAAAATCAAGTTCACCGCCATATTTTCAAAACAAAAAGTCGTTTGTCAAGCGGATTTATAGTGAATTATTTACGGACGCTCAAACTTGGTCGAAACTCATTTTCTCGCACACGATTAACAAAACCACCATCTTTAGCCCTTAATATCTTTATGATCGAGACCTTTGGACGAAAACTCCTGAACTGAAACTTTTAGATATCGATGCAAACTTTCCAAAACCGTCGAGTTCGTTTCTAACGATCGACGACACCATTTTACGACTACTTTTCCTGAGCCATTTTGTTGATTTCATGATTTTCCGACGACATTGTTTTGCGACGAAAATGGTAATTTCGCCAAAAATCATTATAAAACCATTATAGGATGACATTTTGACGAAAACATGTAAAGTCATTTTGAAGGGTCAAGACGTCAAAAGAGTATTTTTCACGACGAGTAATATTTTCAAAACCCGTAAATGGTATAAATAACATACGGCGCATGCATGCATAACATTACATTGCAACTCATGACATATCATATCATTGATAATAGGTCCCGTTGACGATTACATTATAAACCTCAAGTACTCACTTTTGCCGTTATTCCGCTTTATCCAAGTGAGTTTTCATAGCCCTGCTTTACATGCTTTCGATTATTTTCAAACCCACGGGAGAATACATTGCACTACATTTTTTTACGATACCAAGTATGTTAAATTCATTACATTGCTTAAGTTACCGCATTTTCCAATTTGAAAGTCCCCATTACTTGAACATGAACCGTTAATCTTTGAAGCGAGGATGAGTGGATAGATCTATCGAGGGCGACGCCCATCCGGTTGGTGAATCCCAACCGTGCAAACGGATGCATTTCATTTGATGGTATTACGGAGTTGTCGCAAACACTGCAGGGCATACATTATTGAAATGCCTAGTTTCGGGGTCATGGGCTTAGAGCAATTGTAACATTATTTTTACGTGACTTGATTGTCATGCATGGTCTATACTTGTGTAGTCGTATAAAACATTTACATAAACCTATGATTTCTCACCAACATTATTGTTGACTGCTTTTAGCAATGTATTTTCGTGTAATCGAGGCATTCATCATGACATGGTTTAGGGACCTACATTTTGAGTCGTGGCGCCGACTTGCATTATGTACATTATGGTACTTTATTTCAAAACATCGTTTGATTTGTAACATATTTGTATTTTCGCAAACTTTGTAAACCTTTTGGGACCGATGTTGTACTCAATGTTTTTATGAAATATCCAACGATGTGTTTTAAAACGACACTTTAGGTCGCTCAATATAACTGTGATGTGGTGCTATGACAACAATCCTGTGAATTCCATTCACGCAAAATGTAAATTGGGGTGTGACAAGAATCCACTGTTGTATCTTGTTTGTCGGCTTGTCTCAATAGACAAGTCGCTATGACCAAATCGCTAACAATTAACACTACAACTCACTACCTTTTCAAGCAAGTCGCACGATGAAAACACTACGAGAACCAAGTCGCTAGCAAGAAAAACTTCAAAACACACTTTTCACTCCAAAACAAGCTCAACCACAGTGATTCAAGCTTACCAAATCAAAACCTAAGCACTTACAATGATTCTTAACACAAAAGTACACCCAAAATTCAAACTTTAACACTAGAAATGATCTAAATGATGCAAAAACCACTAAACTTTTTCAAACTTAAAAACCATCTAAAACCACTAGAAATCCAAGGATATGTAAGAGATGATCAAACCATGGCTCTGATACCATTTGTAAGGTATTGGATTTCACAAACACATCATATCATAAACACAAGTAGGCGTACAAGATGAGGTTTTAGAGAGAGAAAGAGTTAGAGTTTTGGGAACTTAGTGAGAGAAAATGAAAGTATTATTATGAGCTCCAACTATTTACCTTGGGAGGTAGAGAGTATTTATAGTCTTACACAAATCGCCACCTACGGTCGTGGATCGTGCATACAATGGGTAAAGACCGTCCGTCCTCCACGGTGTTACTTAACTAAATACTACTAAACATTAACTAATCTACGACTACGAGCTTTCTAACGATTACATATACTGAGGTGACCGACTCTTTAATAACCGGATTTACTAAATCCTAACATTAAGCCTAAAGTTTTCAAAATATGAATAAAGATGGCAATATGGATTTTACACCTCTCTTCCTCAAATGCTTGCAAAGATTTCCCAAATACAAACTACACCCATAATCACTGCTCCACACATTGATTATACTCCACCGCCACACCTATGAGAGAGGCAAAAAAATTAACTCCTCCCATTACAACACAACATGTACCGATTCTTTGGTTTAGGCACAAGCGGTGGTGGTTCCGTGCTCAATCTAGTCTAACTAGGAGGAACCTAAACCAATGCCCTATGATTCACCTCTCCCAACAGTCACACAGCTTGAAAGTGTCGAGGCGTTAGGCAACCAATGGAATTTATGGAAATTTGTACTACATTAGCAAAGTAGGTTAAATCTCTGGAACAAGACTTGGTACAACTTAAGGAGCAACATGCCAAGGATATTACATCATTGAAGGAGGAGATTCAGACCTTGAAGGAAGAGTTGCAGGGGTTAAATCAAAGAAAAACTGCAAAGTTTGTGCTATCATCTCCATCCTCACCTCATGATGGTGATTCAGAAGCTTTCAGTGTAGATTTGGGTCATTCTCCCAAACAGGGGAGGAAAACAGGTGCCAAAGCTAAGGGGAGGAAGCTAGATTTTAGAGATCAAGGTGTTACAAGTAAAGGTGCAGAGGGAGCTGATAATCATGAAGAGCAACTAGATCAAGATGTTTTTAGTACTGCAACTACAGATTTTACCATTGATCCAATTTCCACCGCAGAGCCAAATATTCCTACCGCCGACATGATGTTGCCACCGCATGCTAAGAAATTGATAAATGTAAGAATGACAAAGGTAAAGTCATATGCAAAGCAAAGAGCAAACAAAAGGAAGATTTCAAAGAAAGAACAAGTTCGATTGCTCTTGATGAAGAAATTGCTAAAAGATTATCAAGAACAAGTTGTCGAGAAGAAAAGCTTGAAGAATTAGAGATTGCAAGCTTTATGGAGGCTAAAAGGTGGATAGAATGGAAGATCCACTTTCACTGCTCAACCTACAATATTCGGAGAGAAGACTCCGAGTTCAAATATGTACCCATCAAGAAGAAATAGAGTTCTTGATTGCAAATGATCCAAGAATCAAGAAGAAGGCAATTGACCTTGTAGCAGATAAGTCTTTAATCAAGAACAAAGAACAAATTTCGCTTAAAGGACTTTATTCGATGAAGAATAATCAAGCACTTCAAGAGGTAATTGGTTCCGCGAAAGGGTCAAAAGAAACCAAGGCAACCAACTAAGGCACAAGTTATTGCATACATGAAGACTTATTGTTGCAATGTTGGTGGTTGGAAAAGACATCAATTCAAAGGAATGCCTGATGATAAAGTAGAGAGTATCTACTACATAGTTCAAAGACAAGATAAAGATTTCATTCCAATGGACTCTGAAGAAGAAGCAAGAAGGTATCCCGTTTCAAGAGAAAGGCCAAAGACAGTGATTCTCGACTTCTAAGAAGACAAAGTTTGTCAAGAAAAGAAGTTCCAACTAAGAAATTTATCAAGAACAAATTGATCGATATGATTGTGATTGAAGAAGAAGATTTTATCCGTAACCACCGCAAGTCGACATCCTATCATTGATTGGGAAGTATACATCGCTAGCAATTTTGCTCCAACATGGAAGATCACAAGGCTAGGTGGTGAAACTTAATCATTTATTCAGTTTGAAGATCTTATCAAAGCTTTTGACAGAGATGATCTTGATACACTATGGAAGTTAGTTCAAGAAAGGTTTGATGCTGAAGATCTCAAAGATATGAAGGAGATGCAGTTATGGGTTAATTTTAGAAGGCTCTATGATCCAGATGTTAATGATGATTTCTTGAGATTCTCATGTTCATGTCCTGGTACTAAATGGTTCTATTATGATTCATGTGAAGTTCATCATGTTTCTACAGCAAATGGAGTAGATGCATTCATGCTTGCTGAGAAAGAATATCCACTCAGAGTTGGAACTCTCACTGTCATGCTGTGTACTACTATAAGAGTTCATGAAGATAGTGAGAAAGTCAGAGCATTGTTACTTAGGCTTCAATATGAATGTTCAAGAGCTATTCAGAATCTAAGGAAGAAGTGAAGTGTTTGAAAGAATTCCCCAAATCCTTAAAGATAATGAAGATTGAAGAAACTTATTGATTTGCAGAGAAATCATAAGTTTAGGGGAGGATTGTTGGGAATAATCTGTTATCACTGATAGCTGTGGAAGACATTGCTAAGTTGTAACACCCCGCCTTAACCGACCACAATATTGTCCGCTTTGCCCGCAGCTCACGGCTTTGTTTTGTGGCCTCATTTGAAGACTTCCTGCAGTCACCCAAGTCAAGACTACTCGACATGAGCACGCTTAACCGCCAGCCCTAAGAACTCCACTGCAGAGACCACAAAACGCTTGTGTCATTGTAAGGCTTAATGTTATCTTATGAGCCCAACATCTCTCCGTGCCACACCGATGGGATTTGCCTAGGGTGTGACAATCACCCTCCTTATGGACTCATCGCCCTCGATGAGGTTTGCCCCACCATCCCGAACGGCCAGAATGGCTCGATACCACTTGTAACACCTCGCCTTAACCGACCACAATATTGTCCGCTTTGCCCGCAGTGCTCACGACTTTGTTTTGTGGCCTCATTTGAAGACTTCCGACAGTCACCCAAGCCAAGATTATCGATAACGCTACACGCGCTCGTTCGTGGTCAAGGAAACTTCCTTTCTTCGAGCAAGTTTTATAACACCCTAGGCAAAGGAACCTAATCGCTGTAGTGTAGTAATTAGGGTAAGCCACGGTATTGATATCGCCTCTGGGGAATAGGAATGCTAGTAAGGAGTTACTACGCTAAGGTTAAGGTTGAGGAAGATTATTTTTTATCTTTTATGTTTTATGAAATGGAAAGGTACGAATCTCGTGTATTGGATTTGGGGTTGGTATTTCACCGATTACTCTACTATTATCTAATTATCTAAACTAAGGTTGTGGAGTCTATGTCTAATTAATGTGTGCTCGTATGATAGTTTAAAGATGTGTTTACTTAGGTTGTACTACTCCTTAATTATCTCCTATTGATGGTTGAGTTGTCACGCCTTATTCTTAGTCATTGTGTGTCTAAAGTTGTAGGTGTGCTTTCTCCCAACTCTTTGAACTTACCAAAGGGTCTCGCCTACAAACCCACTGGGATGATAAACTCTTACTCTAAGGCACTCTTTGGATGGTTTAGCCTACAACTACTCGTAATTATATTCTAAGGTTCACAAAGATGAATCAAGCATTATACACAACGAATGACCTATCGCATTACTAGATCATTAATCAACTAAGATAAGAAACAACCCATCAATATTCAATAATTAAGTTTCATACTTCCTAAGCAAACACACAAATAAATTAGCTTGACATGGAGAACATGCAAGCATACACACAAATAATCAAAGACATAATTGAATTAATGAAGTAAAGACTTATCTTGATGTAAGATAGGGTTTAAAACCCTAAAATATCGTACAAGACACCTTAGGTTCGGTTTTAGGCTTTCACCCAAAAGACTCTCTTAAAACCGAAAAATTCGGGTTCTATATATAAGATTACATATGCGACGGCCACCTTATGTTTCGTGACGCCGTCCGTCTCCAAATTTTTGACGTCGTCTGGATTGCATCTAGGTTGTCCCGAGTAGCGACGGCCTACTTTTTTACAACCGGACGCCGTCGCTTGAAAATACGAGTTTTGGGTTCGGACCGTCACAATACTTTGGGACGGCGCGCCATTAGCACCGACGCCGCCGCCTTCTAATTTCAAAGAACTGTGAGTGTCTCGATTTTGAATTTAGCCATTTTCTTCATATATTCGCCTTTTCGTCCAAATAAGTGCCATTCCAAATTTTGCCTTCAAGAGACCTAAAAGTGAAAAAGAACGATATTAAGCAATAACGGATAAAAAGTGATCAAATAAGGACTAAAACGACCCTCAAATGGTACCTTTAAAACCTTATTAAATATCCCTACACTTGTTATTTGCTTGTCCTCAAGCAAATGTGCTTTTAACCAATTAATTTATAAGTTGGGGTCATGAAGCATTAATTCAAAACGGTCCACAACACATATAAGCCCATAAAAGTCATAACAAGCACGAAATTACATACTAGCACCTCACATGGGGTGTTTGATACTCACATCTCTCGGTGTATATATGAAATATAACAAATAGGAAATGGAAGATAAACACTCATTAACCGTCCTAGTACATAGATTACCATAGGCTTGAGAATAGATCAAACCTCCATCGCTTTGACGTAAACACCTAGGAAAGACTATCAAAGAGGTCTTTTAAAGGGTTGTAATGTTAGGCTTACGGTAGGAAACAAGGGTTTGGTGGGATAGGCTATTTAGTGGTGGTAAGTCAAAATCTCTATGTTAAATGCATACGAAGAATGGCGTTGCTAAGCCAAGACTCGACACTCTAAACTCTAGATAACCGAAATAAATAAACATAAATTCAAAGATAGATGTAGGATGGTAGTCTGTATGTTTTTTTTTTTTTTTTTCTTTCTATTTTTTTCGATTTTTTTTCATACACTTTTACTCTACCATCCTCTACGGTAACATCAAAATAATAGGGATTTATAGGCACATCCCTACACTTGAGTTTTTATTACTCTAACACTAATTTGACCCGATTTGAGAAGATCAAAACACTTGGGGTACATTATTACGCAAACAAAGGAATTTGAATTTTAACGCTCCTTCCCGTCATTTCATAAACTTTAACTTTTCCCATGAATCCCAATCGTCCCAAAACTCAGATACAAAGGATATGACTCGACTTAGCAACTTATGCAAGCAACTAGATAATTGAACTAAGGGTTTAGGGTGATAACAAACATTTGCACTAAAAGTGAGTGCATAAGGGGTAGGCTAAGGCGATTTGGGTGTATATTTGGGGTGGGGTGTAAACAATGTTTTCATTGATATTCGAAAACCGAAACATCACGAGAACCGCGAAAAGGATAGGCTCTAAGGGTTAACTAGGGTATCGTGTACTAAAGATGAGTACAACGCAAAGGGTGTGGGGAATTACTCAACCGATGTGGAAGAAGTAATTATATTACATGTATCAAACAAGGGTTATCCTAATGCCTCTTATCATTTAGTTATTCCTAACTACACAAGTGTAGCCTCACTTACGATCTCGAATGCATCACAAAACAAGTTCTAGAATCTAATATACTACCGGTTCACACTCTAAGCATTGAAGATGAATGCTTTAATTCCTACTAATCTAAGGGCGATCCTCACATTTTGGTGGAATTTGGGTGGTAAAGGGTTTTGTGCTAGTCATGCAACTTCCTATCCATGAGACACTTTTGTTAAGACTAATGGCCCACTCCTATATGTCATAAAAATTTTAAATTTGGTGCCAAAATTACCCTAACCGACATTTCCTCATGGTTTATTACACAATCACAATTGACAAAGCAAATAGTCAAGGATAAGCATAGTTTCAAAGTTCCCGCTTTATTTTCCTCCCTACATTTAAACCGAACATTGTCCCCAATGTTCCCCGAAAGTATCAAAGTTATGATAAAAGAAGGTAATCAAAACGAAAGAAACTAGTACTCCCCGATTAGCTCGGTAGGATCCGTAAAGTGGTGGTTAAACTTTTCAAGAAGAATTATTATGTGAAAAGCTCCTTCCAATCTTATGTAACTTCTTCTTGACAAACTAAACCTCGCACACTTGAAGAAAACAAACGAAACCTTTTATGTAAAATCGCGATAATAATATATATAAGACTCGATTTAAACTAGGATATAATGCTTGTGGAATGGATGTTTACAATTTCTAAGAAAATTAAGACCGAAAATTCCAAAATTTATAAGTGGCTCGTAAAACGAGAAAAAGTAATCCGATGTTTTACTCCTTCCCGACGCGTCAGTTGCAATCCCGACGCCGCCAAGTTTTCCTGACAAAATCGTCTCGATTTTCTCGAAAAATTCGAAAATTTACATCTTTAGAATCTGGAAAATTTATGCAAAACATCCATTATGACTCGATACAAGCATTTGACTCGAAAAACAAACATAAATATCTTTTAGTTAATTGTTATTCTCATGTTTACGTTTCTTTTGAAAACGTGTGTAATCCTCCCTACACTTATCCTTTATGTAAAATACCTTTATATGCAATTAAGACGAGGTTAAAAAAAATAAAGCATTTTTACAAATTTAAACATGAGGATAAACAATTAATAAAAGATATATGACACTAACAAGCAAAAAAATAAGCATGGGTTGCCTCCCACGAAACGCTTTTCTTTATTTAAGAGTCTTGTAGCTAGACTTATATTCATACTCCTACGTTTTCTCATTACCGCCCTCTTGACGGTCTCTAATGGGGGATCCCATGTTGTAGAAGTGCCCTAACATGCACTTCTCTAAGAGTTCATCCTCTCCCCAATTGGTCCTATATTCCGGTCCTAGGCTCAAGCAATCCTTATAGAATCCGAAAATCTTAGCCATAACATAATCAACACCTTTCTCCCTATCCTCATCATTCCTATAATAGATCGACAGCTTAAGTTCCTTTTCATCATTAGAGTGATGAAAACTTCTCAATCTTAAACGGCATTTGGTAAGCTATGTCATCGGTCTCATTCTTGAATCGCACTACTCCTAACGAGGGGTCATAGGTCATCCCGTGCTTTCTATGAAAGGTTTTCCTAGAATAACATGGGACAAGCTAGGGTCTATGGTCGTTAATATCATCCATAATTATGAAGTCCGTAGGAAACGCGAAACTACCTACATAAACGGGCAATCCCTTAATTCTTCCGAGAAAATTGCAACCAACATTAGATCATTGGGGTCTTGCCTAGTTGGAATAGGCTTCTTCAATATCCAATTGTAGTAGGTGCTAGTCATTATGTTGATTGGGGACTTGCGATCAATGTAGGCTTTTGCCACAAAAGGTGTCCTATGACACATGGTATGTTAAGATTCCAAGGGTTCCCAAACTTGATTCGAGGACTTTTCCTAACATACATGTGACGGAGGTCACGCACTAAGTGAGGGTGGCGAGATAGTTCTTCTTCCGTAGGAAATTTGTTGAAATAGTCAATGTCTACTTCATCTACTTCCTCGGCATTTCATCATCCCCAAGTGTATAGTCCTCTTCGCCATTTGTTTCATTAGGTTCAACTAAGGCGATGGTATTGACGAATTGGACATGCTTAGTTAGCTTGCTTGGATCCTTAATCTCTATACCGAAGGCTCGGAGTTGAGATAGCACTAACCTTCTTATCACTATTAGTTATGGCTTTCAAAAGTTTGTCTATTTTCCTATCCATCTCGGCTTGTTGATGGTTAAAGCGGTCCGAGAGCTTAGCCATTTGGGTTTCTTGGGATGCAACTAGGTTTTGCAACATCCCTTCGACGCTTTTGTTGGTTAGGACCGTTAGGTGGGGCCATGAGAAATCATTGAGGTGAATTCTTTGGTTTGTCCCCGTGAGAAGTCGGGCTTGCCTTTCCATGCCTCTCGGGTTTCATTGAAATTCCTAGGTCCGGGTATTGTAGGAATCTTCCTCCTGCTCCATTAATACGTGAGGATGCGAGTCAACGGAAGCATGTTCTGGGAGCGAGTGCTATTGCGCGTGTTATGAGGATCACAAAATGGCTCACACGAGGAAGAAACTTTGCTCACATGGTGTGAAGATTTAGGATTTTCAGAGCTCATGAGGAATCTAACTTGATCTTCAAGTTCGATCATCCCACGGTCGGAAGGAGGCAAGGAGATTGCCTTCACGGTTTTGGGCACTCACGGGGTCATCCCAACTTTCGCTTTCATAGAGGCGAGGTCCTCTATTATTCCCCATGATTCTTTGCAGTGAGATCACTAAGTTTTCCACCGCCGCTTGGTCAACGGATCGCTTAGTGGGGAAGTTGACATGATCATAAAAGATTTGGACTTGGAGCCAAAGATCAATGCCGTAATGAGGGACTTTATGAAGTAAGTCCTTGAATCGGGTCCATGCTTCGAGAGAGATTCACCTTGACGTTGTTGGAACATCAAGATGTCATTCCTAAGCTTAGTGGTTCTCCCGTGGGAAAAATCGAGCAAGGAAGCGAGAGGTAAGATCATCCCAACTCGAGATGGAGCCGGCGGAAGTCGCTCAAGCCAATTACTAGCTTGGTCCCGTAGAGAGAATTGGAAGAGACGCAGACGCTGCGGGTCTCCCGAGTAGTAGCATCAAGGTCGATGGAATCGACAATTTTGAGGAAATCCCTCGATGTCGATTTGGATCTTCAAACAAAGTCCATGGAATGCACATCCGCTTTGCACCAACCGGATGGTGTCGGATCGCAGGCCGTAGTTCGGGCTTGGTCGGGAAGCTCAATAGTGTTCCTATAGCCTAGGTGGCTTGGTCTCGAGTATTCACCAAGAGTACGGGCTCTTGGCGGGTCATTTGCGGTAGGTTGATGAATGGAAGTGGGTTATCACCTTCCATGATGAAAAGTGATAAGATTACGAACAAAGGTCACGAAGAAGGGAATAGACCAAGAGAAAGCTAAAAATGAGAAAAATTTACTTGATAGGAATCAAGCAAAGAACCTAAACGAGGTGGACTACTAACTAGCTATTCTATTCCCCGCAGCGCGCCAAAACTTGATAACGCTACACGCGTCGTTCGGGGTCAAGGAAACTTCCTTTCTTCGAGCAAGTTTTATAACACCCTAGGTAGTGAACCTAATCGTTGTAGTGTAGTAATTAGGGTAAGCCACGGTATTGATATCGCTCTCTAGGGAATAGGAATGCTAGTAAGGAGTTACTACGCTAAGGTTAAGGTTGAGGAAGATTATTTTTATCTTTTATGTTTTATGAAATGGAAAGGCACGAATCTCGGTATTGGATTTGGGGGTTGGTATTTCACCGATTACTCTACTATTATCTAATTATCTAAACTAAGGTTGTGGGAGTCTATGTCTAATTAATGTGTGCTCATATGATAGTTTAAAGATGTGTTTACTTAGGTTGTACTACTCCTTAATTATCTCCTATTGATGGTTGAGTTGTCACATCTTATTCTTAGTTGCGTTGTGTGTCTAAAGTTGTAGGGTATGCGTTTCTCCCTAACTCTTTGAACTTACCAAAGGGTCTCGTCTACAAACCCACTAGGGATGATAAACTCTTACTCTAAGGCACTCTTTGGATGGTTTAGCCTACAACTACTCGTAATTATATTCTAAGGTTCACAAAGATGAATCAAGCATTATACACAACGAATGACCTATCGCATTACTAGATCATTAATCAACTAAGATAAGAAACAACCAATCAATATTCAATAATTAAGTTTCATACTTCCTAAGCAAACACACAAATAAATTAGCCGGGCATGGAGAACATGCAAGCATACACACAAATAATCAAAGACATAATTGAATTAATGAAGTAAAGACTTATCTTGATGTAAGATAGGGTTTAAAACCCTAAAATACTGTACAAGACACCTTAGGTTCGGTTTTAAGTTTTCACTCCAAAAGACTCTCTTAAAACTGAAAAATTCGGGTTCTATATATAAGATTACATATGCGACGGCGTCATCTTATGTTTCGTGACGCCGTCGTCTTCAGCTTCTGACGTCGTCTGGATTGCATCTAGGCCGTCTGAGTAGCGACGGCCTACTCTTTTACAACTGGACGTCGTCGCTTGAAAATACGAGTTTTGGGTTCCGACCGTCACAACAATTTTGGGACGGCCGCCATTAGCACCGACGCCGCCGCCTTCTAATTTCAAAGAATTGTGAGTGTCTCGATTTTGACTTTAGCCATTTTCTTCATATATTCGCCTTTTCGTCCAAATAAGTGCCATTCCAGCATTTTGCCTTCAAGAGACCTAAAAAGTGAAAAGGAACGATATTAAGCAATAACGGATACAAAAGTGATCAAATAAGGACTAAAACGACCCCTCAAAATGGTACCTTTTAAAACCTTATCAACTACTCTCACATGAGCACGCTTAACTGCCAGTTCCTAAGAACTCCACTCGCAATAGACCACAAAACGTGTTTTGTATTTGTTAGGCGAATGTTATCTTATGAGCCCAACATCTCTCCAGGCCACAGCCGATGTGGGATTTGCCTAGGGTGTTACATGATTACTCAAGGTTTACTTGGACAATGTTTTTGAAAACTAAAAATTAAGCTATTGATAAATTTGAAATACTTAGGAAGAAAATTCAAAATCAACTATGTGTTAACATTGTGTCAATCCGAACAGATCATGGTCGCGAGTTCAACAATGAAACACAATTTGGAAAATTTTGTGATACAAATGGTATAACACATAACTTCTCGGCTCCTCGAACACCCCAATCTAATGGGGTTGTAGAACGTAAAAATAGAACTATTCAAGAAATGAGTAGAACAATGCTTAATGAACAAAACATACCTCAAAAGTTTTGGTGTAACGCCGTTGATACTTCCACTTACATTTTAAATAGAGTTTTAATACGTCCTTTCTTGAACAAAATACCCTATGAATTATATAAAGGCAAAAAGCCTACTCTAGGATATTTTAGAGTGTTTGGATGTAAATATTTCATTCTTAATACCAAAGAATATCTCACCAAATTTGACCCAAAGTCTTATGAAGGTGTGTTTCTTGGTTACTCACAAACTAGCAAAGCATACATAGTGTTAAACAAAGAAACAATGAGAGTCGAGGAATCGTTGAACATAACATTCAAAGAAAGTCCACCTCCCTCTAATACATCACCTTTGCTAGATGACGACTTAATTGAAAGTCAACTTGTTGAAAGTCAAAAAATTAATGAAAATGACAAGGAAGATAAACCATTAAATAAAGAAATTATAAACATCAAAGAATCCAAAAGTCATCCTTTAGAAAAAGTCATAGGACAATTAAATCAAAGAACATAAAGATCACAAGCCCAAAATCAAAGTAACTATTTTTTCTTTGTGTCGTCCGTTGAACCGAAAAACATAAACAAAGCAATAAAAGACGAATCTTGGGTAATTGCTATGCAAGAGGAGCTAAACCAATTTGTTAGAAATGATGTTCTGAAATTAGTTTCAAAACCTAAAAATCTAACTATAATTAGAACGAAATGGGTTTTTCGAAATAAAATAGACGAAAACGGTGTGGTGTCTAGAAACAAGGCTAGGCTTGTTGCACAAGGTTATAATCAACAAGAAGGGATTGATTACGACGAAACTTATGCACCGGTAGCTAGGCTTGAGTCTATTAGAATCTTACTTGCATATGCATGTGCTCATGACTTTAAATTATTTCAAATGTGTGGAAAACTAGAAGGGGGTTGAATAGTTTTGCCAATTAAAACTTCCTTTTAATCTAGTTAGATCGACTTATGTCAATCTATTTGGATGTGTGTGTTGGATGTTGATAAAAAGCGATAAAGGTATGTAATGAAAAGATAAGAGTAAGAAGCACAAAACCACAACGCGAGTATTTATAGTGGTTCGCTACAAGGACACCTTCCTTGCCCTACTCCACCCCCGAGTCACCTACTCGAGAATTCAGAACACTACACCAATCTCCTTATGGCGGAGAAGCCTTCACAACGCCGCCTACCCTTTTACCGGTGCTAGGCTAACCACCGGGTTCTTTCACCCAAGGTGAACCACACCTACACAACGCCGCCTACCCTTTATCGTGTACTAGGCTAAGTATCTAGTTCTTTCACACCAAGGTGAACCACACCTACACAACGCCGCCTACCCTTTATTAGGTACTAGGCTACACCTAGTTCCATTGAAATGGAGGAACTACTACCCAACACTACACCAACGACTAATCCCAAAGGAGATCAACTCCTTTTTACAACATCATCAAGGATATCAATATCCTTGGATCTAGTACTAATCTATCTTGTACATCGAAACACACCATATTGAATGTACATCTAAGGCACCTTTCACTAATGCCTTTAACTAGATCTTCAAGACACCCTTCACTAATGTCTTGTGTCTTGAAAGATCTAGACACACAACTTGTGTCAGTGATATTTTGTATTATATTAATAAGCACGCGGAATTTACTTAGTAATACTTAGAAGACGAATTATATAATGTATTGTAAGTAAACACAGATTAAACACAAAACTAAGCTCCAATATTATTAATGAATAATACGAGTGATCTTGCTTATCACTAGGGTTACACCTTGAAGCTTATGTGAATGATACGTATGTTTGTAAGTTGTTACGTACCTAAGACAATAACTTAGGACCTCCTTTTATAATACAAGGAGTCCTTTACAAGATAAATATAAAGCTAATAATATAGAATATACACAAGATCTTTTCTATACTTATCTAAACACGTTTTCCTCTAATAGCAGTGGTAATAATATGCCAGCAGTGGTAATACGTTTCCACTGCTAGTGCAATACTTATGTAAAACCCTAAAATCGTTAACGTGTGAAATAACCATAATGCCCCTCATCTAATAATCCGTAAAATAAAAGAACTCGTTAAGTACTTTGATGATCAAATTTCTTTTGACATTAAAGCTTTCATTAGCTTACAAATAAAAGTAACACATTAAAAAGATTAATGCACCTATTTAGAAAACAAAATAATAAAGATGTACAAAGGTATTTTTGGTAAGGTAATTTAAAATGTGAAATTGTCTTGTGATCTCCTTATTTTCGGCCAAGAAAAACGCCATTAAGGCTCCTAGAATCTTGCCAAATCCTAACCAGTTACTATCCTATAATTACCTAATCTTTTAGTTTAAAACATCACAAATAAACCCTAGCCCCCAAGAAGTATACGGCAAAAATAATCCCTCCTCCATCTCCACTTTTCTGTTGACACCAACCAGTCCAAGAAGAGTGGCTAAGTGAATCAAGGATTTAAGTGACATAAAATCATGACATGTCGTTTAAATATCGAAGGTTATGCATGCTATTCGACCCGAGTATAAAAGCTGTTTCGAACCCATATTATTCGACCACTAAACTTTCTGTTTTGAAATCTATATATCGACCACATGTAAAAAAATTGGCTACTACCTCTTTGTTCTCTGTCGTGAGTTAGCCATAGGAATGCATGCATGAACATCTATTTTAGCATCAAATATAACCAAAAGATAATTAAATAATCATGTTCATGTGAAATGGAAATAGATGACTGATATGATAGGTTCGAAGTTGTGATTTGTATGTCAATCATGCATGCCTTTGTAGCATATGTGTATTTTAGTGTACATATATATATTACTGTATGAAATCTGCATATTTGGGGTCATGTGTGCATGGATCAAATGAGGTGTTTTTTAGGGTGTTCGCAGGATTTATGGGTACGTTAATCATCATGTTGAAAGTGTTTCAGGGAAATAGAGTCGGGGGTTAATCATTATACGTGTTTATCTAGTTGTGTCGGTAAGCCGTTTGAACCGCGAACTAGTGTAAAAGTCTAGCGAGATAAATATGAACAATTAATTTTTGAATGAAATTCTAAATACTGTACGAGTGAATTAAAGGTGATTTCATGTTAGAGATTTTATAGTTTCACTTTCAACCCTCAATCTTTAAGAAATTGTTACATGCAAACCTTGAACTATATTGAAATGACACACTACACCCTAAACTTTGAGATATTTATCATACGAACCTTAATCTATGTAGATTCATTGAAGAAAGGGTGACGTTTTTTTGGCCTAAAGTGAACTGTAATTCTGAGCATTCGGGTGAGTTTTCATATGCTTTTTAAATTGGGTTGCACTTTATTCGAAATAGTATCATGCAGACTTGTTTAAATGATCGTTATTTGCTACGTGTTTGGATTCTTCGATAATAAGTGAATGTTGAGAAATATGCTATATGTACATGATGAGATATATAAATGTTGGATTATAAATCGTGAACCATATAAATGTTGAATTGAGAATCGTGGAAATAAAGAAAGTTGGAACCGTTGAACCGAACGGAAATAAAGAAAGTTGGAACCGTTGAACCGAACGGAAATAAAGAAAGTTGGAACCGTTGAACCGAACGGAAAATAATGAATAGTTGGTATATATGGTTTTGGTGATATGTGTTGTGTTAGCCTTAATAGTTTTTATTAGAAGTGATGGTCATTCACATTTAGGAACTTTGTAACGTGTGTTAGATATCGTGTTAGAATAGTCAACGGGCTCGTGGATTGGTCTAAGCTAAATGGGTATTAGTTTAGTTAAGCTAGCCTTATATCAATCCATGTCCAATCCAATCCATACGAAGCCCATACAAGGCCCATGGAAAGCCCATTAGGGCGTTTTACCTTGTACTATATATACCCCTCAAATGGTCATTTGAGGGGTGTGCTTGAAAGTGTGTGTGTGTGTTTTCTATAGAATATACAACATATTGTTTTCATCTTTTCTCTCTACACATATACGCATAACATATCTTATATCAAGTCACCATCTTTCTATCTTTCCCTCTTTATTTTCTACGCATAGTTTGTGTTTGTGTTTAACATGTTCTACGCGTAACGTGGGTATTTCGTGATAAGGTTGAGATATTTAAGGTCCAACATGTTGAATCGTTGATTTTGTTGACTGTTGATAAGTATTGAGAATATGTGATCACTGAACAGTAATTTAATGATATTTGAGCAAATTGCATGATTGTTTTACAAGTTTGATGTTATTGGAAAAGTGTTTGATATTATAAGAATTGTTTTATACGTGAAAACCATGAATTCTCACTAGGCCTTTGGGTGACCCAAAACTCTTTTAAAATTTGTGCAACCCAGATGAGTCGCTTAGGAATCGGAGATTTTGAGATTGACTATGAGTAGAAGCTCACGATATAAGGTAAATTTGAGGTTTTAATGTCTGAAAAGGCGGGTGTTACAGATTGGCATCGAGCCATTGGTTTAAGTGAATTAGGTTTTAGGAACCTAGTCTTAAACCCGATTAGGTATTTAAGTTGCAAAAATAGTTGATAGTTAGTGATTACTAGGCTCATTAAAGATAAGAAGTAATAGTTGTATTTTGACATGAATTATATGATAGATATGTTGGCCTCTTAGATATCTTATGGACTTCAATTAAAATGGCACGTAGAAATGGAAGGAAAAGGTGGTGGTGGCTCCAAGTTAAATCCAACAAAGAACCAAGATGCCTGCTACCAAAGGAGAACTAAGTAACGAAATCATAAGAATTATGTCGAACACATGCCCACTATTCGCTAAAAGTCAAGAAAACTTTAGGAAGGCGTAAGAAGCTAGGAAAGCTGCAGAAGAGGCCGAGAAAAAGAAAAGTTAAATGAAGATACCGAGAGGAGGAGAAAAGCAATGGAAGATAAGAGGGTCTGCAGAGGAGCAGGAAAAGAAAAGAAAGGTCGAACAAGATAGGAAAACGATAAAATGTCGAGAGACTAAGAAACGAAGAAGCCCGAGAGACGGATATAGCTACAAATCCTTCTTAAATTGCAAACCGATCAATTTCATGGAGATAGCGACCGTGATTGTCACCAACTGGTTAAAGGAGATAGAGGACATCTTTGAAATTAGTGAATGCTCACGTGGACAAAGGGTGAAGTATGCATCCCATTTGCTTAAAGGAGAAGCGCGACATTGGTGGAATATGATCAAGATCGCCGTGGTAATGAAGTTGTGATTGCTATGACATGGGAACAATTTGAAGAGTTGGTCATGGAAAATTATTGTCCCAAGGATTGATGGATAAGCTTGAGGAGGAATTCTTGAAGTTGCAATGTAATGATATGACAGCCCAAATACACTAAGAAAGTTTAATGAAAAGGCAAGATTTTCAAAATATCGTAGCTAATGAGGAAAGAAGAATCAAACGATACATATGGGGTTTAAAAGTCGGAATTAGGGTCCAGTTCAACAAGCTCGACCGCAACTTTTCAAGAAGCAAGAGAGCTTGCTTTAATGATAGAAAAGGAAAATAACCGACAGCCTAGAGGAAGGAGGAGATAACAAAAGAAAGAGAGAGAGTCGGGATGAAGACGTGAAAAGATCAAAATCAATATTGGGAAAGTAGAGGATGTTGGGAGTATAAACCATGTACCATATGCAAGAAAACCCATAAGGGAAATGTTGGCATGAGGATTGTCGAATTGTGGGAAACCGTGACATGCAACAAAGGACCTGTAAGTTGATTGGGTTTGTTTTAGATGTAAGAAACCGGGGCACAAGATCACTGATTGTCCTGAATGGAAGCCTCTCGACCCACAAGAGAAAGCAGGATATGGAGGCAAGCGAGGGGAGTACAAGGATACTCAACCACGAAAGACGATGGGAAGAGTTTTTCAACTAAAAACAGAGAAGACTTAAGACACTCCATATTAGAAAGAATATAATAAAGAAGCATGTGACACCTAATAGTACCCTTCAGTTCTAAAGGATTATGAATTGTAATGTTTTGAATTATTAAGTTTGGTTTATTTTCGATGGGATTATGCTTCTAAGTTTTATTGCATACATTATTGGTTGGTTTTTAAATTTTAGTTACATAATAAAGTTTAGAGTATTGAACGAATATGATGTTATAATAAGCGCCCATGACTGATTTTGTTTTAAATTTCGAGGACGAAATTTTTTTGTTAGAGGGGAAGAGTTGTAAAATCCTAAAATCGTAAACGTGTGAAATGACCATAATGCCCCTCATCTAATAATCCGTAAAATAAAAGAACTCGTTAAGTACTTTGATGATCAAATTTTTGTGACATTAAAGCTTTCATTAGCTTACAAATAAAAGTAACACATTAAAAGATTAATGCACCTATTTAGAAAACAAAATAATAAAGATGTACAAAGGTATTTTGGTAAGGTAATTTAAAATGTGAAATTGTCTTGTGATCTCCTTATTTTCGGCCAAGAAAAACGCCATTAAGGCTCCTAGAATCTTGCCAAATCCTAACCAATTACTATCCTATAATTACCTAATCTTTTAGTTTAAAACATCACAAATAAACCCTAGCCCCCAAGAAGTATACGGCAAAAATAATCCCTCCTCCATATCCACTTTTCTGTCGACACCAACCAGTCCAAGAAGAGGTTTCGGAGTGCTTATAAAGCTGCTATAATTACGTGTTTGGTACGGGGTTGCTTGGTTGCTTTTGGGTCGTCGGTTGTTGATTCTGTCGTGGGTAAATAAGGGCACAAAAAGGGTGCATTAGTTTGTTGTTTCGGCCATTGTTTTCTACTCCTTATTCACGCTATAAGGTACAATTATAACCTTCGTCTCACCTTCTTCTTTCGTCATAAAATCGGGTCGTGTGCCTTGCATACCATGCGCATGATATTATTCACATAAACATGTAACTACAAATCTAAAATGTTGCTACACAAATCAGGAATCAAGCACTATGTTTATGTCAATGAAGAGTATAGAATCTCGTCGTTATGTCTTTCTATGCGCTTGAGTTATGCTTTATAGATCGTGATAAAGTGGCTAAGTGAATCAAGGATTTAAGTGACATAAAATCATAACATGTCGTTTAAATATCGAAGGTTATGCATGCTATTCGACCCGAGTATAAAAGCTGTTTCGAACCCATATTATTCGACCACTAAACTTTCTGTTTTGAAATCTATATATCGACCACATGTAAAAAAAATGGCTACTACCTCTTTGTTCTCTGTCGTGAGTTAGCCATAGGAATGCATGCATGAACATCTATTTTAGCATCAAATATAACCAAAAGATAATTAAATAGTCATGCTCATGTGAAATGGAAATAGATGACTGATATGATAGGTTTGAAGTTGTGATTTGTATGTCAATCATGCATGCCTTTGTAGCATATGTGTATTTTAGTGTACATATATATATTACTGTATGAAATCTGCATATTTGGGGTCATGTGTGCATGGATCAAATGAGGTGTTTTCGAGGGTGTTCGCGGGATTTATGGGTATGTTAATCGTCGTGTTGAAAGTGTTTCAGGGAAATAGAGTCGGGGGTTAATCATTATACGTATTTATCTAGTTGTGTCGGTAAGCCATTTGAACCGTGAACTAGTGTAAAAGTCTAGAGAGATAAATATGAACAAGTAGTTTTTGAATGAAATTCTAAATACTGTACGAGTGAATTAAGGGTGATTTTATGTTAAAGATTTTATAGTTTCACTTTCAACCCTCAATTTTTAAGAAATTGTTACATGCAAACCTTGAACTATATTGAAATGACACACTACACCCTAAACTTTGAGATATTTATCATACGAACCTTAATCTATGAAGATTCATTGAAGAAAGGGTGACGTTTTTTTGGCCTAAAGTGAACTGTAATTCTGAGCATTCATGTGAGTTTTCATGTGCTTTTTAAATTGGGTTGCACTTTATTCGAAATAGTATCATGCAGACTTGTTTAAATGATCGTTATTTGCTACGTGTTTGGATTCTTCGATAATAACTGAATCTTGAGAAATATGCTATATGTACATGATGAGATATATAAATGTTGGATTATAAATCGTGAACCATATAAATGTTGAATTGTGAATCGTGGAAATAAAGAAAGTTGGAACTGTTGAACCGAACGGAAATAAAGAAAGTTGGAACCGTTGAACCGATCGGAAATAAAGAAAGTTGGAACCATTGAACCGAACGGAAATAAAGAAAGTTAGAACCGTTGAATCGAACGGAAAATAATGAATAGTTGGTATATATGGTTTTGGTGATATGTGTTGAATCGTTGATTTTGTTGACTGTTGATAAGTATTGAGAATATGTGATCACTGAACAGTAATTAAATGATATTTGAGCAAATTGCATGATTGTTTTACAAGTTTGATGATATTGGAAAAGTGTTTGATATTATAGGAATTGTTTTATACGTGAAAACCATGAATTCTCACTAGGCCTTTGGCTGACCCAAAACTCTTTTAAAATTTGTGCAACCCAGATGAGCTGCTTAGGAATTAGGAGATTTTGAGATTGACTATGAGTAGAAGCTTCCGCTGATATAAGGTAAATTTGAGGTTTTTAATGCTCTGAAAAGGCGGGGTGTTACAAATCATCTACTATGACCAAAGTGTAGATGTTGCCTCCATAACTTCTTATAGCGGATGGACCAAACAAGTCCATATGCAAAAGCTCTAGACACTTAGATGTGGAAACCATGTTTTTAGCCTTATGGCTATTATAAATTTGTTTACCAATTTTGCAAGTATCGCAAAAGTGTTGGGCATATTTCAATTTGGGTAGGTTTCTAACTAGCTCTTTTGAGAATAGGTTTTGGATGAGTCTCATATTAGCGTGACCTAATAGTCTATGCCAAAGAGTAGAGTTATCATCTAAGGTTGTTAGGCAATCTTTATATGTTCTATCTATTTTCATGACATATATGTTATTTTTCCTAACTTCTTTAGCTATGGTGATACCATCTTTTAGTATTTTACTACCATTTTCTTCAAATAGTACTTTATACTTTTTATCACATAGTTGGCTAATACTAAGTAGGTTAAATCCTAGTCTATCAACATGAGCAACATTTTCAATAGTTAAGGAGTTATGAGCGATCGTACCTTTGCCAATGATTTTGCTTTTGAGATTGCTACCAAAAGTGACATTACCTCCGTCATACTCTTGGTATGTTGAGAAGAGACTTTTGTTACCCGTCATGTGTCTTGAGCATCCACTATCTTTTATCCATTCATCATGTTCTAAGCCAACTTTCAAGCATACCTATGACACAAATAACTTAAGCGTTTGGTCCCCAATATCTCATGGGTCCGTTTGGGTTAAACATACCATTTACTTGGTTCATGTATGAAAATGATGGGTAAGGGTTCCATGGTATATAATTTGGAGTTTGATATGGTCTAGGGTAGTTTTGATTCCAACCGGTATGTTGATAGTTGGGTTGTATGTTGTAGTTTCTTTTGGGAAAGGTGCGTTTGGCAATAGGTGTTTTAGGCCGTTGTTGAGTAGTTTTAGATCTAAATTCATTTCTAGAAAGTCCTATTCCTAATGTAACAGCAGGTTTTAGTTTAACAACATCCTTGGTTTCCTTTGTTACCTTGACAAATTCACTACGGTCCGTTTTGCAAACCTGCTGTCCTACTGCAGACACCACGGACCCAATTTTGTCAACGGACGGAACCAAATTTTTGGGTCCGTCTGGTCCATGTTGTACTGTTGCAGATGTGACAATTTGTTTGTCTTTTTCGGTTGTTTTGGTTTGACTACTTGGAATCATTACTTCATTAAAACCTAATCCACTTGTATTTCCTGGTACTTTTTGAATTCTTACTATTTCATCGGCACAAGAAATGTTTTTTTTAAATCTTTTAAATTTAGAGTTATGTTCGATGAGAACTTCTGGTGTGAGTTTTAGCTTTTCTATTTCAAGACTAAGCTCTTGACATGATTTACAACCATCGTTATTTGCTTTGCCCTTTTCTAATCGTTTTGCCTTTTCTTTTAACTCATAAACCCCGTTTTCTAAAAATTCCTTTTTAGTCTTTAAAAGCTTGTTTTTAGTTATGATTTTTAAGCTAAGCTCACACAATTGATTATATTGTTTTTGTAAAGTGTCATCATCAATAGAAGAGCAAGATGAGTCGGAATGTACCTCGTTTGATTCATGTGCCATTAGAGCGATCTCATCCTTGCTTGATTCTTCATCATCCTCATTATCACTCCAAGCACCACTTAAAAAAGCTCGTTGAGTTTTGCTTTTATGGCTTGGGGCAATCTCCTATTA
Organism: Chrysanthemum lavandulifolium; assembly: GCA_022545495.1. Taxonomy (NCBI): domain Eukaryota; kingdom Viridiplantae; phylum Streptophyta; class Magnoliopsida; order Asterales; family Asteraceae; genus Chrysanthemum; species Chrysanthemum lavandulifolium. The sequence continues at coordinate 229,645,550 of CM040243.1, read as the reverse complement.
GATGACTTGTATCACCGCATCTAAAGCACTTCCTTTCACCTTTTCCCTTTTGTCATCTCGTCTTCCGAATGACTTCTTTTCATCTCGGGGTTGCCTTACTTAACTTTCCTCTTCTTCTAAAAAACTTTTGAAATCTCTAACGCCATAGCATACTCCTCACCTTCACTATCCGAGCAAGATTCTTCATCATCACTAGATTCCGAATCTTTCTCCATCACCATTTCGTGTACTTTGAGATTTTCAATTAGCTCATTAAGTGACATTATTGAGAGATCTTTTGATTCCTCAATAGCCATTACTTTTGCTCTCCACTTCGGATGGAGTGCTCTAAGAAATCTTCTGACAAAATTCTTACTACGAAAAGTTTCATCAAGTGATTTTAGAGAAGTAACAATAGTATTAAAGCGAGAAAATCCACAATCAATGGTTTCATCTTCAGGGATAACAAATTGTTCATATTTTTGAACAAGAAGATCAATTTTGTTATCCTTGACTTGTGAATTTCCTTGACGTGTAATAATTAAAGATTCCCAAATATCTTTTGCGGTTTCACACATAAAAATTCGTTCATATTCTTTTCTAGGCAAAGCATTATAAAGCATCATTTTAGCTTCATTATTTTTAGCTATTAATTTCTTTTGTTCATCACTTGAAATATCTTTTGTTGTAGGATTAAAATCACCTTTAATAATAACAAACCAAAGATCTATATCTTTTGATTTTACATATGTTTCAAAACGGTTTTTCCAATAGATAAATCCATTGGTTTCAAAGAGTGATGGTCTTTGCATAGATTGCCCTTCTTTAAAGTTTTTGGAATCCATGGATCGTTTCAAGTTTATAAAATACAATATATTTTACAAATTCTTGAGCAACGAGGCTCTGATACCAATTGTGGAAAACTAGAATGGGGGTTGAAGTTTACCGTTTAAAATCTTTGTTTTGAAACTTATTGTAAGATTAATTAATATTGATCAAAGATATGTTAGTGAAGAATAAACAATATGAAAGCGATATGTAATGAGTAAATAAGGAAAGAAACAATCAAACCACGACAAGTTGTTATAGTGGTTCGGTCTACAAGGACTATTTTTTCTTTCCCTACTCCACTCCCCGAGTCTCCAACTCGAGAGTTATCTTCACTAATCAACAAGTTCCTTTAACCGGCGGAGAAAACCTTTACACGTCACTTACACAATATTTCTGACACAAAGCTAGATGTCGAGTTCTTTTACAAGGGTACAACCACTCCACACACTATGTATTTTGAGGACTAAAATACTAACCACTCACACTCAGAGGTTTAAGATGGTTTGGTACAATAATGATGTATGAACAAGACTAGATCATACAACAACAAAACAAATAAGCCTTCCAACTATTTTTTGAAGCTTGATTATGCCTTGATATTCTTTGCTACAAAAGAGGATCACTAGAATGAAATGAAACTGAGTTAGAAGTAATAGAGAGAGAGAATGTATGTATTTATGCTAGAAAGGGATGAGAAAACAACTTGGGTTGGCTTGCTATTTATAGGCCAAAATGAACAGCAGTAGCCACGGACCACGAAACCAAAAAAGAGTTTTGCCCGTGTATTTTTTTGGTTCCGCTGGTCTGACAGCAAGATTACAAAGATTTTTCCAAAGTCAACCAAATCTAACCAAGATCATGTAAGATATGTAGAATTCAAATCTAAACAAAATATTCTATGAAATCTTCTAAATATTTCAATGTGATGCAAGCCATGATTTAATATGTTGTTTTATATTTTTAGAATTAATATGTTAAAAGTAAATACATATGTAATGTTGTATTTAAGAAACTAAAACATACTTGTTCTAAAAATGTTGACACACATTATGGTTTAGAAAGATATCAAAGTTAATTGATATATGACTAATCAAAATGTATCTGCTTAAGTGATGAAGACTTTATTTAAGGAAAGCTTGTTTTAATATCTATTAATCTTGACAAGCTTTATACTTTACAAAAATGAAATTTACTTTTGTCGTTAACAAAACTTAGGTAATGATCATAAATATAAATAACGTTTAATGACGATATTTGTATTAACAGATTTGTTGAGCAACCTCTGCTAAACGAGGAACGTTTGGCTTACATTGAGGAATGGTCTCCTTCGTATGATTCTGCATGTGGGGAGTATTCAGATTAGGATATTTTAGTTCGTATGTTTATTGTATGATTTATGTAATATTTTTATTATTAATGAAGTTTAATTTTGTTGTTAAAAATATTTGAAAAAAATAAAATAAAAAATAACTAGGTCACCACTGTGGCAACTAGGTCGTCGTCAGGTCGTCGGAGAGAGAAAGCTGATGTGGCAGGGTCGACCTACGTCACCACTGCTACCAGCCTTAGAGGCCATTTGGTTGGTTAAAAATTTCTCATTTTTCCATGGAATTTTTCATATGAAAAAGGAAAAATTGAAATTCCATTTAGTTATATTTTTTCCAACAATTATCAAAAAAGTGAAATTATCATTCTTTAAATTTTAACAAAAAATTTGAAAAGCCCATTTTACTCTCCTCACTTTTTTTATTCTCATTTTTTTATACGTCCGTTTTCGTCTGTTTTTACACGTTTTCATTCGTTTTCGTCCGTTTTTATACGTTTTCATCAATTTTTGTCCGTTTTTATACGTTTTCACCCGGTTTTATACGTTTTTACGTTTTCGTCCATTTTTATATGTTTTTTTCTTGCTTTTGTACCTTTTCGTTTGTTTTATACGTTTTCGTCCGTTTTTATACGGTTTTATACGTTTTCACTCGTTTTCGACTGTTTCGTCCGCTTTTCTACGTTTTTATACATTTTCATCCGTTTTTATATGTTTTCATCTGTTTTATCTGTTTTCGATCGTTTCTATATGTCTTTATACGTTTTCGTCTATTTTTTTTTGCTTTTTTTTTACGTTTGTTAGTGCAAATATTACGATATTTAAACTAGACGGTCTCTTCAGTTTTAATAATGACAAACATGCAACTTGTAATAAAAAAACATAAAATGAACAAGTTAGTCGATCTCCCATATGGTAGGCGTTGGTCCCTAAGGAACTTTCAACGAAAGTAGTTCTCCACGCCTTTTCTGGTGCTTCGTGCCTGCTATGATTGCTTGTTTCTTCGATTGCCAGACCTATCCCCGATCATGTATGTAACATATTGGTTTTAATAAACATACAATCACAAGATCAAAGATTCGTATATATGAGTTATAGAGAGAGAAAGATGGAGAGAAATGGGAACTTCTAGTGAGAGAAAGAAAAATATATTATGAAGCTCCACCGCTGCCTTGGGAGGCAAAGGGTATTTATAGTATCTTACAAAATACGCCACCTACGGGCTTTGGATCAGGCATACAGTGGGTAAAGACCCGTCCGTCCACCACGGTGTTACTTGACTAACTACTAACAATGCCTAAATGACTACGACTACGAGCTTTCTAATGATTACATATACTTGAGGTGACCAAGTCTTTAACTAGTGGATTTTCTAAATCCCAACAATCTCCCCCTAAGGGAGGTCACCTCAATTACAAACAAATATTACATTTTGTGTATTCTTGGATTCTTTTGTAAGTTCTTTGCTCTGTAGCTCATAATATTTGATTCTTTATATTCCGCAGCTTTGTACTTTAAGTGGAGGTCTTTAATTGATCCATGGAATGGTAATTCTTTGAGCCTTCTGAGAGATCATCAGCCATCGTAAATCTCTTGACTCATCATTGGTTGTGTTGCCTTCATGTGATGTTTGTGACTGTTGGACCGACATGCTCACGGTTTTGGATCATGACATTTTTTCATTAGAGTTGCGGAAGCTTCGTTAGATCATGATATTTGCATTAGCGTAGCGGAAGCATAGCATGAGGGTATCCTAGTGAAAGCAAACGTGTCATGATGATATCAGAGCAAAAGAGTGTAGATGTGCACTTGTCATGATTTCTTTGAACGTGATTGTGATGTGTGAGCATGCGGTTATGGATTGAATTCTCAATTTTGATCAGCTGCAACCATCCGATGTTCCTGCAAACAACAGTTAGCAATAAAACACATGAAAGTGTCTTTGTTCACTTCGTTGAATACATTGCAAGAACCACGGTTCCCGTTGATCAAGATAAATACCGCCTCGTGATCGTAGAATTCCTAAGAATCTCCTTGATGTGGTTTCGCACTTGATCTAGATGTTCTCAAACCGGAGCGTCCCAAAGTAGACAACACGGAGTGAGTGAACCAGCGAATTGAGATTCACTGATTGATGAAAAATTGATTTGAAAAACAATGGCGTATTGCTTAAGAGAAAGAGTTTTGCAATACGACGAAGGTTTTATGAGAAAGATCATTTTTCATTCATAAATACCCTTTTATTTTGGAAAATTAATACACATTCGATGTGCTAGAGAAAATAATTGTTGAGCACATCGAATGATTTTTCAAAGGTATCCGTCAAACCATTTGCTGGACCAAGGTTGATTCAAGAGTGAATCGCCCCATCATTTCTGTTAAGAATCGAGGCTCGAGGTTTATTAGACCTTATCTAGGATAATCAATAAGCACAAATAACAATGAACAATAATATGTATGCACAGCGGAATAATCAAACTATCATTGTTATTATTAAGGTTTCTTCGTCATCATCATGTGTTCTACAAAACACATCTACAGCCCCAATCCTAGACGATCAACTCTAAGACAGATACAATCTAACAGGGATCCATGATCCTTGAGGCTGACCAACTAGTCGACTAACACAATAGTCTAGGCGTTCATAAACTCACGCCCTAGACACACACACACACCTATGTCTGATGTTTACATTGTTTGACACCTTTTTAAACCTACGTACCCTGCATCTCTTTATATGCTAGAGAATGCTAGGTTTTACAAAGAGATAAATGTGAATATACAGAATATCTTCTTTAACAAGTAAATTGATCTTCTGAATATTCTTTTCTTTGAAGTTGTCCTCCTTGTCATAAATAGTCCTTCATCTTTCATATTATTTTGTCTTATCAACTCAATTGTAATTCCCAACAATCTTCCCCTAGTTGATAATGACAAAACAACATAAGCATGAACTTCCCCTGAAGCTAATATGAATGAAAGATAAAAGAACTTCCCCTTAAACATGCAATCTCCAAGAATCTTCAAGTTGCAATCTTCAATGTAAATATTCTTCCCCTTTTTGTCATCTTCAATTAGGGGTCATAAGTGAGCAACCTTGATCTTCACAACTACAAATCAATATCATACATCCAATCCATCCTTCCAATGTCTCAAATTACCCACCATTAAGTTTTCCGCATCTTTAAATGAATTTGAAACAAGAGAAATCAAAATTAGGTAGTAATAGTAACTAGCATTTAAAACCTTCACTCGAATGATGCATGCAAATGGTTAAACATTTTAACATTAAGCTCCTATGTTAACCATTTTCTTGATTCTTCAAATCAGAGGTGATAAGGTTTTAAAGGTACCATTTTGAGGGTTGTCCTTATTTGATCATTTTGTATCCGTTATTGCTTAATATCGCTTTTTCACTTTTAGGTCTCGTGAAGGCAAAATGCTAGAATGGCACTTATTTGGACGAAAAGGCGAATATATGAAGAAAATGGCCAAAGTCAAAATTGAGACACTCACAGCTGTTTAAAGTATAAGGCGACGGCCAAAAGTGCTATTGGCGACGCCGTCCCAAAATTATTGAGACGATCCAACCCAAAACTCAGATTTTCAAGTGACGACGCCCGTTATGGAAGAGTAGGCCGTCGCTACTCGGGCGGCCTAGATGCAATCCGACGACGCCGAAGTCAAGAGGACGGCGTCACGGACATAAGGTGACGCCATCGCAAGGTTAACGTGGCCAAGACGAAACCCTAATGGCGGCGACACGACGGCGTCACTAAACATAAGGTGACGCCGTCGCAATTGTAATCTTATATATAGAATCCGAATTTTTCGCCTTTGTGTGGAGAGTCTTTGGAGTAAAACCTAAAACCGAACCTAAGGTGTCTTGTACAAGATTTTAGGGTTTTAAACCCTATCTTACATCAAGATAAGTCTTTACTTCATTAATTCAATTATGTCTTTGATTATTTGTGTGTATGCTTGCATGTTCTCCATGTCCCGCTAATTTATTTGTGTGTTTGCTTAGGAAGTATGAAACTTAATTATTGAATATTGATTGGTTGTTTCTTATCTTAGTTGATTAATGATCTAGTAATGCGATAGGTCATTCGTTGTGTACTTAATGCTTGATTCATCTTTGTGAACCTTAGAGTATAATTACCGAGTAATTGTAGGCTAAACCATCCAAAGAGCGCCTTAGAGTAGGAGTTTATAATCTCTAGTGGGTTTGTAGACAAGACCCTTTGGTAAGTTCAAGAGTTAGGAGAAACGATACCCTACAACTTTAGACACACAACGCAACTAGGAATAAGACGTGACACTCAACCATCAATAGGAGATAATTAAGGAGTAATACAAACTAAGTAAACACATCTTTAAACTATCATACGAGCACACATTAATTAGACATAGACTCCCACAACCTTAGTTTAGATAATTAGATAATAGTAGAGTAATCGGTAGAAATACCAACCCCCAAATCCAATACCCGAGATTCGTACCTTTCCATTTTCATAAAATATAAAAGATAAAAATAATCTTCCTCAACCTTAACCTTAGCGTAGTAACTCCCTACTAGCATTCCTATTCCCTAGAGAACGATATCAATACCCGTGGCTTACCCTAATTACTACACTACAACGATTAGGTTCATCGCCTAGGGTGTTATAAAACTTGCTCAAGAAAAGGAAGTTCCTTTGACCCCGAACGACGCGTGTAGCGTTATCAAGTTTTGGCGCCACGCCGGGAATAGAATAGCTAGTTAGTAGTCCACCTTGTTTAGGTTTCTTTGCTTGATTCCTATCAAGTAAACTTTTTCTTATTTTTAGATTTCTCTAGTCTATCCCCTTCTTCGTGACCTTTGTTCGTAACCTCATCACTTTTCATCATGGAAGGTGATAACCCACTACCATTCATCAACCCACCACCAAATGACCCGCCAAGAGCCCGTACTCTTGGTGAATACTCGAGACCAAGCCACCTAGGCTATAGGAACACCATTGAGCTTCCCGACCAAGCCCAAAATACGGCCCTGCGATCCGACACCATCCGGTTGGTGCAAACGGATGTGCATTCCATGGACTTCGTTCAAGATCCAAATCAAGATCCGAGGATTTCTCAAAATCGCCGATTCCATCGACCTTGATGCTACTACTGGGAGACCACGCTACCGCGCCTCTTCCAATTCTCTCTACGGACCAAGCTAGTAATTGGCTTGAGCGACTTCCCGCCGGCTCCATCTCAAGTTGGGATGATCTTACTTCTCGCTTCCTTGCTCAATTTTTCCCACCGGGGAGAACCACTAAGCTTAGGAATGACATCTTGATGTTCCAACAACGTCAAGGTGAATCTCTCTACGAAGCATGGACCCGATTCAAGGACTTACTTCATAAAGTCCCTCATCACGGCATTGATCTTTGGCTCCAAGTCCAAATCTTTTATGATCATGTCAGTCTCTCTCTCCAACAAACCATTGATTATGCCTCCGGTGGAAGACTAAGTAACCTTGATGCTGAGGCATGCTGGGAGGTTATTGAGGACCTTGCCCAATATGAAGAGGAAGGTTGGGAAATTCCAGTTGTTCATGAACACGGGTCAACTTCCCGAGCACAAGCAATTATGAGTATGGAGGCCCAAGTGAAAGCATTAATGGGAGTAACCACGCGTGCTGATGAACACACGAATGCGGTCAAGGAATTTTGATCCCAAGAAAATCCAGCAGATGAATTTGAGGACATTATGTTGACATTTGTCTACAAGCAAGAAGAGGAAATAAAACGCCAAGCTCAAATGCGAATAACTCATGACACTTTCTTGGGCCTAGCTAATAACTTCATGTCGAGCATCCGTGGTGAAATCGCAAAGAAAAATACACCTAAAAAGCTTGAAAAGGTGTATGCGATACCGTGACATGTCAGTGACTCCAACCTTCTCCCTTAGTAAACCTCGATGAATCATATTCTTGCCTAAACACCTATCTCAACGCTCCCCACTTGTTCCCTAGAAACACATTCATTGGAATGGTCCACGATCACTTCCGATTTTCCCAATGTTAGGAAAGTTCTTTCGGTTTTAAACCCGAAAGAAAGGACTTCACCCTCAAGACTTCGAACCTCTCGAGATCACGATTGAAAGACAATTTGACATATGCTACTTACCATAGTGGAGATTATTGGTGGAATAACCAAATTGATTTTAAAATAAAAGCTAAGTTTCTTGTCAAAAATAGTAACCGATTTTTGATCCGGCGGACTAAAAAAAAAAAAAAAAAAAAAAACTTTTTTTTACGAAAATTTGACGTGACGCCATCACACTTCAACGAGTGACGCCGCCGCTAAGCCGATCGACGACAATACAAAGACCCATCTCTTTCATTCTTTACCCTACACATTGTTTATCCGCCCACACCACACAAAAACGTATTTCCACATCAAATCCACCATTTTTTCACAAAGAATCTCCACAAGGTAAGTAATCTACATTGATCTTTGTCTATTCAATTGTTTTAATTCATGTTCAATTTCATTTTCCCTCTATTCTCAAACCGAAAACCCCAACTAATTTGATCTATTTCGCCTTTAAATCTTGTTTGATTAGCGGTAAGTAGTAGTGTTACCATATGGGGTTAACTTTATGAGAAGCCTTTACGGCTTAGGAGTCAAAACCACCGCCGTTATGCCATTGTTGCCGCAACAAGGGTGTTTGGGTTAAGGGTTATGGTTAGAAACTTGGACTTTTCCTCGCAAATGTCGGATTCAAAATAATTGGTCAATCGGACGGCCAGTGTATTCTGACGACGCGCATTACGGCTTGTGTCGTCTTCGCATCGCAAATGATACTCATTTGCTCTCCACTTATTTGATTTCTTGTTTCGTATGAGCGTAAGAGTAAAGAGGACTAGGGACAATCTTCTAATGCTCAAGAAAACATTGCGGACACAATCATTGGGTGGGGGTATTTATCAAGAAAGTTGTCAAGCTAGTTACAACGATTTACTCCATCAAACTATTGATTCAGGGGTCTGTGTTGGATTGGGCATTTCAGCAGAGAATGATTTGGCTAGGGAATTTTCGAATAGTTTTAGGAGGACAAGTTCACCGATCCCCAATGGGAAAGATTGTTTCGAATGGGAGAGCCCGTGTATGGCGAGTTGGTACGTGAGTTTCACGATCATATCCGCCAAATATCAATGCATGTCGATAGTATTGATTTCAAGGGATCCGATTTAGGTTAGGAGGAGAGTGGAGGAAAATGTCGACGCTTGAGTTTGATGGAGGTTGGGACCGATACATCCGAGGATGCCGAGAGTGATGTTTTAGGACTCGATTTGCAACCGGAATTACCCATAAGGACGAGATGTTGTGTATTCGCCTCGAACACGATTGCCGATGGGAGTACATTATCGGGGTACCTCGCTCACAAACCGGATCCACGGGTTAAGCTCATACATCGCCGCCTCACCTCTCTATCACAGGGAGACATGCCACTAGCCATCGTGTCACCTTACCGGACCTATTCTATCTCTATCGCATATTGGCCGAGGGAGTATACTGTAACATCCCGCTCGGTTGGCCGATTACTTGAGATCCGCAAGTGGGGTTAGGTTGGAGGATAGGGTATATGGGGCATGCTTATTACCCGTTAGCTCGATCCCTAGGTGTATTGGCGAGAGGTACCTTCATTCCCGAATACGATGGCGCACCTAGGGTCGCCAAGGCTAAATCTCCAAAGCTATGAATGTCCCGATGGATTATGGTAGAGGTTACGCTTGGTTTCGCTCTCACCCGCCATTCAAGGTGGTGATGACGATGATGATGAGGAGCCACATGTACCGCACACCAAAGGAGGAGGTGAAGCAGAAGCTCCACCGACGACACAGCACATGTCTAGTGGAGATTGGCAGCCTACCAGGGAGCATGGATGGGGCGATGGATACATGGATGGCGAACAGACCGAGGGCTAGCCGGACCTACGACCATACCGTCCGACGATGCATCATCTATTCATGCGTGATCGCCTTGACCCACACCTCCGATTGATCCTTTCCTGGGCGGAGGAGGACTATCCACCCTATGGGTATTTGGGCCATCTTCCCCGGTTATGACTATCGTTATGGACCCTCCCCGTGATTGATGTAGTAGTTTATGGATTGAGTATGGTTGGTCGTTGAAACAATTTTTATTTTGGCATGTAATAATCTTGGACATCTAATTTGGTAGTGACCTTTGAACTATGTGGTGTTTATTTACATGTATTGTAATTTATCTTGCTTGTATGTTCTTAATTGTTTGTTCTTTTATTAATTGTTTTAACCTCATCTTTTATTAATTGTTTATCCTCATGTTTAAAATTGTAAAATGCTTTATTTTGTTTTTAACCTCGCCTTAATTGCATATAAAGGTATTTTACATAAGGGATAAGTGTAGGAGGATTACACACGCTTTCAAAAGAAACGTAAACATGAGAATAACAATTAATTAAAAGATATTTATGTTTGTTTGTTCGAGTCAAATGCTTGTATCGAGTCATAATGGATGTTTTGCGTAAATTTTTCCGATTCTAAAGATGTAAATTTTCCGTAATTTTTCCGTAAAATCGCACCGCTTTTTGTCAGATAACCGACGGCGTCAGATTGCAACCGACGGCGCCGAAGGAGTAAAACATCGATTACTTTTTCTCGCTTTTCGAGCTACTTATAAATTTTGGAATTTTCCGTGTCTTAATTTTCTTAGAAATTCAGAAACATCCATTCCACAAACATTATATCCTAGTTTAAATCGAGTCTTATATATATTATTACCGCCGATTTTACGCAAAGGTTTCGCTTTGTTTTCTTCAAGTGTGCAGTTTAGTTTGTCAAGAAGAAGTTACATAAGATTGGAAGGAGCTTTTCACGCAATAATTCTTCTTGTAAAAGAGTTTAACCACCACTTTACACGGATCCTACCGAGCTAATCGTGGAGTATTAGTTTCTTCGCTTTTAATTACCTTCTTTATCATAACTTTGATATTTCGGGAACATTGGGGACAATGTTCGCTTTAAGTGTAGGGAGGGAAAATAAACGGAACTTTGAAACTATGCTTATCCTTGATTATTTGCTTTGTCCAATTGTATTTGTGTAATAAACCATGAGAAAATGTCGGTTAGGGTAATTTTGGCACCAAATTTAAAATTTTTATGACATATAAGAGTGGGCCATTAGTCTTAACAAAAGCGCCTCACGGATAAGAAGTTGCATGACTAGCACAAAACCCTTACCACCCAAATTCAACCAAAATGTGAGGATCGCCTTAGATTAGTAGGAATTAAAGCATTCATCTTTAATGCTTAGAGTGTGAACCGTAGTATATTAGATTCTAGAACTTGTTTTGTGATGCATTCCGAGATCGCAAGTGAGGCTACACTTGTGTAGTTAGGAATAACTAAATGATAAGAGGCATTAGGATAACCCTTGTTTGATACCGTAATATAATTATTTCTTCCACTTCGTTGAGTAATTCCCCATACCCTTTGCGTTGTACTCATTTTTAGTACACGATACCCTAGTTAACCCCTCGAGCCTATCCTTTTCATGGTTCTCGTGATATTTCGGTTTTCCGAATATCAATGAAGAGCATTGTTTACACCCCACCCCAAATATACACCCAAATCGCCTTAGCCTACCCCTTATGCACTCACTTTTAGTGCAATTGTTTGTTATCACCCTAAACCCTTAGTTCAATTATCTAGTTGCTTGCATAAGTTGCTAAGTCGAGTCATATCCTTTGTATACGCTTTGGGATGATTGGGATTCATGGGAAAAGTTAAAGTTTATGAAATGACGGAAGGGAACGTTAAATTCAAATTCCCTTTGTTTGCGTAATAATGTACCCCAAGTGTTTTGATCTTTTAATTCGGGTCAAATTAGTGTTAGAGTAATAAAACTCAAGTGTAGGGATGTGCCTATAAATCCCTAGTATTTTGATGTTATCGTAGAGGATGGTAGAGTAAAAGTGTATGAAAAAAAAAAAAAAAAAAAAAAAAAAGAAAAAAAAAAAATTAAAAAATTAAAAATATACATACGGGCTACCATCCTACATCTATCCTTTAAATTTATGTTTGATTATTTCCATTGCCTAGAGTTTTAGAGTGTCGAGTCTTGGCTTAGCAACGCCATTCTTCATATGCATTTAACATAGAGATTTTTGACTTACCACCACTAAATAGCCTATCCCACCAAACCCTTATTTCCTACCGTAAGCCTAACGTTACAACCCTTTAAAGACCTCTTTGATAGTCTTTCCTAGGTGCTTACGCCAAAGCGATGGAGGTTTGATCTATTCTCAAGCCTATGGTAATCTATGTACTAGGACCGTTAATGAGTGTTTATCTTCCATTTCCTATATTGTTATATTTCATATATACACCGAGAGAGATGTGAGTATCCAAACACCCCATGTGAGATGCTAGTATGTAATTTCGTGCTTGTTATGACTTTTATGGGCTTATATGTGTTGTGGACCGCTTTGAATTAATGCTTCATGACCCCTAACTTATAAATTAATTGGTTAAAAACACATTTGCTTGAGGACAAGCAAATAACAAGTGTAGGGATATTTGATAAGGTTTTAAAAGGTACCATTTTGAGGGTCGTTTAAGTCCTTATTTGATCACTTTGTATCCGTTATTGCTTAATATCGCTCCTTTTCACTTTTAGGTCTCGTGAAGGCAAAATGCTGGAATGGCACTTATTTGGACGAAAAGGCGCGAATATATGAAGAAAATGGCCAAAGTCAAAATCGAGACACTCACAGCTGTCGAAAGTATAAGGCGACGGCCAAAAGCTATTGGCGACGCCGTCCCAAAATTATTGAGACGATCCAACCCAAAACTTGTATTTTCAAGTGACGACGCCCGCTTATGGAAGAGTAGGCCGTCGCTACTCGCACGGCCTAGATGCAATCCGCACGACGCCGAAGTCAAGAGGACGGCGTCACGGACATAAGGTGACGCCGTCGCAAGGTTAACGTGGCCAAGACGAAACCCCAATGGCGGCGACACGACGGCGCCACTAAACATAAGGTGACGCCGTCGCAATTGTAATCTTATATATAGAATCCGAATTTTTCGCTTTGTGTGGAGAGTCTTTGGAGTAAAACCTAAAACCGAACCTAAGGTGTCTTGTACAAGATTTTAGGGTTTTAAACCCTATCTTACATCAAGATAAGTCTTTACTTCATTAATTCAATTATGTCTTTGATTATTTGTGTGTATGCTTGAATGTTCTCCATGTCCGGCTAATTTATTTGTGTGTTTGCTTAGAAGTATGAAACTTAATTATTGAATATTGATTGGTTGTTTCTTATCTTAGTTGATTAATGATCTAGTAATGCGATAGGTCATTCGTTGTGTACTTAATGCTTGATTCATCTTTGTGAACCTTAGAGTATAATTACCGAGTAATTGTAGGCTAAACCATCCAAAGAGCGCCTTAGAGTAGGAGTTTATAATCTCTAGTGGGTTTGTAGACAAGACCCTTTGGTAAGTTCAAGAGTTAGGGAGAAACGATACCCTACAACTTTAGACACACAACGCAACTAGGAATAAGACGTGACACTCAACCATCAATAGGAGATAATTAAGGAGTAATACAAACTAAGTAAACACATCTTTAAACTATCATACGAGCACACATTAATTAGACATAGACTCCCACAACCTTAGTTTAGATAATTAGATAATAGTAGAGTAATCGGTAGAAATACCAACCCCCAAATCCAATACCCGAGATTCGTACCTTTCCATTTTCATAAAATATAAAAGATAAAAAATAATCTTCCTCAACCTTAACCTTAGCGTAGTAACTCCCTACTAGCATTCCTATTCCCCAGAGAACGATATCAATACCCGTGGCTTACCCTAATTACTACACTACAACGATTAGGTTCATCGCCTCAAGAAAAGGAAGTTCCTTTGACCCCGAACGACTATCGCTCCATGTAATGATTACTTGGAAAACCAAGTATAACCAACTTGATGACAATCCAAACCTCGTGTCTTATATCTTGTACTAGAGACGACATCGAACATATACCCAATCATGGTGTATAGGGAGACCGCAATCTCTTGACAATAATCACTGAGCACAATAACGTAACTCCTTCAAGTGTTTTGCCAATTCATTGCCACATGAACGCACAAACAAGTTATCTTAAAAGTGAGAACAACCACTTTAAGATATAATAAAACACAAACCCAAATAATTCCACTTCATCTTCAAATAGGTGATAAACGTCTTTCTTCGTAATCAACTATGACAATAAGAATGAGCCATGAACCTGTTAAGAACAAAAACCAAAATCCTCTTGTGTGTGTGAACCAAATCCCATGTGTGTGTAATCACAGTCAAAACCATAACCTGCCATATGACACTCAATATCAAACAATACAAATAATCTGCATGACTTCCCCTTACTATTTGTAATTCGTGCCATAAAACCAATAATCATCTTTCAACCCATGCAATAGACAACATGAAGTGAAAGGCCACGACAACCCATAAACTTGAGTACAACCTGCTTGAATAAAATACACCAATTGTCACAAACCAATGTTAATCAGTGGAAGCCAAGTAAGCAGTTGAGTAGAACGCAGCAGGGGTAACAAGTTAAATAGCAGTGGAAACGATGTAAAGGTAGCAGTGGTTTTGAGAAAACTAGTTGTGGTTACCAACGTGCAGCAGTGGAAATCAAAGTACTATCAGTGGTAACGAATAACTAGCAGTGGATTAGCATAGCTATCAGTGGTTTCATTAACCTATCAGCAGATTCCAGTAGGTCGATCGAAAAACAACAATAGCGACTTGAAGCATAAGTTCCAGCAGTACGTTAAAAGATTTGTGTTGAGCACGAGTTCCAGCAAGTGTAGTAAGCATTGAACGAGCATCAGCGAGGATACTTCTGGAATGAACCCAACTCCAACATTCACAAACGAACAGCATCTAGGGTTTGTTACAAACCTTAACATTCAAATCATTCACTATATATGTATCTATTAAGGTTTGTGAAAACCCTAATTGAAATCAATAGATAGTATCGTCTTTTTGGTCTTTAGTGACACTTTTTGGTGTCACTAAAAACTTGAAAAATTCAACTTACATGATGGTGTCTGCAGCAGTTTTCAGGCACGTATATCTTTTGAATGAGACCTCATATCAACGATCCCTCCGGTGGAAAGTTAGATGAGTATATAGAGAAGCTCCGGCCAAAATTTCAGCCCGATCTAACGGTTCACGAAAAAGTTATCGCCTCTTGAAAATTGTGTTGCAGAAACATTATGAATTTTTAACCAGTTGCGAATTTTTCTTCCTCCTCAAGAAACCTTGCAAAATCCTAGATATCGAGAGCCACCCGCTCTGATACCACATGTTAAGAATCAAGGCTCGAGGTTTATTAGACCTTATCTAGGATAATCAATAAGCACAAATAACAATGAACAATAATATGTATGCACAGCGGAATAATCAAACTATCATTGTTATTATTAAGGTTTCTTCGTCATCATCATGTGTTCTACAAAACACATCTACAACCCCAATCCTAGACGATCAACTCTAAGACGGTTACAATCTAACAGGATCCATGATCCTTGAGGTCGACCAACTAGTCGACTAACAAAATAGTCTAGCGCTCATAAACTCACGCCCTACACACACACACACACCCTATGTCTCGATGTTTACATTGTTTGACACCTTTTAAACCACGCACTCGCATCTCTTTATATACTAGAGAATGCTAGGGTTTACAAAGAGATAAATGTGAATATATAGAATATCTTCTTTAACAAGTAAATTGATCTTCTGAATATTCTTTTCTTTGACGTTGTCCTCCTTGTCATAAATAGTCCTTCATCTTTCATACTATTTTGTCTTATCAACTCAATTGTAATTCCCAACAATTTCTATCCAGTTGTCACAAGCTTGATCTTTTGAAAAGATCTCACATGTCACCCACCAAGAGCTTGTTAGATGTTGGCTCTAGAAGGATTTCCATCTTCATCGTGAATAATTAGCATATCACTCGGATGTTCTGGCAATTACCACAAGGATAATGCGTAGGACTCTCAATATATAGTTTTTCTTACTTTCCACATTGTGTGAAACAACAAGTCTTCATGTATTGTGTATCCTAATGAGATTTTGTGGATGATCTCTTGGTTCTAGACTCAATTGTGCACTTTGGTTTCCTATTTGGAGACTAAGGAGAGGGTCTCCTTCTTCAGTATCAACTATCTCTAAGAGAAAGTCGAAAGATTATGTAGGTTCCCCGTGAGAATGAAACAAGTCCTTTTAAGAGAACTTGAGTTGCTTGGGAAGTTTAGTGCAGTGCAGTAGCATATGTATTGAACCCAGTTTCTGCCCTAAGGTTGAATTATTTGAGGGCTATTTCTTTTCACCCTTTTCACTTCTTTTTCATTCTTCAACCCATTCAATGCTTACCGAGACTTCATTACTAGAACCTTGTTGGATTTATTCCGCCTAGCTTTTTCTCGACCGGCACTCTTCCCTTATTCTCACTTTTCCCTTTTTAATCATACCTAAGGACTTCTATACTATCTAGTGGATTATCCTCGGTATATCCCTCCGCTCTCAAGGGATCATGGAACTAATACCTAACCTCATCGTCCTTATAACTCCAATTCAAAAGTAAATGGTCGGTCTTTTGGTACGCTTCTTTCCTTTGAAACCAAATGAAAACCATTTAAAAAATCAATCAAGGTACTTGTGATATAAAATTAAAGCATTTAGTAGCTTAATTGTTTTTGATCTTTTAAAAATGCTCCCCCTCAACTTGTGCATTGTGTATAAGAAATTGTTTTGGCACATTGATAACATCAAATAGTCCTGAATATTAAGTGTCAATTTCCCCCGATAATGCTCGTATTTTATAACATTTATATGTATTTACGCTTGTTTTCCTCTATATTTCACTTTCAGGTAAATCACTTTCAGGGAATCAGACATCGACATGGTCCATTGGCACAACAATTCTGAAGAGACCTTTTCACAATCTAACCAACCTAAGTTTTATGAGATGGGAACTCAAATCCATCATAGGAACCCCTATAACCTGAAAATTTCATGCAAGATTGGGTTCATTGATTTCCATCCCTTCATCGACAAAAATTCCCCGGTAAACATCATATCGAAGGAATGTTACAACCAAGTTATGATGAAAGAACTAGAATATAAGGGGAACAATTTCCTGGGAATTTCAATAAACATTCATATCTTTGTTGGAACACATTCATTTTTGGTCGATTTCGTGGTTTTGGATGACACTAGCGAGTTCGTGGAGGATGGACTCACCGGGGTGATTTTCGGAAAACCCTTTCAAGAACTGTCTGGGCTAGATAAAAATGAGAAAGAAGGGCTAGTTTGGTTAAAGATTGGCGAAGATAAAAAGTTTTTAGAATACCAAGAACTGTTAAGAACTTTAAAAATTGGACTAAGAAGCAACTAAGCCATGCTCGGCCACTGCTTGACATAAGCGACGAAGATAAAGCCAAAGGAATTGACCACCCATACCAAAAGATCATTTTTTTTATTTGGGGTGTTTAGAACTTGGCGCGGACTATAAGCGGGACGAGAATCTTATCAGTTGGATTCAACGTGGGGATTGCCATATCCACGAAATGACAAACAAACATTTCTTGCCCATGGCCTCGAGTCTAACTTAAAGACTCAGAATAAAGAAAAGTGCTCTTTCGGAGACAACCCAATTATCTCTTTATTTGTTTTATTTCCATTTCGCTGGGTTTTGTGTTTTAACCATTTTGCAGAAATCGAGAAGTTGTTGCAACATGTCGAACGGGACCGATCTGTCTCACGCTACTGGCAGTAACTCATTCCTATGGTTACGCCTGTAACACATCTCTTCAGCAGCTTCTTCCCGTAACATCACCAATTACGACGTAATCCAAGACAATGGTTACGTAGCTACACTCTAGTAGTGTCTCGCTGTGTTTTGTTGGAATTACGGCGAACTCCTTATAGGAGTTACGACGTAACTATCCTCTCAGACAATTCTTTCTTCTTAAACACAATAACCTTGTATTAGTTTTTAAATGAACTTTGTGAGTATGTTCTCAGAAGCCCTCACGAGACTACACTCGTTCACTTGGGACACCAAGTGGTTTAAAAGGCTTGTTGCATACACTTATTGCAACCGTGATTCCTACAAAAGTGAGTTAGGTATCTTTTCATTTTTCTTTTTCTTTTTTAGAATTATGCTTGTTGGTAGTGTGATTTCAGGGAATGAAGTTTGCTCGTGGATGCTTAAGCGAAGACACAATTCTTTTTGTGTGCCTTCTTTCTTTTTCGGAGCAAATTTCAGGGAAGTTCTCGCTCTAATTATAATTTCTCTTCACCTTTATTTAACGTTTAGTACAAAAGGGACTTTGTACATTTCAAGTGGGGGGACAGGAGTAGAATTATTTCTTGAACTTTATTTTGCCCTCATTTTTCTAGTTTATTTTGAAAAATTATGCCATTTTAAAATTTTTGACATGTTTTTCTTAACCTAACTAGATTAGACCTTAGCCGAGCACATTATAACCCTTGATATTATATGGTGAGATTAGCTTTATCCATTTCCAAATATTTACCCCAAATCCACCAAATTATGAGTGTGCCGGTAGCTTGTAAACTTTAGAACTTGGCCTTTACATCATTTCAAGATCATAGACAAGGTATGTTGAGTTAGCTTAATGTATTTGGATTTTTCAGTTTAAGAAGGCAATATTATAGGATTATCACCGAAATAGCCTATCCTTGTGTGTCTTTCGATTAGTCACCTCGACTTCTAATTTCCCATGTTAAACCCTTTTGTTGCACTCACCTTTAGTGCAAGATACCCCTAGATACACCCGTCTCGAGCCATTCCTTTCATTTTGTTCACCTAATATATTGTTTCGATATACCCATACACCTTAGCCTACCCTGTAGTCTTTATTTGTGATTGGGAAGTCATTGTTTGCCTAAGTTCAAGGTTCGAGTGGAAAGGTTCAGGAATCACGCTTTCGTCGACGACATATTTTTGAAGACCATTGAAGACCCCCCAAAGTCTCATATTGTTCATCTCAAGTGGGGGGATGCTATGTTTAGTAATTATGATTCAAAAAAAAATCAAGTGATTCGAAAAAAAATGAAATAGTTATAGTTATTTGTTGATTGTAAAGTGCGAAGTTATAAGCACTATGTTTATGAGCTCATAATAGATTTAGTATCGAGGAGGCCACCTCGGTCACATTTGAAGAATGAAGTTGGCAACCATTGTGCCAACAGTTGAAGGAAAGGTAATGTGCCCATCATGACGTCCTCTAATGGCACATCTACTTGTTTATCATGATCCGGTTTCTTAGCTTTAAAGCTTGAACTTTGGATGAACGGTAAGCGGTGATGACTTGGTTATAGATTTAGACTATTTGCTTGTTATTTTTACTTTACACCAATTATATCCCATGTCTTATCCTACCCTTTAGTCATGAAGCGTGTCTAGGTGATGCAGCGAGAAATCTTTGGTGTCTTGGCCATGGATTTGGTCATGTATCATTGATTTTGTCCACTTCGCTGTAACATATTAGTAATGACGACTCACCCTTAACCGTTGTCGTGTCTACCCATATTGCCTTCGAGAATTGTTTAGTCCTTAACTCTAGTGGTGGAGATTTGTAAAACCGCCAAGCTTATGATAGAATACATGCTATGACTGTGCTTTGAGTGATGACCCCAAAATTGACACTTAGAATAGTTGAGAGATTTGAGTGTTTTGTTCCCATTTCGTGAGGTGTTCGGCTTTGTTTTATTCTAGCATAAGGGATTTTTAAACTTATATTTTCTAGTTAATGGGAGATATCTTTTTAGGAATTTATCTAATAAGGTCTACTTCAGTGGCAAGTAGAGTTCATGGGGGATATTTGATAACATCAAATAGTCCCAATATTAAGTGTCAATTTCCGATAATGCTCGTATTTTATATCATTTATATGGATTTACGCTTGTTTTCCTCTATATTTTCACTTTCGTAAATTACGAGCATTGGAGCTAATGAGATGCGATTTGGAGAGTTTATTGAAGATATATGATAGTATGCCCATTATGAAGTAATTACGGCGTAACTATTCTCTCACATTACGCCGTAACAAAAGCGTGACTCAGAAAACCAACTCAACTAAAGATTACGGTGTAACTCCATCTTAGGATTACACCGTAACTAATTAGGTCAAATGATGTTCCACGCCGCTGCAAGCTACGCCGTAACTATTTCCACAATTACGGCGTAATCATGATTTTGTAACGTATATTGAAGATACGGCGTAACTCATTCCATGTGTTATGCCGTAACCAGCTTTTCCAGAGCAATTTACGAAGATATTGATGTTACGGCGTAACTCTCAACTTAAGTTACACTGTAACTAGATCTGGCCTATAAATACCAGCCCTAAATTATGCATTTCACATTCATCCACTCCATACACAAAGCAAAGAACGTGGGCAGGAAGGCTGAAGGCAGATCTTGAGGAGCATACAGAGCCATCTCCAAGGGAGAAATCACTCCCTAAAGATAAGCATTAGCGATCTATCATTTCTTTTACTTTCAATTCATGTATTTCATTATGTCAAACATTGAATTGATTGTTTCAGTTAATATGATCGGCTAAGCACCTCTGGTGCTAGCCTAGTTATGATTCTTTAATTGTTATGTTTATGTTTACATTGCTTCCGTATAATTGTTTCTAGTGTATGCATGCATAGTTTGTTGGTAGCTACCCTTGTTTCGATAGTTTTGAATGGCGCTAGTGTCTGGTTGTTCAGGAATATTGACCAACTGACCCTAAGTAGGTAGACTGAGTGGGAAGGGTAAGAATTGACCAATCGACGACCCTTCTTCGCCAGGCGAACCGACCAAATGATCACCGCCGCTTGATGAACTTAAGAAGTTGGGGATGAGTGTCAAAGATGCTAGCGTCCGGGGCACTCATTATTATGAATCTTGCATGTAGCGGTACTTAATGACTTGGCTTAGGGGACAAAAAACAACTAGACTTTCAAGGGTAGTAGCTTGATCTCCGGTGGAAACCTTTGCTGATAGGTTAGGACGAACTGACCAAATGCTGTCCTAGCGACCTAAACCCCCACTTGAAGCAATTGGAAGTAATTAGACGTGAACATTGTAAGGTCACTAGTTTTACAACACAAGCAACATAGAAAGAGATAGAGGCGGTTGAACAATAATCAAACACACACACAAGATAGACTTGACCTGTTATGCGTAGATATGTAAGTGAAAGAAATAAATTGAACAACCAACCCTCAAGTGAGGGTTATATAAGAGTATTTATAGGAGGGAAGCTAGGGCAACACTCCTAGTCCCTTCCTTTCTCCTATGGGCTTGGGCCTAAGCTCATGGGCCTTCTACATAAGCTTAAGGGTAATAACAAACATAAAGGCCATAATTAAGCTAACTATTACATATGAATCACTAATACTTGATTTAGGTTTAGGAGTGATTCCAACAAACATAACATGATAGGATGAGTAACTAGGTTAGCACACTTCTCCTCTATTGATCACAACCTCTGCCTTTATTTGCTTTCTTGCATTTCTTGCTTTAGTAGTTAATTAATCATTTCCAACTTAAAACCAATTAAAATTTGGGACACATAGACTTAATTAGAATCCGCTCACATAACTCTTGGGATGACCTCGGTTTTACCGATTACTACACTAAACACGATCTGGTACACTGCCCGTTAGTGCATAAGGTAGACCGTAGGTAAACGAGACAATTATAAATATTAAAACCTGGTCAGTAAAACCTGCATCACACATGGAGGAAGGAACCAATAAAGTAGGCTTGATTACCAAATGAAAGCTCCAATTCTTGATTATGTTTTATAAAATGATAATCATCTCTCCCCCGGTCAAATCTAGTATTTAGATACTTTAGATAAAACATTTTGGGGAAGGATGTGGTTTTCTTTTACTTGCTCCCCCTTCATATGTGCATCAAATTTCGAAAGAGTTTTGCACATATTAGAGAGAACCTGCACTTTGAGTCAAATCTTGGTTTTAGATAAATGCTCCCCCTTAACATGTGCATGGAAAATTTTGAAATCGTTTAGCACATGTAGGAAGGAGTGCCTTTTATTACATTTCTAAAACACTCACCCATTTATCAGTTTATTTCCGATTTAAATCACAAACTCTCCCCCGATCACAATTTTCAAACCCTTTGAGATTTGGGATCCCAATTGATTTAAATTATTTAGAAAAACTTTTTGAGGAGAGATGTGACTTTGTTTTAAGAACACTTGACTGATAAGGACCAGATTTTAAAACTTTAATCTCCATTGATCTAACATGCTCATGTACCATTTGTAAAATGTACCATTTGAATGACAACTTAAAGTTAGCATGCTCTTGTTCCAATTGTGGACAAAATGTTCATGTTGATTCGTGTGGTTTGATTCAAAAGTATAGAACATGCTTCTTTTGATGCCAATTGTTTGAAAATATCCTTTTTGAATTGTTTGAAATCATTCTCCCCCTCAATCAATGACCAAAGTTGTTGATTGAGTGACAAAGATTTTGACAAAAGGTTAAGTCCAGTTGATTTACAAAATTAAGTCCGAGTTATTTTCAAAACAATTTTATTTCCATTTGAAGACAAATATTTTTCAAAAGAATCTTTAGAATGAAAAACATTCGTGAAGGAACATTTGTCTTTTTGACGACAAATTTTCCTTATGAACTTTTGTTTTTAGGATAAGAGCTAGATATTTAAACATCGATTTAGCATAGCACTGTCGTTTCTTTAAAAGCGGTTACAGTCTGAAATAACTGCAAGCCATTATTTGAAGCGCGGGTTACAATCTGAAATAATTGTAAACCATTATTTTGAGACATGTTTTAGAAAATATTTACACTTTCTGCTCAAACTTTATCTAAAGTCTTGTGCCATTATTGAATGACATTTCTAAGACCGTAGATGTTATCGATACCAGAAGACATGCCTTGAGAGAACAATATTTTTGCATTTTTCTAATTTTTCAAATTTTTATGGGTTTTTGAAGATTTTATAATTTTCTATTTTCTTTTGTTGGTTTTATATTTTGTATTTTGCTTTTCAAAGAATATTTACAAAGAATGGGTGAAGAAACTCCTTTACTCCTCATCTTCCTCCCTCAAGACGCTTTGAGTGTTTCCTATCAGACTCTTCATGCCTAGTCGTGGAGGATAAACTCAAACGGTCCCTTGGAAGAGCTTTGGTGAAGATGTCTGCTAACTAATACTAAGTCCTCACGAAATATAGTTCAACCAGACCTTTCTCTACTTGTTCCCTTATGAAATGATGTCGAATGTTAATGTGCTTTGCTCTTGACTGTTGGACGTTGTTACAGCAGAGAGCGATGGCACTTTTGTTATCACAGTACAGAGGAATTTTGTTGAATACAAAGCCATAGTCAGATAATTGGGATCTCATCCATAATATTTGAGCACAACATGATGACATGGCAATGTATTCAGCCTCTGTAGAGGATATTGAAGTACTCATTTGCTTCTTTGAAGACGAGCTCACTAATTTATCACCAAAAAACTAAGCACTTCCTGACGTGCTTCGTCGAGTATCTTGACACCATGCATGGTCAGCATCTGCATAGGCTGTTAGAGACATACCGGTGTCCTTCTGATACCAAAGTCCCATGTTAATGGTTCCTCGAGGTACCGAAGACCCGCTTTACCGCTTCAAGGTGCTTTTAGTAGGCTTAGCTCGGTAACGAGCACACATGCATACAACGAATGTAATATCGTGTCCATCGGCAGTGAGATACATCGTGATTCAATCATACTACGATATTTAGTTTGATCAACCAGGATCCCCGAGTGATCCTCATCCAGTTTTGTTCGTTCCACCATGGGAGTGTCAACAGGGTCACAAGAATCAAATCCAAATTTCTTTAAAATTTTATTTGCATATTTAGATTGATTAATAAAAATGCCTGCGGGATTTTGTGAAATTTGTAATCTTAAGAAAAATGACATTTGTCCCATCATTGACATTTGAAATGTAGAGCCCATCTCTTTTGAAAATCGATCACATTCATTAAGGTCGGTCGAGGGAAAAATAATATCATCAACATATATTTGTACATGAATTAAATGTTTGCCTGACTTTCTGATGAACAATGTAGGATCAACAGCTCCTTTGTAGAATCCATTTGCCAAAGGAACTTTAACAAAGTACCATACCATGCCCTAGGAGATTGCTTCAACCCGTAGAGGGCCTTCTTCAAGCGGTAGACATGGGTAGGATGCTCAGGATCCACAAAACCTTTGGGTTGACTAATATAGACCACTTCTTTAAGATCTTCATTAAGAAAAGCAGTCTTTACATCCATCTGATAAACTACCATATTCTTGCTAGCAGCATTAGCCAAGAAGATTATGATAGCCTCAATTTGTGCAATCAGAGCAAATGATTGCTCAAAGTCAATACCCTCTTCTTGTCGATATTCTTTAGCCACAAGCCTCGCCTTATTCTTCAGAACATCATCATACTCGTCAAGTTTTACTTTAAAGATCCATTTGAGAGAAATAATCATAGCACAATCTGGAGCAGGCACCAATTCCCATACATCAAGATGACCGCACTCATGGATTTCATCTTACATAGCATTAAACCAGTTGTCCTCAGACATTGCTGATTTGACATCTTTTGGTTCGATCTTTGATAGTACAGAATTGAAGAAGCACCATAAAGCATCAGTGGCAAGTTGTTTTCTAGTAAATACTGGATGAGAAGGATTCCCAATGATATTATCCAATGGATGATCATGTGTCCATTTTTTGAGGTGTTCATGTGGTTGTTGATAAGGTATTGATGTAGCAGAGTTCAGATCCCCTTGTGATGATGTTTCAGGAGTGGGTTCAAGGGCAAATATGTTTTCAAATGGAGCATCTTCGAGAGTAGCAAAGGGGTTATCTCCAAAAGAATTAGCAGCTGCATTTCCTTGATGCACAGAAGATGATTGAGGATTCGAAGATGATGATGAATGATCGGCAAATGGCGCTTCTTGAGATAAAGACATTAAGAAAGATGGAGCATTTGTGTTGGTTGGAGTAGGAGCAGTTGCAGTTGGCGGTGCAGGATTATCATCAGCTGGAGGCTCATAGTATTCATCAAACATTGGATTGAACAGTTTATTCAGATCTTCTTCTGAGGGAGGTACTAATGGGTTGAACTAATGGGTCCAGGTGTCAAAAGTTAAGATGTGGGTCCAGAAATGGATTGTCCAGGAGCTATTTGCTCAGTCAGCTCACCAAACGTAACGTAAATAGTTTCCATAGTGTCTCGGGTTATTTTGTTGTAGATTCGGTAACCCTTCCGATTAGGCGCATAACCAACAAAAAATCCAATATCAACCTTAGCTTTCAACTTTCCCAGATCTTGACCATCATTGATTGGATAGCAGAAAGCTCCAAACACACGAAGAAACGAGAGATCCGGTTTTTGTTGTGAACTAATTCGTATGGATTTTTTCCATGAGTAGTATGTATTAGGGAACGGTTTTGGGTGTAACATGCAGTGGTAATGGCTTCCGCCCAGAGAAACATTAGATCTTTTGAAAATATTAGCATAGTCCTTGCAGCTTCCACAAGAGTCTGATTTCGCCTTTCAACTACACCGTTCTGTTGAGGAGTGCGTGGAACACTTCTTTGATGACTGATTCTAATGCTTTTATAAAGCTGACTAAGTTCTTTGTTCACAAATTCAGTTCCATTGTTTGTTCGGATGATTCTAACTATTTTGTATTAAGTCGAACCTGCAATTGTTTAATGAGTTTTATGATAACTTCTGGAGTTTCATCCTTTGATCTCAAAAACTTAACCCACGTAAACCGAGAGTAGTCATCAACAACAACTAGCACATACTTCTTCCCATTTATACTTTGTACTCTCATGGGTCCGCATAAATCCATATGAAAGGGTATGAAGAACTTCCATAATGGTATTGGTGGGTTTGGGTTTGTTGGCATACTTCGTGCTTTTTCCCAATTGGCATGCTGAACAAAGATGATCTTTTTCAAATTTCAACCGGGGCAAGCCTCTTACGAGGTCCTTTCTAGAAAGATCATTGATGGTGCCGAAGTTCAAGTGATTGAGGCGACGATGCCATAACCATGACTTGTTCTTAGATGCCTTAGACAACAAGCAAATTGGAGAAGACTTCATCATGTGTTCGATAGAGATGGTGTACAAATTAGTGTCATGAGTTCCTTTTAAAAGTTCAACACCATCTAATTCTATAATGAAGCAAGAGTGCTTTCTGAAGGCTACTTGGAGATCAAAATCATAGAATTGACCAACAGAGAACAAATTATGACCAAGACCTTCCACATAATATACCTGGGAGATCACACTATCACCAAAAACATAATCTCCATAACCCATAATTGCCCCAAAGTGGTCATCCCAAATCTAACAGTCCCGATGAACTTGTTCACGAAGTTCTTGAGCCGAGAGCGATCTCCAATCATATGTTTTGAGCAGCCTGAGTCCAAATACCAAAGGACGATTTGTATGACCTGCATTTGAAAATAGATGAGAATGGATAACTGGAAGTAGTGGATCCCCATGAGAATATGGGTTCCGATTGGTTAGTACGAACAATCTTTATACCTACAGAATTTTTAGATGCCATGACATTAGTGGTGGAAGCAAGACTAGTAGTGGCAGTGGACCTATTTGAAGTGTGATGACTTTTTAAAGGTATGATTCTACCAGTGGGCTTCCATTTCTTAATGGGTAGAGATCTAGACAATTTAGGGCAAAGTTCACTAATTTTGAATTTATGGCCAGTAGGTCTCCATTGATAACCCACATTACTAAACTTTTTCCCTGTAGGCTTCCAATAAATACTAAACCTTTTCCCTGTAGGCTTCCAGACTTGCTTAACCTGTTTAGCATTCCTAACATTTTTAACTGGAGATTTAACAACATTTCTCAAATCAGTCACAACACATTCATCATGATTACCATAAACCAAACATTTATTACATGTTTTTGCAAGCAGTAGCAGAATTCGAATTAATTACAGTACGCTTATAGCTAATACTAGAATCAACACGATTCATCTTATTCAACTCAAACTTATTTTTCCTAGGGTGGTCTTCTACTTTCTTCTCTTCATCACTCTTAGCTCACGTGGTCCTATCTTGCTTTGTATTGCCTGAAGGCTTTGACCCGCTACCCTTAGTGTCACTGATTACTCCTGTAGAAGGAACGACGGGAATATTAGTTGGTTTCACTACTTTTTGCTTTTCTGGTCTAGAAGTGTTGGGATCTAAGACTTTAGGAGGCACATCAAAGGTAACATGCTTGACAGTAGGCATTGAAATGGGTGGATTTAGGACATATTACAATTACACATTCTAAGAGTTCCTGAGATCGTTTGGCATACATGCAGGCATAAGCAACCGCACTATCAAGTGGTTTCTCTATTTTATCATCTTCAACAATCTCACGGAGACTCTCTAAACTATCCTTAAGGTACGAAAGATATGTTTGAAATGCATGTTCATTATTCCTAAGATGAGGGGGAATATACTTCACATTCACGGCATATTTAATACAAGCAGACACCTTTGGTGCAACATAATCACCACTAGTGATTGGCATTTTCCCTTTTACCTGATTCTTCAGATTCTCAATTTCTTTTTGCAAAGACGTTATCTTTTCATTGTTCTTGTCACGAGTGACCTTAATTGATTCATATAACTCTTTGAAATACAGTTTAACCTTTTCATTTTCAGCTATAAAACACTCATTTTCATGTTACAATACATCAATGATGTTTTGAAGATGGAAATTCTGAGAATCTAAAGGAGGAGGCATGTGGGAGCCAGTCACTTCACTCTTATTACCCTTCAATTGAGAAATTTGAGCTTTCAATTTTCGGATCGTGTTGCAGTGAGCTTGAATCTGTTCATCACGAGAGTTTATTTCAAAATATGCATCAAACTCGGGAGCATCCAAAGATGTCTTGGCATTTGATGTTTTGATTCT
Organism: Chrysanthemum lavandulifolium; assembly: GCA_022545495.1. Taxonomy (NCBI): domain Eukaryota; kingdom Viridiplantae; phylum Streptophyta; class Magnoliopsida; order Asterales; family Asteraceae; genus Chrysanthemum; species Chrysanthemum lavandulifolium. The sequence continues at coordinate 229,617,305 of CM040243.1, read as the reverse complement.
TTCTTCAAGATGTTGATATTTTAATTGTAAATCAAGAAATTCAACTTCTAATTTAGAAAAATGCTTGACCATGTTATCATGATCATCCTTTTCGATTTTTTCATGCAATTTCAAAATTTTAATTTCAAGCTCATTGACTCGATCTTGTGAAACTTTCAATGCAATCGGTAAATCATGAAATTGAAAAGCTGTAATTGTAACACCCCAACCCGACAAGGGTAAAGATATCACAATACGGTTTCATATCAGAACTTTAACTAATGTACAAAAGCGGAAGCCTTTACAGAAACTTACAAAAGATAGTATAAATAACTAATCTTCCAAATAAATCTAAGATCTCTATGGTAAAGTCTTGCTCTCACTCTACTCTCAACCCGCATCGCCTATCCCATAAGCTCATCTTGAATGCTAAATACCGCCGCAGAAAAGAAAAGTGCCCGAGCTTACAAAGCCCAAAGGAACGGATATAACGAAACAAAAGCAAAACAAATATACTAATAACAAAATAAAATGAAATAATGACGAAGGATCTTTTAGGATTCTCATGGAAGCACAAATATACGTAAATCCAAACAACCACATAACAGCTTTAGACATCACATAGCACATCAATGACACAAACACAAACATATCAAAACAACCAAACACATTGCATACCAAAATAACAGACACGATAAGCCAAACGGAATGTCTAGAGACTAACGGAAAACACTTCTAAACAAATAAACATGGCATTCATACAAATCAATGAAGAAACATTTAAAGCACTCAATTCAATATTATAACAGCGGAAATAGCAAACAATCATGGCAGACCAAATCATAAACGGATAAATACCCTAACGTATAAGTAAAGTTTACCAGATTAACGGAACAATTATACTTACTAAACTTTCGTAACAATTGATTATCACTAATGTAGTCATCACTCGATCAAAAGTTCACATAACAATAAGTTAATGACAATCGATGGCAAGATGCGAATCATATTTAAACATATTAATCGTATCCTAGCATGGCAACTAGTAATCACTTGAACAAATACGTCATAAGCACATTCTCTAACATATCATATCGAATACATAATATAAACACTGAAATACCGAATCATACGTAATACTTAACACATAAGTAACATATAAAGATTTAGTCAACTACCACGAGCCCGTAAACATATCGATCATAACATATCATAAGTAACCATTGGAGTAGCTAGCTCCCGAGACTTTGTGAAGACGCGATTGCACACCTACATCATTCACCGACAAATCATATCGATAATGATCGATCTAGGATGCATCCATACGCCCAACAGACAAATAGTGGCCATATAATATATAGCGAGCTCATAAACAGATAATGAAAGGGACGCAAGCGTAACATCACTCTATCGCCCTAGAGTCATGTCGAGGTGCATCATCGACACGGACATGGAACCCCATGACTAGTGAAATATTTGGCTCGGTGTCAAACTAACTTAGGTCAAACAGATTATCATAAATGACATGCACTATAATTCATCATAAAGGTCACATATAACTTATCGATAGTTCATATCATAAGGTTCATATTCGTATAGTCGAAATCGAGGTTCATATCATAGTGGCATATCATACATTCATAAGCGAATTTCATAATCGAAGTTCATAATCAACCATAGCAAAGTTCAACAAATGTGTATATCGTAGTCTTCCTAACATAAGTTCACATCGATATTGCATAGTTCACTAGAACATAGTTCGATAAGTAATGATCAAACATTCGTAAAAGGGTTCATAGTAATGGCATCGGAAATCCTAATAAGTAAAATAGAAAAGCGAACGAAAAGAACATCATACGGAACCTTTACTGAAAAGGTCGAATATCTCAGATGATAACACAAGTGTCTTAAAGTAAGATGTAATATCCGCACCTTAAAGCAATTGAGAGAAAAGTAACGAATGTAGGAATATGAAGATGTAACGTCGCCTCCTCCAACGAATCTACACGGATTATGTTTTATTTAATACTTATTAGAATCATTAATATTATAACGGATTTATCGCATTAATACTTTTAGAGTTGTCGAATATTCTCATTTTAGTGATGATTTAAATTACAACATTTTAGAGTATTCCCATTAATTAACCAACTTCCTATTTAGGTACTAGGGTTTCCCATACTCTTTAAATATTACTAAATACGCATTAAATTCACGATTACTTCTTTTAATGATTTCAATTTAACCTAGAACGTCAATGATAACAAACCGAAATTAACTTAACTCATGCGTGTCTCTACAAAATCAACTTACACTTGTTGAACCCATAATTACTCAGAATTACAAATTACACCCTTGACATCTTTAAGTATACGATCTAACCTTCTATTTTCAGATTTTACACTTCTAGCCCAAAGGTTTTAGAATTTACAAAACATACCCTTTTAGTTAAATATAATTCGAATAACCCTCTAAATATCCAAAATCACACGTTTAACCCCCACACTTATTTTATACGTTTAGTACATGTCTTTTACTATTTTACAAAAATAACCTTTAAGTTTCAATATTTACAAAACCAACCCAAACCTTTTATTTAAAACCGAATAATGTACAATTTAAATACAAGCCCTAAACCTAGATGTAACCCATCATTAATCCATCATCACCACTGCATTTATGACCTTTAATGATAACAAGAAAACCCTAGTTTTCATAAACCCTAATCGTCCCTTTTAAATACTTTCCTTTTTCCATGTTTAACCGAACTACAAAACTCAAAACAATTCATACAAGCTTCGAATTCATAATGATGTATTTTATTCAGGTTGTATACCATATAAGAACTCCTAGAAAAATCAGATCATGGTCCCAAAGTTTATCATAGGCTCGTTCGCTATTTTATACGTTTTCTAGGGTTTCAATTACAAATAATTCCATACGACTTATAAAACATGCATGGCCAATTTTTACGTGTTATATGTGACTTATAGGACTGGAAGCAACATTAGAAACATACCCTTGATGAGCTTGGATCGTTAGAACAAAAGAAGCCAAAATCTCTACTCACGAAACCCTAATCCACTCAAAACTCACCACGCTTAAACCAGCAGCTTTGGAACTCGATCACTATTTTTCCCACCTTGTTTACCTTCAAACTCGTCCAGGAAAATGGCCTTAAGCTCTGAAACTGTTGGTCGAATTTTGAGAGTTTCTTAGGTCGGTTTGTGTTAATCGCTATTTAGGGTTTTAGGGTTAAAATTATGAACCGTACATTGTGTTTATATATGGTTTAGTATTTTTTCTTGTGGGCTTTATAATGTATTGGACTTAAAATAATTGGACTTATAATTTTATAAAGTATATTGGGCTCTTATTTAGTTTTATTCTTTTATTACTCTAAATAAATAAATTCGCTAATTAATTAAAATACAAAACGAATTTTATAAAATTGCAAACTATAAAATTAACTTTACAAAGTGTTTAATATTTATTTTGATCATGTGTGCTTTTTCTTAATAATTTTCTCGAATTTACATAGCTTATTTGGTATTCTACAAACTAATTATTCATACTTTTGATTGTGAGGGTATTTTGGTCTTTTGTGAACTTTAGAAATTCCAGGTATTACAATTCTTCCCCTCTAAAAGAAAATTTCGTCCTCGAAATTGGACAAGACGGAACAGAATAGAAAACGAATCGGATTTCAGAATTTCTAGGAATATAACGAACGTGAATTTTATCTCGAAACAAATGAATTTCTTATCAGAATATTTGAACTTATACTTATTCAGAAATTAAATCAATAGTCAAATACTTATAATAGATAATTATATATACATATCAGAATAATGGCGGAGAACAGATGAGACGCAGAAAATCAAACGACAATTTCTAACTTATCCAGATATCTAATGATGAGGACATCATATGCCTAGACGGAAATAAATCCTATCGGCCTCAATAGTCGCAGAAATATGGGGAGACATATAAGGTTAAGGTGGTCATAGCAATCTATAGGTTCGCATGATCATAACAACTTCGGATTCCAAACGCACAAAACTTATACGAAACAGATATCGATTTAAAATCTCACAATTAGGTACGAATTTCAAACGAACATGAGAAGCACCAAATAACACATACAAGTTAAAGTCTATACCCACATCAATCACAGCATTTCCCAGACGTCAGATACCTTTAATAAGTTCAGATTATATGATCTCGGTATTATTACGTTGATCAAAGGCCATAATACTTGCATCACATAACAAGTTCTTATTGTCATTATATTCGGTCTCGGGTCATGACAAAACACATAACTAATATCATAACAAAGCATACCACATACAGATAACATACAGATAGCAAGTAACACACTATAACAAACCAGATACACATGAGTATACCATCATGATGGCCATACTTCATCCAAGCGGTAATCAAACAACATTACTAAGAAAACGAATAGCTGACGAAACTTATGAGAACTAACGGAAACTTAGCGAATCTATTAGAAAGAAACAACAACAGACAGGAACTATACTTTCAAAAATTTGTTTTATTTCCATTAATCAAACAAAATTTGCAGAATCGTCATAAGATGAACTTCCAAAACAAAACTTAAAAATCCCAGATTCAAACGTCAAATGAAAACAAAAGGACCTAGTTCAAAATCAAACGTCGAAAAATTCTCATAAGGAGGACAACTAATCGAAACGAAATTCCTATTCTTGTGTCGGATTAAACCTACTAGTAGTCAGAGACTCCAAATCCGAATCCACCTCGTATTCTTCCTCATGACTTATTACTAACGATCCGTAAAGAAAAGTCGAGATATACCGTAATGCTAAACGATAAACCTCACGATTCACACCGAGTTCAACAAATCGTAGAAAAGCAATACGGATCGTAATCACTTATCCGAATATCAAATCGCCTTGAAACGCATGACAAACGAATCGAGTGACATAAGTCGCGCCCAAATCATATGAAGTAGTTGAATCTACTCACCACCGGTTGAATCTTGTCTCCGTCTCTTGCGCCTTTGGTTGGTCCATCCAACTTCCTCCAACAAGATCCCGATGTCTCCAACAAAGACGGCAATGAGTGTGGCTTCGCTTCACGAACCTCTCCAAAGACAGAACCGTCGCAACAACGCAGGTCGGCACCATCTTCTTCGGCTCCACGGTTAGTCTCCATCTAACGATCGACAAACGGACGAGCGAAAACAAAATAACAAATTCGATGCGAACAAAGGAGGCCAATTCGGTGAAGGCAAAAGGATATCAAGTCAAATCGAACGACCATCAAAAGGAATCGAAAATATCCGAATGTAGACGAAACCTAATGTCTACCCACTTCTCACGTGTCATAGCCTAAGCTCTAAGGGTCCTAAAACTAGAGCTCGATACCATAAATTGTAACACCCCAACCCGACAAGGGTAAAGATATCACAATACGGTTTCATATCGAACTTTAACTAATGTACAAAAGCGGAAGCCTTTACGAAACTTACAAAAGATAGTATAAATAACTAATCTTCCAAATAAATCTAAGATCTCTATGGTAAAGTCTTGCTCTCACTCTACTCTCAACCCGCATCGCCTATCCCATAAGCTCATCTTGAATGCTAAATACCGCCGCAGAAAAGAAAGTGCGGTGAGCTTACAAAGCCCAAAGGAACGGATATAACGAAACAAAAGCAAAACAAATATACGAATAACAAAATAAAATGAAATAATGACGAAGGGTCTTTTAGGATTCTCGGAAGCACAAATATACGTAAATCCAAACAACCACATAACAGTTTAGACATCACATAGCACATCAATGACACAAACACAAACATATCAAAACAACCAAACACATTGCATATCAAAATAACAGACACGATAAGCCAAACGGAATGTCTAGAGACTAACGGAAACACTTCTAAACAAATAAACATGGCATTCATACAAATCAATGAAGAAACATTTAAAGCACTCAATTCAATATTATAACAATGAAATAGCAAACAATCATGGCGCACCAAATCATAAACGGATAAATACCCTAACGATAAGTAAAGTTTACCGATTAACGGAACAATTATACTTACTAAACTTTCGTAACAATTGATTATCACTAATGTAGTCATCACTCGATCAAAAGTTCACATAACAATAAGTTAACAGACAATCGATGGCGAGATGCGAATCATATTTAAACATATTAATCGTATCCTAGCATGGCAACTAGTAATCACTTGAACAAATACGTCATAAGCACATTCTCTAACATATCATATCGTAATACATAATATAAACACTCGAAATACCGAATCATACGTAATACTTAACACATAAGTAACATATAAAGATTTAGTCAACTACCACGAGCCCGTAAACATATCGATCATAACATATCATAAGTAACCATTGAGTAGCTAGCTCCCGACTTTGTGAAGACGCGTATTGCACACCTACATCATTCACCGCACAAATCATATCGATAATGATCGATCTAGGATGCATCCATACGCCCACAGATAAATAGTGGCCATATAATATATAGCGAGCTCATAAACGAGATAATGTAGTGGACGTGGCGAACATCACTCTATCGCCCTAGAGTCATGTCGAGGTGCATCATCGACACGGACATGGAACCCCATGACTAGTGAAATATTTGGCTCGGTGTCAAACTAACTTAGGTCAAACAGATTATCATAAATGACATGCACATAATTCATCATAAAGGTCACATATAACTTATCGATAGTTCATATCATAAGGTTCATATTCGTATAGTCGAAATCGAGGTTCATATCATAGTGGCATATCATACATTCATAAGCGAATTTCATAATCGAAGTTCATAATCAACCATAGCAAAGTTCAACAAATGTGTATATCGTAGTCTTCCTAACATAAGTTCACATCGATATTGCATAGTTCACTAGAACATAGTTCGGATAAGCAATGATCAAACATTCGTAAAAGGGTTCATAGTAATGGCATCGGAAATCCTAATAAGTAAAATAGAAAAGCGAACGAAAAGAACATCATACGGAACCTTTACTGAAAAGGTCAGAATATCTTAGTATGATAACACAAGTGTCTTAAAGTAAGACAGAATATCCGTACCTTAAAGCAATTGAGAGAAAAGTAACGAATGAACGAATACGAAGATGTAACGTCGCGTCTCCTCCAACGAATCTACACGGATTATGTTTTATTTAATACTTATTAGAATCATTAATATTATAATGGATTTATCGCATTAATACTTTTAGAGTTGTCGAATATTCTCATTTTAGTGATGTATTTAAATTACAACATTTTAGAGTATTCCCATTAATTAACCAACTTCCTATTTAGGTACTAGGGTTTCCCATACTCTTTAAATATTACTAAATACGCATTAAATTCACGACACTTCTTTTAATGATTTCCCAATTTAACCTAGAACGTCAATGATAACAAACCGAAATTAACTTAACTCATGCGTGTCTCTACAAAATCAACTTACACTTGTTGAACCCATAATTACTCGTAATTACAAATTACACCCTTGACATCTTTAAGTATACGATCTAACCTTCTATTTTCGATTTTACACTTCTAGCCCAAAGGTTTTAGAATTTACAAAACATACCCTTTTAGTTAAATATAATTCAATAACCTCTAAATATCCAAAATCACACGTTTAACCCCACACTTATTTTATACGCTTAGTACATGTCTTTTACTATTTTACAAAAATAACCTTTAAGTTTCAATATTTACAAAACCAACCCAAACCTTTTATTTAAAACCGAATAATGTACAATTTAAATACAAGCCCTAAACCTAGATGTAACCCATCATTAATCCATCATCACCACTGCATTTATGACCTTTAATGATAACAAGAAAACCCTAGTTTTCATAAACCCTAATCGTCCTTTTAAATACTTTCCTTTTCCATGTTTAACCGAACTACAAAACTCAAAACAATTCATACAAGCTTCAATTCATAATGATGTATTTTATTCAGGTTGTATACCATATAAGAACTCCTAGAAAAATCAGATCATGGTCCCAAAGTTTATCATAGGCTCGTTCGCTATTTTATACGTTTTCTAGGGTTTCAATTACAAATAATTCCATACGACTTATAAAACATGCATGGCCAATTTTTACGTGTTATATGTGACTTATAGGACTGGAAGCAACATTAGGAACATACCCTTGATGAGCTTGGATCGTTAGAACAAAAGAAGCCAAAAATCTCTACTCGCCGAAACCCTAATCCACTCAAAAACTCACCACGCTTAAACCAGCAGCTTTGGAACTCGATCACTATTTTTCCCACCTTGTTTACCTTCAAACTCGTCCAGGAAAAATGGCCTTAAGCTCTGGAAACTGTTGGTCGAATTTTGGAGAGTTTCTTAGGTCGGTTTGTGTTAATCGCTATTTAGGGTTTTAGGGTTAAAATTATGAACCGTACATTGTGTTTATATATGGTTTAGTATTTTTTTCTTGTGGGCTTTATACTGTATTGGACTTAAAATAATTGGACTTATAATTTTATAAAGTATATTGGGCTCTTATTTAGTTTTATTCTTTTATTACTCTAAATAAATAAATTCGGCTAATTAATTAAAATACAAAAACGAATTTTATAAAATTGCAAACTATAAAAATTAACTTTTACAAAGTGTTTAATATTTATTTTGATCATGTGTGCTTTTTCTTAATAATTTTCTGAATTTACATAGCTTATTTGGTATTCTACAAACTAATTATTCATACTTTTGATTGTGAGGGTATTTTGGTCTTTTGTGAACTTTAGAAATTCCAGGTATTACAATTCTTCCCCTCTAAAAGAAAATTTCGTCCTCGAAATTGGACAAGACGGAACAGAATAGAAAACGAATCGGATTTCAGAATTTCTAGGAATATAACGAACGCGAATTTTATCTCTAAACAAATGAATTTCTTATCGAATATTTGAACTTATACTTATTCAGAAATTAAATCAATAGTCAAATACTTATAATAGATAATTATATATGCATATCAGAATAATGGCGGAGAACAGATGAGACGCAGAAAATCAAACGACAATTTCTAACTTATCCAGATATCTAATGATGAGGACATCATATGCCTAGACGGAAATAAATCCTATCGGCCTCAATAGTCGCAGAAATATGGGGAGACATATAAGGTTAAGGTGGTCATAGCAATCTATAGGTTCGTACAGATCATAACAACTTCGGATTCCAAACGTACAAAACTTATACGAAATGATATCGATTTAAAATCTCACAATTAGGTACGGAATTTCAAACGAATATGAAAGCACCAAATAATGTATACAAGTTAAAGTCTATACCCACATCAATCAGTGCATTTCCCGACGTCGATACCTTTAATAAGTTCAGATTATATGATCTCGGTATTATTACGTTGATCAAAGGCCATAATACTTGCATCACATAACAAGTTCTTATTGTCATTATATTCGGTCTCGGTCATGACAAAACACATAACTAATATCATAACAAAGCATACCACATACGATAACATACGATAGCAAGTAACACACTATAACAAACCAGATACACATGAGTATACCATCATGATGGCCATACTTCATCCAAGCGGTAATCAAACAACATTACTAAGAAAACGAATAGCTGACGAAACTTATGAGAACTAACGGAAACTTAGCGAATCTATTAGAAAGAAACAACAACAGACAGGAACTATACTTTCAAAATTTTGTTTTATTTCCATTAATCAAACAAAATTTGCGTAATCGCATAAGATGAACTTCCAAAACAAAACTTAAAAATCCCAGATTCAAACGTCAAATGAAAACAAAAGGACCTAGTTCAAAATCAAATGTCGAAAAATTCTCATAAGGAGGACAACTAATCGAAGCGAAATTCCTATTCTTGTGTCGGATTAAACCTACTAGTAGTCAGAGACTCCAAATCCGAATCCACCTCGTATTCTTCCTCATGACTTATTACTAACGATCCGTAAAGAAAAGTCGAGATATACCGAATGCTAAACGATAAACCTCACGATTCACACCGAGTTCGAACAAATCGAGAAAAGCAATACGATCGTAATCACTTATCCGAATATCAAATCGCCTTGAAACGCATGACAAACGAATCGAGTGACATAAGTCGCGCCAAATCATATGAAGTAGTTGAATCTACTCACCACCGGTTGAATCTTGTCTCCGCCTCTTGCGCCTTTGGTTGGTCCATCCAACTTCCTCCAACAAAGATCCCGATGTCTCCAACAAAGACGGCAATGAGTGCGGCTTCGCTTCACGAACCTCTCCAAAGACAGAACCGTCAGCAAAGAACGCAGGTCGGCACCATCTTCTTCGGCTCCACGGTTAGTCTCCATCTAACGATCGACAAACGGACGAGCGAAAACAAAATAACAAATTCGATGCGAACAAAGGAGGCCAATTCAAAGAAGGCAAAAGGATATCAAGTCAAATCGAACGACCATCAAAAGGAATCGAAAATATCCGAATGACGGAAACCTAATGTCTACCCACTTCTCACGTGTCATAGCCTAAGCTCTAAGGGTCCTAAAACCTGAGCTCGATACCATAAATTGTAACACCCCAACCCGACAAGGGTAAAGATATCACAATACGGTTTCATATCGTAACTTTAACTAATGTACAAAAGCGGAAGCCTTTACGAAACTTACAAAAGATAGTATAAATAACTAATCTTCCAAATAAATCTAAGATCTCTATGGTAAAGTCTTGCTCTCGCCTCTACTCTCAACCCGCATCGCCTATCCCATAAGCTCATCTTGAATGCTAAATACCGCCGCAGAAAAGAAAAGTGCGGTGAGCTTACAAAGCCCAAAGGAACGGATATAACGAAACAAAAGCAAAACAAATATACGAATAACAAAATAAAATGAAATAATGACGAAGGATCTTTTAGGATTCTCATGAAGCACAAATATACGTAAATCCAAACAACCACATAACAGTTTAGACATCACATAGCACATCAATGACACAAACACAAACATATCAAAACAACCAAACACGCTAGCATACCAAAATAACAGACACGATAAGCCAAACGGAATGTCTAGAGACTAACGGAAAACACTTCTAAACAAATAAACATGGCATTCATACAAATCAATGAAGAAACATTTAAAGCACTCAATTCAATATTATAACAATGAAATAGCAAACAATCATGGCGATCAAATCATAAACGGATAAATACCCTAACGATAAGTAAAGTTTACCATTAACGGAACAATTATACTTACTAAACTTTCGTAACAATTGATTATCACTAATGTAGTCATCACTCGATCAAAAGTTCACATAACAATAAGTTAACAGACAATCGATGGCAACATGCGAATCATATTTAAACATATTAATCGTATCCTAGCATGGCAACTAGTAATCACTTGAACAAATACGTCATAAGCACATTCTCTAACATATCATATCGTAATACATAATATAAACACTAAATACCGAATCATACGTAATACTTAACACATAAGTAACATATAAAGATTTAGTCAACTACCACGAGCCCGTAAACATATCGATCATAACATATCATAAGTAACCATTGGAGTAGCTAGCTCCCGGACTTTGTGAAGACGCTGTATTGCACGACATCATTCACCGCACAAATCATATCGGATAATGATCGATCTAGGATGCATCCATACGCCCACGCATAAATAGTGGCCATATAATATATAGCGAGCTCATAAACGAGATAATGTAGTGGACGTGGCGTAACATCACTCATCGCCCTAGAGTCATATCGAGGTGCATCATCGACACGGACATGGAACCCCATGACTAGTGAAATATTTGGCTCGGGTGTCAAACTAACTTAGGTCAAACAGATTATCATAAATGACACGATCATAATTCATCATAAAGGTCACATATAACTTATCGATAGTTCATATCATAAGGTTCATATTCGTATAGTCGAAATCGAGGTTCATATCATAGTGGCATATCATACATTCATAAGCGAATTTCATAATCGAAGTTCATAATCAACCATAGCAAAGTTCAACAAATGTGTATATCGTAGTCTTCCTAACATAAGTTCACATCGATATTGCATAGTTCACTAGAACATAGTTCGGATAAGTAATGATCAAACATTCGTAAAAGGGTTCATAGTAATGGCATCGGAAATCCTAATAAGTAAAATAGAAAAGCGAACGAAAAGAACATCATACGGAACCTTTATCGAAAAGGTCGAATATCTCAGATGATAACACAAGTGTCTTAAAGTAAGATGTAATATCCGCACCTTAAAGCAATTGAGAGAAAAGTAACGAATGTAGGAATATGAAGATGTAACGTCGCGCCTCTCCAACGAATCTACACGGATTATGTTTTATTTAATACTTATTAGAATCATTAATATTATAATGGATTTATCGCATTAATACTTTTAGAGTTGTCGAATATTCTCATTTTAGTGATGTATTTAAATTACAACATTTTAGAGTATTCCCCATTAATTAACCAACTTCCTATTTAGGTACTAGGGTTTCCCATACTCTTTAAATATTACTAAATACGCATTAAATTCACGTATTACTTCTTTTAATGATTTCCCAATTTAACCTAGAACGTCAATGATAACAAACCGAAATTAACTTAACTCATGCGTGTCTCTACAAAATCAACTTACACTTGTTGAACCCATAATTACTCAGAATTACAAATTACACCCTTGACATCTTTAAGTATACGATCTAACCTTCTATTTTCAGATTTTACACTTCTAGCCCAAAGGTTTTAGAATTTACAAAACATACCCTTTTAGTTAAATATAATTCGAATAACCCTCTAAATATCCAAAATCACACGCTTAACCCCACACTTATTTTATACGCTTAGTACATGTCTTTTACTATTTTACAAAATAACCTTTAAGTTTTAATATTTACAAAACCAACCCAAACCTTTTATTTAAAACCGAATAATGTACAATTTAAATACAAGCCCTAAACCTAGATGTAACCCATCATTAATCCATCATCACCACTGCATTTATGACCTTTAATGATAACAAGAAAACCCTAGTTTTCATAAACCCTAATCGTCCCTTTTAAATACTTTCCTTTTCCATGTTTAACCGAACTACAAAACTCAAAACAATTCATACAAGCTTCGAATTCATAATGATGTATTTTATTCAGGTTGTATACCATATAAGAACTCCTAGAAAAATCAGATCATGGTCCCAAAGTTTATCATAGGCTCGTTCGCTATTTTATACGTTTTCTAGGGTTTCAATTACAAATAATTCCATACGACTTATAAAACATGCATGGCCAATTTTTACGTGTTATATGTGACTTATACGACTGAAAGCAACATTAGGAACATACCCTTGATGAGCTTGGATCGTTAGAACAAAAGAAGCCAAAAATCTCTACTCGCCGAAACCCTAATTCACTTAAAAACTCACCACGCTTAAACCAAAGAGCTTTGGAACTCGATCACTATTTTTCCCACCTTGTTTACCTTCAAACTCGTCTAGGAAAATGGCCTTAAGCTCTGGAAACTGTTGGTCTAATTTTGGAGAGTTTCTTAGGTCGGTTTGTGTTAATCGCTATTTAGGGTTTTAGGTTAAAATTATGAACCGTACATTGTGTTTATATATGGTTTAGTATTTTTCTTGTGGGCTTTATACTGTATTGGACTTAAAATAATTGGACTTATAATTTTATAAAGTATATTGGGCTCTTATTTAGTTTTATTCTTTTATTACTCTAAATAAATAAATTCGCTAATTAATTAAAATACAAAACGAATTTTATAAAATTGCAAACTATAAAATTAACTTTACAAAGTGTTTAATATTTATTTTGATCATGTGTGCTTTTTCTTAATAATTTTCTGAATTTACATAGCTTATTTGGTATTCTACAAACTAATTATTCATACTTTTGATTGTGAGGGTATTTTGGTCTTTTGTGAACTTTAGAAATTCCAGGTATTACAGTAATTGAAAAATTCGTGACAGTATAAAACACATCTTGAGCAATACATCTAGAAATCAAATTCTCATTAAGGATGTGAATATTCTTCCTCTCAATCTCATTACTTTTAAGCTCACATTCATGTATTTTAACCTCGTTTTCCATTTCATTAAACATCTTTTTCATTTCGTTAACTTATGTATCTATGGACTTTTAAAGACCCTCGAATTGTTCTTTTAGTTGTTTAAAGAATGGAATGACCTCAGTTAGATAACATGCTTTTGTTTGCTCAAAACCCCTTTCCCCTTTAGTAATTCCTGTTGGTGTAATTCTCTTCTTACATGTTTTCTCGAAATTAACAAGTAGTTGGTAAACTACGTATAAGCTGATTAAGGTTTTACTTTGAGTGGGAAGATTTCTAGGCACTAAATGCATTGGTGTATTGGGAGGATACACTGTAGCTGGAGGAAATTTCCTAAGGGGAGGATTATTTTCAACAAGTTCTTCAGCTTTTCTCTTATCCATATCTAACTTCCAAAACACTTGTTCAGGGGTTAATTGAGTCTGAGGTCTAAACTTTGTAGTGGCTAACCAGTTGTCCTTAGTGTAATTGGGAGTTTTGAAAGTTAAATTATGACTCACACAATAAGGATCTTTTAATTTCTTTTCCATTTTCTTTCTAGAGGCATTTTCTATTTCTATGTCCTCTTGATGTTCTCAACACAAGTTGGCTTTGTTTAGGCTTAAGAATCTCACTACCATAATAAATCACATCATGAGCTATCTTTGCTTTCTTAAGATACGCAGGATTATGGTCTTCTACAAGGCCAATCTCGTGCTTATCACTTAATACTCTATGCTTAGTGATCATGTGAGTAGTCCGAATGGTGTTGCCTTGTAAGTACAACTTGTTTTCAAGTTTGTTCTTCAAAGTTTTAAGGTTGGAAAATCATTTAAAAGTTTTGATTCCTTTTCTTTGAATTCTGTTTTAAGCATTTTTACATTTTCTTGAAGTTCTTCCTTTTGCTTAACAGATTTATTAAGTTTCTATTGTAAGGAATTTAACTCTTGTATTAATGTCTCTTTCCTTAAATTATTTTTTCTGATTAATGTACGCATTTGGCTATCCATTTCCTTCTCACAGGTGGTCAGCTCAAATTTGGCACGATGTTCATAAATGGCAACTTGATCATTTGGTAGACCTTGAAGTACGATGTTTGAAGCTCTAATGTCAGCATCGTATCTCTTCTTCTCCTTATCACTGAGACCATCATAAGTCCTTGGTCTATCCATACCCAAAGTGACAGTTCCATCAGGACCAGCTTCAAGTTGATCTCTGGTTGTTCCCATTTGGAATGGTCCTTCATCAATTGACTGATTGATGTTGAGACCGTTCTCTTTGCCCAAGCAATACAGTCTGAGTCTCTGTGCCTAAGAGTCATAATTATTTCTATCCAGCATAGGAGGACGAGTGTCAGACCCTGCAGTTTGAACGTCATCAGCAACGGAAGATATGATTGTAGACATGATTCCTAAGTACACGGGATTTTACTACTCATTGATTAAACCAAGAAATAGAATCTTTCGCGGGATTTTTTTACTAAATCAAGAGGTGATAACGCTCAGATTATACATGTTTTCAGTAGCGTTATTCGTGCCTATGTATATGTTATTTGGTTATATTCATATGTTTTTAGTACTTAATCATATCAAAGGACGTTTGTCTAGTATTTATAACCAAGTGCAGGGAAATGGAAGGAAAAGTTAAAGAATATTAGATAAAAGAAGATTTCCTTTTCAGTGAAGCATGTCAAGCACAATTCAGCATTCCAAGTATCGAAGAAAGATCAAGTTTGAATGAAGAACCAAGTACCACGAGCTAGAATCAAGCAAAAAGTCCAAGCTCCATCTAATCAGGAAGACCAGCCGATCGGTTGCTCCACAACCGATTCGGCTGGAAAGCTGCTATTTAGCACTGCTGAATAGGGACCAGCCGATCGGTCACTGCCCGCAACCGATTCGGCTGGATGGTTGTCAAAGCGACCAGCCGATCGATTGGACAAGAAACCAATCGGCTGGGGAGGCCTGGTCTGCTATTTCTTCATCATTAAGATTCCCCATTGCATCTAAACATTTATAGGTCCTTCCTTGGTGTATTCTAGTCCCTTCCTAACTCCTTGGAGGCCAAGTTCAACATTTATGACCCTAGGCCTTAGGATTAGTATAAATAGAGACCTCTTGTGAGCATTTGAGAATACACACTTCAATGCAACTCTCTACTCATCAAACCCATCTCTTATAGCTCTCAAATTAGTCATTAGAATTCCTGAAAAGTTTGGAGTTCCAAGAAGTCAACATTTGGAGGTCAAACCCCCCGAGAAGTCAACACTAATACTTTGGGAATCATTACTCAATCATTTGTAATCTTATTCCAATCATTGTAAGACTCTTAATCATGTTTTCTAATGTTCAAAGTTCTGAGTTTATGTTTATGTTTGCTATGAGTGGCTAGTTTCTTTATGGACTTGCTTAAACAATGTTAATTATCTTATGATTAGTTTATGATTGCGTTAACATGTTTTAATTCAATTTCAAGTTGATTCTAAGATCCAATTGTGCTTAAGTTTCATAGTGAAATTTGTTAATCAAGTTTGACTAGTTGTTCATAATTGTAAAAGGCCGAAAGAACTTATTGTTATTCAACTAGTTATAATCATTTTGTCTATGGATGATTGTTTTTACCCATTATTCTTGATCAAACAAAGAAACTAAAGTGTGGTTGTAATAAGAACGCTTTTTGATTATCAAGTTGGATTGATTGGAAACATCTAAAAGGTTGTAAGATTAGTTGTTTACAATCAATTGTGACCTTTTGCCTTTTGTATTGACCATTTCTTAAGCAAATTTGATAAGACAAACGGATGTTTTTGTGTTTAGGTTTATGAAAGTAAACTTATGAAACTTGAATTGATCTTGAATTTATTGGTTAAACTTAATGCTTGTTTTTATAAACTAAAATCTTGACGAAGGTTTAACTTGTAAGAACAATAGATTAGGACATCAACTAATTATCATCACCAACATGTTAAGAAGAGGTTAAACAATCATACTACTCGAAGATAAGAAACTAGTTTAAGCAAGTGTAGTTTTTAATCATCTGAATTTCATTATATCAATTTTTGTTATTATTTGCTTTTGGATTGCCTTAGTAGATTTTATACTTGTTTTCTTGATTCACTCACAAATCCCTAAGAACGATCTCGACTTACCATCACAATCTTGCTATAACGGACGAGTGCACTTGCTCGTATGCGTTATTAGTAGTATTGGTAAATGGTCTTTTATAAATTTAAAACATGTACACACGTAGCACATCAAGTTTTTGGCGCCGCTGCCAGGGATTTTGATTGTGTTTCAACAAGTTTTAAAAATCCACGTCAGTCGATCCATTAAAAAAAATTACGAGACCTCTAACCGATCGGTCATCCATCCAACCGATCCGGTTGCGCCCTAACCAAAACCAAAAATGTTCCAACCGATCGGTCGCCCTTCGCAACCGATCCGGTTCATCAATTCTGTCTGAAAACTGTTTTCTTTATTTGTTCGTGTGCTTGAATATTGCCTGGATTCTCTAGGTAGTTGTATGAACACTCACGCAACTGGAGTAGAACCAATCTCACCTCTTACCAACCCTAAAAGTTTGATCTGAAGAAGAAGAAGAAAACCTTTTGTCCCATTAGAAAACCGTGTACCTAGAGTACCAAACCCACCATTTGATAACCTTTTGGAAGCCAAAGTCATTTATAACCCATTCACCAATTTACCTTTTCCCATGGCCGACGATCAGCCACTGTAGGGAACCAATCGAGCCGTAGAACCCACTCCCAGGAGTGATATTGTTGCCGTCAACCTAGGTGACAACTTCACCCTGAAGGGTCATCATCTTTCTATGATCAAAGATCGTCAATTCGATGGCCGTGCGTGGGCCGATCCGCATAAGCACATAGCCGAATTCATCGAAATATGTGCCATGTTCCGATATGGCAACACCGATGTTAATGCCATTAAACTCAAACTTTTTCCATCATCACTTGCCGGAGATGCAAAAGTATGGTACAATGAATTAACCCAGGAATTATCAATACTTGGGAGGAGATGAGGCAAGCTTTTGTAAGCCGATTCTTTCCACCTGCCATGTTTGATCGATTAATGGGAGAAATTTGTGCTTTCACCAAAACCCCAACGAATCACTTGTCGAAGCTTGGCTTCGGATGAAAGATTTATTTGTAGTTGTCATGGACATGGTCTACCCAAAGGAACCATTATCCAAATCTTTTACCATGGACTAGACGAAATTTCTCAAGGTATTCTTGATGCCAGAGGAATTTTTCTCTATAAGACTCCTAACGAAGAATATCAATTACTCGAAGATCGAGTACTTCTTAAACTCAATTGGTCCAAAGATTCCAAAACCAAACCTCATAGAAAAACCGTTGCTTTTGTCAAAAATTCCGATACCTCGAAACTCATGGAGAAAATGGAAGCCTTTACTTCAAAAATCGACTCGCAATGCAAAGATCTCAAAGGAGAAATGAAAGAAATGCGAGATAGATGTAACAATTATGGAGGAAATCACCCATCATCGGAGTGCGACGATAAACCTATGGGTGGACCCAACGAAGGAGAAGCTAATTATGTTCAAGGAGGATACCGTGGAGGAGGATATCGTGGTAGTTATTACGGTAGAAATTCTGGAAATTGGCAAGACCGCCAACAAAGGGATAACAATCGTGATTCTCAACCTCAAACAGACAATCAACCTTCACAAAACTCTGACAAAAAATTGGAAGAATCCGAATTCGAAAACCATGAGAGAATTCGTGGCTGCTCAAAAATCAACGAATGATTTTATCAAAAATCAATTTTTCAATCTTAAGACCAAAGTTGAGCAAGGGCAGAAAAATCATCAAGCTTCTATCCAGGACCTTGAAAACAAATTCGGTAGATTTTCTGATCAACTTTCTTCTCGACCATCTGGTTCGTTACCAAGTAACACCCAATCCAATCCAAACCATCAAACGATAAAACTTATCGTCCACCACAAACAAGAAATGAGTATATCAATGTTGTATTCACAAGAAGTGGTCTCTCATACGATCCACCACCAAATCCAAACGATAATGCTCCTATCACAAAAGATAGTGAAGATGAAGCTGACGAAACCAACCCAACCCAACCCAACCCGCCAAAAAGAAAACTGTTTCACCAATCAAGGCGTACACACCAAAAATTTCATATCCTCAACGACTTAAGAAAGAAAAAGTGGAAGAGCGATATAAGAAGTTCATTGAAATAATCAAAGAGGTTAGACTCAATGTTCCACTCGTTGATGTCTTAGCCGGAATGCCTAATTATGGGAAATTTTTGAAGGAACTTCTGAACAACAAGAGCAAGTTAGAGCAAATATCCGCTACCTTCCTTAATGAGGAATGTTCAGCCATTGTTCAAAAAAAAATTTCACCAAATCTCAGAGACCCTGGGAGCTTTCTGATTCCATGCACCTTTGGGAATAATATTCAATGCGATGCTCTAGCCGATCTTGGCGTAAGTATCAATTTGATGCCCTATTCATTGTATTCCAAAGTATCCATCAACAACCTAAAACCTACAAAGATAAGCATTCGATTAGCTAATCATTCTTATCAATATCCCTTGGAATTGTCGAGAATATGCTCATTCAAGTTGGTAAATTCATTTTCCCGTGGATTTAGTGATCCTAGAAATGGAAGAAGACAGAAAGTTCCTCTCATCTTAGGAAGACCTTTCCTAAATACTATTGATGCAATCATCAAAGTCAAAGGTAAAGAGCTCAACCTTGGAGTCGAGAAGATCGAATTACCTTTTAATCGACAAAGCAATGAGATATCCACGCTCCAGTTGATGACACTTATTTTAACATTGATGTTATCGATGAAGTCACCGACGAAGAATTGGATGCATTACTTAACGATTCGATCCATTCATGACTAGTTCGTAAAAATCGGTGAGACAGACTTTGATAAAGAGTTTCTTGATTTTATGAAAGTAGACTTCAAGGAGATACAACCGAGAAGGAAGAAATGAAGGAGGAGAATTTTGAAGAAATAACTTTCAATGACGAGATGAGGATAAAATCTTCTCTTCAAGAACCACCAATGGATCTCGTATAAAACCACTCCTTGATCATCTTGAGTATGCATACCGGAGGAAAACTCACTTCTTCCTAGTCATATCTTGTTGGATCATGCTTTTATGTTGTTTGATGATTCGGGTGGCCTAGGATGGTGATGAATCAAGTATGCCATGTTTAGAGATAGAAAGAGATGAGAGGTGTTCTAGAGAGAAAGTAAAAACAAAAGAAGAAAGGTTAGATTAGAACACCACCTCTTCCAAGGATGGAAGAGGTATTTATAGTTACAACCTAAACGCCCTCCGTCCGGACCGTGGATCGGGCATATAGTGGGTAAAGACCCGTCCTTCCTCCACGGTGTTACTCTAAGCTAAACTAAGCTAATAACTAACTAATAAACTAGTAAATAATGATATGTCTACGAGCTAACATATGCTCGACTATAGATGGGGTGACCGACTCTTCAATACGGATTTTCAAATCCCAACAATCTCCTACTAAGGGAGGTCACCTCATGAAATACATTTTGTGTCCTAGCATTCTATCTTTGTCTTCATTTCGAGCTCAGACTTCAATTCTTCAAGTTTCGCATTCTTTGTGCTTTAGCGTAGATTCTTCACATCCGATTACTTTGTACTTTCGGTGGAGGTCTTTAATCGATCCACGTCATGATGATCTTCGAGCTTTCCTTGAGATCATGACCACAATAAATCTCGGATCACCCTTTGTTGTGTTGCCTTCATGTGATGTTGTGACTTTTGACCGACATTCTCACACTTTCTCGGATCATGACATCTTTTCATCGAGTAATGCGGAAGCTTTGTTGTATGTTTTGATTGTCATGATTTTCTTCAAATAAACGTGAATGTTGTGAGCATGCGGTTATGAATTGACTTCTCAATATTGATTAGTCGAAACCGTCAAATGTTCCCGCAAACAACAGCTAGCACTAAAACACACGAAAATTTATTTGTTCACTTCGTTGAATACGCTTGCAAGAACTACAGTTCCCGTTGATCAAGATAAATATTGCCCGTGATCGTAGAATTCCTAAGAATCTCCTTGATGTGGTTTCGCAGCTTGATCTAGCCGTTCTCAAACCGGAGAGTCCCAAAGTAGACAACACGGAGTGAGTGAACCAAATAATCGAGATTCATCGATTAATGAAAATTGATTTGAAAACAATCGTGTATTTCTTGAAGAAAGAGTTTTGCAATACGACGAAGGTTTTATAAGAAAGATCAATTTTAATCAAGAATACTTTTGTATTTGAAAATGAATACACATTTGATGTGCTAGAGAAAAGAAGATTTGCACATCTAAAGGTTTTTAAAAGTATTCGTCAATTCATTTCTGGACCAAGGTTGATTCAAGAGTAAATCGCCCCATTGTTTCTATCCAGTTGTCACAAGCTTGATCTTTAGAAAAGATCTCACATGTCACCCACCAAGAGCTTGTTTGATGTTGGCTCTAGAAGGATTTCCATCTTCATCGTGAATATTTGACATATCACTCGGATGTTCGCAATACCACAAGGGTAATGCGATGACTCTTAATATATTCTTACTTTCCACATTGTGTGAAACATCAAGTCTTCATTAATTTTGTGTCCTAATGAGATTTTGTGGATGATCTCTTGGCTCTAGACTCAATTGTGCATATTTGGTTTCCTATTCTGAGACTATGGAGGGTCTCCTTCTTCAATATCAACAATCTCTAAGAGAAAGTCAATAGATTATGTAGGTTCCCGTGAGAATGAAACAAGTCCTTTTAAGAGGAACTTGAGTAGTTTGGGAAGTTTAGTGCGGTGCGTCACCGGGTCCATGACGTCTTGTCTTAAATACCGGTGTTACCTTAGTAACCACCAAGAGCATATGAATTGAACCCGGTTTCGCCCTAAGGTTGAATTATTGAGGGCTATTTCTTTTCACCCTTTTCTCATTTCATTTATTTTCAATCTTCAACCCCTTCATTGCTTACTAAGACTTCATTACTAGAACCTTGTTGGGTTTATTCCAGCTTCTAGCTCTATCTCGGTCGGCACACTTCCCGTATTCTCACTTTTCTTCTTTTTCAATCATACCTAAGGACTTCTACACTATCTAGTGGATTGTCTCGGTAGATCCCTCCAGCCTGGCGGGATCGTCGGAACTAATACCTAACCTTACCATCCTTATAACACCATGCATAAAGTAAAATGGTGGGTCTTTTGGTAAAGTTCTTTCCTTCTTGAAACCAATTGAAAATCATTTGAAAAATCAATCAAGGTACTTATCATATAATATCAAAGCATTTTGTACCTCAATTGTTTTTGATCATTTAGAAATGCTCCCTCAACATGTGCCATATGATTTTGAAATTGTTTAGCACATGGAGGCAAGAGGACTTTGAACTATTTTCTTGATCATAATTTCCATAGAAAAAGCCTTTTGATTTTCTTGGTAAATTCTCCCCTCAATATGTGCGTTGGTTATTTGAAATCTTTTAGCACATAGAGGAAAGAGGTTTTGAAGTACTTCCACGATTGCCAATAGTAACCATTCGCTCCTCTCAATATGTGCATCGATATATGAAAGAGTTTAGCACATATTAGAGAGCCCTGACTTTGAATCAAACGATCATCTTTTATCGATTTCATAATTAAATCACAAATTCTCCCGATCAAAAATATCAAACCCTTTGAGATTTAGGATCTCAAGTGATTTAAATAGGTTTAGAAAACATGGGAGAAAATGTGGCTGGTTTAAATTCTCATCTTGTTTTTGGATAAATGCTTTGCTCAATCATGTGCATCATATATTGAAATCATTTGGCACATGGAGGCATGAGTACCTTTAAAGGACTAAAACAGATTTGAGATTTAAATCACGATCTCTCCCGATCAAAATTTCAAACCATTTGAGATTTGCGATCCCAATTGATTTAAATCATTTAGAAAATTTTGGGAAAGACGTGGCAAGATTTAATTAATAAATTAATCGATGAGGATCAATTTTAGACATTAAAGATTGTTAGTGTCGTATGATAATTTTAAGAGATCTTTAGGTAAAAGAAACAATTTCACAATCAAACAAGAATGAAAAAATTTCATTTTGAAAGATCTTTGAGTTTTAAAGAAAATCATACCATGACATAACATTAAATCTATAGATCACCACTTTATTACGATAAATGGACTTTTATGAAGAAATATCGTTTAAAAATATTTTATTTGAAATCACTCTCCCCTCAATCCATGAGCGTAGTCGTTGATTGAGTGACTTAAGTTTTGATAAAATGAAGTCCTGATGATTTCCAAAATTTAGTCCACTTATTTTCAAACAAATATTTTCTACCATACATGTAGAAAACTAGAAGGGGTTGAATAGTTTACCAATTAAAAACTTTGTTTTGAAACTTATTGAAAGATCAATTGATATTGATCTTGGATATGTTGATGAAATATGCAAGCAATATGTAAAGAGTAAATAAGGAAAGAAATGATCAAACCACAACAAGTTGTTTATAGTGGTTCGGTCTACAAGGACTCTTTTCCTTGCCTACTCCACTCCCGAGTCTCACACTCGAGAGTTTAACTTCACTAGTCAACAAGCTCCTTTCACCGTGGAGAAAACCTTTACACTTAACACACTATTTCCGACACTAAGCTAGATGTCGAGTTCTTTCCAAGGGTACAACTACTCCCACACACAATGTATTTTGAGGACTAAAATACTAACCACTCACACTCACAAGATTATGATGGTTTAATACAACAATGAAGTATGAATCAACACTAGATCATACAACACTAAACAAACAAGACTTCCAACTTCTCGTTTGAAGCTTGAATGTGACTTGATCTTCTTTGCTACAAAGAGATCACTAATATGATATGAAACGAGTTAGAAAGGTTAGAGAGAAGATATGTATGAGAGTATAGTAGAAAGGGATGAAAAACTACTTGGTTTGGCTTTGCTATTTATAGCCAAAATGGACGAGGGCGTCCACGGACCACGGAACCCTTAAAGGGTTCCGCCGTGTACCATTTGGTACCGCCAGTCGACGACCAAGATATCAAAATCTTTGCTAAAGTCAACTATATCTAAGTGAGATTGTGCAAGATATGAAGAGTACAAATCCACACAAAATATCTAATGAAATCTTCCAATGATTTCCATGATGCATCACATGATGTCATATGTTGTATTTCTATTTTAGAAATATGCAAGTACTTAAGTAGTGTTTGGTTTTAAGAACCTAACACATTCTAAAACTACTATCATACATAATGATTAGAGTCATATCAAGATGTCACTAATCATAAATGTAAATCTTGAATGATGAATATATTGTTTGAAAAAGCTTGTTTTAATATCTATTAAACTTGACAAGCTTTAAGCTTTTATACAAATTAAATTTACTTTTGTCGTTAACAAAACTTAGGTAAAGATCAAAAATATAAATAACGTTTAATGGCGATATTTGTATTAACAATCTCCCCTTTTTGTTGAGGACAAAATATAAATTTTATTTTATAAAAGATACAAAGTTTGTGCAAGAGTTATAAAAATATTAGTTTTAGAACTTGAAAAGGAAATGATAATGCAAGTGTATGATGTTTGACTTTTTGAGAAAGTCAAAGTATTCACTAGTTGATGCATGATGTTGACTTTTGAGAAAGTCAAAGTATCGATTGACTTTTAAGAAAAGTCAAGTATTATCAATGAAGTATCATGTTTGACTTTTTGAAAGTCAATGTATGCGATTGACTTTTTAGAAAAGTCAAATGTAAACAAGTTCAAGTTCTATATTTTCTCCCCTTTTGTCTCAACAAAAGAAGAGGCGATCTGGAATGTAATGAGCCCGAGCCATTATCTCCCCCTTGATCAAAGCTCCCCCTAAATTAGGTGCCTAATGGGAAGATACATGAATTGTGAAAATAAAACTACAAAAAAAAATGTTAGTAATAATGATCATTCACAAGCATTTCCAAACACTATGTAAAAGTACCAACACTATAATAAAAACATCATTCATTAGTTAAAATTTTCATGAATCAAGATCATGAAAGGAGAACACAATGATGTGTTTTAGTACAAGAAAAAAAAATAATCCTAAGAAAAACTAGAAATGCTAATCTATGACCATCCTAATTAGATGGTGGATGAGAAAGAGCGTTGAGGCGCTCGAGGATGTGATTGAGGATGAACCTCATTTCCTCTTGAAAGTCATGGACCATAACCGGGTCCTTTCAGCGGTTTGGGCGTTTGCTCACAAGTTGAGCAACCATGCCTAGGGGTAGTATGTTTGGGAAGGTTGTGGTGGTGGAATGGTAGATGTGTTGGTGTTGTTGGGGATGTTTGGGGTGGTCATGATGGAGGCAAGCAAAGCATTTTGCATTTGCATAGTCTCACTTAAGTGAGAATCCACCATGCCTTTGAATTGGTGGAGGTTGTGGAGTTCGCTTGAATCTCCTCTCTAGTGGGATTGGCATCCCATGCACTCCTCAATGTCCTCAAGATGAGGGACATTGATGTTGGGAGTGGATGGTCCCCATACAAAGGACCATGAATGTCTTTGTGAATGGGGTGGAAGAGAGAGGTTTTGGCCCTAGTGGGCGTTTGGGTCAAAAGATGACCTTGGTGATTCATGAGCTATTCGCTCAATTGTGCCAAAGGATGGCAATGGTGGTGGATGATTTGGCCTAGGAGGCAAGTCATCCAAGTCCTCAAGAAAGGATTTGGTGAAGTTGGTGGAGTGGAAAATAACTCCATAGGAATGAGAGTTGGAGACCTTGGTGGTGAAGGTGGTGAGGTGTTTTGGATGTTTGGATGGGTGCGGTGGAGGTGAAGTTGGTGTTTTTGTAGGTGGTGGAGTGGTGATCTCAATGTGTGATTGAGTAGGTGTAGCCAAGGTAAGGATTGTATCATCTCGGATGGGAGATGAGATCGTGAGTGGAGAAGACTCGGATGAGGAGCTAAGGTTAACAAAGCAACAAGGCCTCACACTAATTCTAGCGGTTTTCTTGCAAGGTTTTGGAGAGGATTTTGTCATTTTTGACTTGGTTTTTCTTTGCTAGATAATAGTAAGAATGAAGAAGGTGTGAGGATGATCATGGTAAAACCTCTCAATTTATAGAAGTGAAAAATTATGGAGAAATGTGTTTGATTTGATGTTAAACCATTGAAGAGATGAGGTTCCTAATGATTTGGAAGTGGGTTGAATGCTAGTCATATCACCCAAGTCAATCCATACAAGAGAGATGGAGTGAAGAAGAAAAGATTTGCAATAAATGTGTTCTAATGAGTGGAATTTCCTAACAATCAGATTACCCACGGATTTGAAGGTACCAAAAATTTGGTTCCTTCCTTTATGCCAAAGGGCTCCTTGGGTGGATTTTTCAAATTTTTGAATTTTGGTGGGAAATGGATTTCTTATATACCTAAGTGAATTATACTAGTTCTAGTAAGAGTATAAACTAGTTAAGATTGATTTCTAAGTAATGGATAGTAATTTGGAATCACGAAAGAGTCGAAATTCAGAAAATTACCTGGAGGATCCACGGCACCAAAAATGTACACGGCCGGAACCCTAAAAAGGGTGCCGTCTGGTCCGCTTGTCTGATGCAGTGGTACCAATTCACATAACGGACGGTACCAAATCGTTGGTGCCGTCGATCCGTGTAGTCTGAGAAAAGTAGGCAGTGAGTTTTTAGGTGTCGGGGACTTTTCGAAACACGAAATTTTTCTCAAGAGATGTTACACTAAACATTTCTAGTTAGGAAAAGTAAATAACACATATATAAACATAGTGGAGCATGTATTTTGAGCAAGGCTTTTGATTTTCACATTATAGTGAAAATGGGTAAAATTGATAGCATACTTGTGCTATCCCCACATAAGATTGTTAGCATACAACATTGTTTCAAGTTATATTATCATCCTACATAATAAAAACAACTAATTAGTATCAAACATTAACGATAATGTATTGTTCCAAACACTCCTTAAAGTACCCTCATTTGTCCAACTTCTTGTAAATCTTGTTCATCATCCTACCAAGGCACTTGAACATTCCCTTAGTTTGCTTGAATTCCACGATTCATTTTCAATCTCGGGAAGAGGCATAATACTCATGAGGTGGGAGGCGAGAGCTTGGAAGACCATCCTCGGAGCTATTTGATGATGATGATGATGGAGTTGGAGGTTTTGCTCTCTTGCCTTTTGTCTTAGCAACTCGTTCATCACTCAAAGGTACAAAGATGTGAGGATGAGTTCATAGTGAAGGTGCATCCCTTTTGGGGTTGGTGGAATTGGTGCAAAGTTTCTATAGAGGCGGGTGAGAAGCATCCGTATGGAAGAGCAACCGATCCTTGAGTTGGAATATCAATCATTCTCCTAGCTATGTAGTAGGCTAAATTGAATGGTTGTCGGGTGGACAAGTTGTAGAGCATGTGACAAAGGCAAGCGTTTATGTGATCCCTATTTCCTATGGTGCTAATGGCGTTGGCTCTAAGTAGCTCCTCCCATTTCTTAAATTCGGGCTTAAGTTCATTTCGCTCCATTCCATATGGATCTCGGTTTACCTCTTTTCCCTTTCGGGTAACACGGGTTGTATCACCCTTTGGGTTAAATAGGTGTTCACGGATAACATCCTTATCGGCCAAACGGGTTTGGTAGGGAAGAGTCGGTCATTGATTGCATCAAGAGCGGTGGTGACCATTTATCCGAGTAGACACAAGTCCCTCGGTTGGGAATTCCTAGCACTCGAGCAAAGTTGGCTAATGTGATGGTGTAGTCGTTTTGATTGATTCTAAACCTAAGACAAAATTCATCATCGTCTTCATCACTAAAGCCGGTCACACTAGCATAGAATTCTAACACAAACCTAGGACAAATTGGTTCATCGATGTCAAGGAGACAATCGAATTGAATGGCGGCTAGTTCTTCACGGAGATTGGTATTTTCAAGGAAGGATGAGTGAATGGTTCTACCCTCATGGAAATACCTTGATTCTAGACCCTTAAATATTTCTACTTGTTCCTTGGTAAGTCCTTTGGTTTTGTGGTGTTTGGGAATGTAGTTAAGGGTGTCTTTGTGATCATAGAATCTTGCGGCTACCATGGTTATTCCTAAGGACAAGAATTGATATGTTAAAAATGAGAATAAACTTTAACGTTTTGGTTCTAGTGTGTGCCTATATGAAAACAATTTGGAGTTGCGGTTATCTCGACTCATTTTATGCACAAAAATGGTTTTAGTGGGGTGTTTGGCAAATACTATGAGATAACCCAAATGCTCCTAATTCAATGTGGCTTCATTTGAATATACCTGGGAATGCATATTAGTTACGCAATACCTTTAGTATTCAAGAGCATGCAAGTGATGAAAGTTTGACGTTTCTATTTGTATTTAACAATGAAAAATTGTTTTCCTACAAGTGAGAAGCTTTTCAAAATTTTTGACATGGGGTGTTTGGTTATTTGAATAAGGCCTTATAGTTATTATCTATTGATTAGTGGGAAGCATGATTTGTTTATGCAATATGATAATGTAGTACCTAATTTCAATGACTAGTTATGCAATTTGCCAATTGAATTCATATTTAGTATAAAAGCATACATAAAACCCCATGTAATGATTTGTGATAGTTTTGTGCATAAATAAGAATCCTAGACTCAGAATTTAGAGATAAAATGTAGTTAGGATACTTACAATGATGTTATCTTGATGATTAGTGAGTGGGAAGGTGTCAATAATGAGCTTGGTTTAATGTTTACGTTTTGGTAAAGTGGGTTTTGAGGAAGAGGATGTTTTGTATATAGCGGTTTTGTACATAGACACCACGGACGAGACGGCACCAAATATTTGGTTCCGTCGTGTTGTCGTTGGTGTCGTGGCTACGATGGCAGTACAAGACAAAATTGTTTTGTTTTGACTATTCTAATGTTTTGGGCTATGTTTATCCTACATGTTTGGTTCCATTAACCCTAAACCAAGTCTAAGAAGATTAAAGGTTCTCGTTTAAGAGGCTTAGTTAAGATGTCGGCAATGTTGTCTTGGAGGATACTTTCTCGATTGAAATGTTTCCTTTTGAACATTGTCGCGAAGAAAGTGATGATGATTTCAATATGTTTTATGCGAGCATGTTGAGCAGGATTCTTCTTGAGATCGATGGCTCCTTTGTTGTCATAAAGTATCACAATGTCGTTGAGATGAATTCCGTAATCTCGAGCTTGCTTCATCAAAGAGCTTGTTGACATGCTTTTCCGGTGAGGCGTACTCGGCTTGATGGTTGAGATGGCTAAAGCCGTTTGCTTCTTTGCAAACCATGAGGTGAGACAATGTCCAACAAAAGTGCAAATACCACTTGTACTTTTTCTATCGACATAATCACCGGCATGATCCGAGTCGGCATACACTATGGTTTCTATACCCGTTCCTTTGGGATACCATAATCCTAAACACGTTGTTCCCTTAATGTATCTAAAAATCCTTTTTAAGGCTTCTAAGTGTGATGCCTTTGGGTTTTCTTGAAAGCGAGCACATAGACAAACACTAAACATAATGTCGGGTCTACTGGCCGTAAGATAGAGTAGGCTACCAATCATTCCTCTATATTTAGTGTTATCTACGGATTCACCTTCTTCGTCCTTGGTGAGTTTAGTGTCCGAGGACATGGGTGTTTTAGTTGGTTTGGAATCTTCAAGACCAAATTTCTTAAGCATGTCTTTTATATATTTAGATTGGTTAAAGAAAATGCCATCTTCTAGTTGTTTAATTTGAAGTCCTAGAAAGAAGTTTAATTCACCCATCATACTCATTTCAAACTCGTCGTGCATGATTTTAGAAAATCATCACATAGTTCTTGACAAGTTGATCCGAATATAATGTCATCAACGTATATTTGAACAATGATAATTTGTGATTCCTTTTCTTGGTAAAAAGAGTATTATCTACTAATCCCATAGTGTATTTGTTATCAATAAGAAAAGTCTTAAGTCGGTCGTACCAAGCTTTAGGTGCTTGTTTAAGGCCGTATAATGCTTTCTTGAGTTTGAAGACATGATGTGGTTTCTCAAAGTCGGTAAAACCGGGAGGTTGAGCAACATACACTTCTTCGTTAATAAACCCATTAAGGAAAGCACTTTTAACATCCATTTGAAATAATTTAAAGTCATAAGCACATGCATAAGCAAGTAATATTCTAATAGATTCAAGTCTAGCTACGGTGCATAAGTTTCATCATAGTCAATCCCTCTTGTTGATTATAACCTTGTGCAACAAGCCTAGCTTTGTTTCTAGATACTACACCATTTTCGTCCATTTTATTTGAAAGACCCATTTTGTTCCAATTATAGTTTGGTCTTTGGGTTTTGGAACTAATTTCCAAACATCATTTCTAACGAATTGGTTTAATTCTTCTTGCATGGCTATTACCCATGATTCATCTTTTATTGCTTCATTTATGGTTTTAGGTTCAATGGTGGATACAAAACAAAAATAATTACTTTGATTTTGGGCTTGTGACCTTAAGGTTCTTTGATTAAGTTGTCCTATGACCTTTTCTAAAGGATGACTTTTAGATTCTTTGATGTTTATAATTTCCTTATTTAATGGTTCATCTTCCTTGTTATTATTAATTTGACTTTCTATTATTTGACTTTCAACTAAGTCATCATCTACCAAAGGTGATGTCTTAGAGGAGGTGGACTTTAAATCAAATGTTATGTTCAACGATTCCTCGACTATCATTGTTTCTTTATTTAGGACAATGTAAGCTTTACTAGTTTGAGAGTAACCAAGAAATACACCTTCATAAGACTTTGGGTCAAACTTGGTGAGATAATCCTTAGTATTAAGAATAAAGCATTTACAACCAAAGACTCTAAAATATCCTAACGTTGGCTTTTACCTTTATAAAGTTCATATGGTGTTTTGTTTAAGAAAGGACGTATTAAGACTCTATTTAAAATATATGTAGAAGTGTCAGCGTTTACACCAAAACTTTTGAGGAATGTTTTGTTCATTAAGCATTGTTCTACTCATTTCTTGAATTGTTCTATTTTCGTTCTACTACTCCATTTGATTGAGGTGTTAGTGGGCGGAAAAGTTATGTGTTATACCATTTGTATCACAAAAGTTTCCAAATTGGGTTTCGTTGTCAAATTCACGACCATGATCCGTTCGGATTGACACAATTTTAACACCTAGTTGGTTTTGAATTTTCTTGCTAAAATTTCAAATTTATCAAAAGCTTCATTTTGGTTTTCAAAACAACGTCCAAGTAAACCTTGAGTAATCATCTACTATGACCAAAGTGTATAAGTTGCCTCCGTAGCTTCTTATAGCGGATGGTCCAAACAAGTCCATATGTAATAATTCTAGACACTTAGATGTGGACACCATATTTTTAGATTTGTGACTACTATGTGTTTGTTTACCAATTTTGCAAGCGTCGCAAAAGTGTTGGTCATATTTTAGTTTTGGTAAATTCCTAACTAGCTCTTTTGAAGATAGGTTTTGTATAAGTCTCATATTAGCGTGACCTAGCGTCTATGCCAAAGAGATGAGCTATCGTCTAACGTTGTTAGGCAAAGTTTGTCATTAGATGTTTTATCTATTTTCATGGCGTATATGTTATTTTCCTAACTCCTTTAGCTATGGTGATACCATCTTTTAGTATTTTACTACCATTTTCATCAAATAGTACTTTATACTTTTTATCACATAGTTGGCTAATACTAAGTAGATTAAATCCTAACCTATCCACATGAGCAACATTTTCAATAGTTAGGGAGTTATGAGCGATCGTACCTTTGCCAATGATTTTGCTTTTGAGATTACTACCAAAGTGACATTACCTCCGTCATACTCTTGGTATGATGAGAAGAGACTTTGTTGCCGTCATATGCCGTGAGCATCCACTATCTTTTATCCATTCATCGGGTTCCAATCCAACTTTCAAGCATACCTAAAGTAAATAACTCAAGCATTTGGTCCCCGATATCTCATGGGTCCGTTTGGGTTAAACATACCATTTATTTGATTCATGTATGGAAGCGATGGGTAAGAGTTCCATGACATGTAATCTGAGTTTGATATGGTCTAGGAAAGTTTTGATTCCAACCGTTGTGTTGGTAGTTGGGTTGTGCGTTGTGGTTGCTCTTAGGAAAGGCGTTTGGCAAAGGTGTTTTATATCGTTGTTGAGTAGTTTTGATCTAAATTCATTTTGGCAAGTCCTACTCGATGTAACAACTGGTTTTAGTTTAATACTATCATTGGTTTTCTTTGTTACTTTGACAAATTGATGCGGTCCGTATTGCGAACATTACATCTGTTGAGGTACCACGGCACCATTTTGCTGTGGACGGAACCCTTATTTTGGTTCCGTGCGGTCCGTCTTTATCTTCTTGACGATTTTGACAGAATGTTCGTCCTTTTCGGCCGTTTTGTTTTGACTCTTTGGAATTAATACCTCATTAAAACCTAGCCCATTCATGTCTCACGGTGTTTTATGGATTTTAACTATTTCATCGGCAAGAGCGATGTTTTGTTAAACCTTTTGAACTTAGAATTATTTTCGATTAGAACCTCTTGTGTGAGCTTTAGTTTTCTATTTCAAGATTAAGCTCTTGACATGATTTACAATCATCGTCATTTGCTTTTCCTTTTCAAGTCGTTTTGCTTTTCTTTCAACTCATATACTTCATTTTCCAAAATTCCTTTTGGTTTTAAAATTTATTTTAGTTATAATTTTAGACTTAGCTCACACAATTGATTATATTGTTTTTGCAAAGTGTCATCATCTATAGAAGAATAAGAAGAGTCGGAAAGTACCTCGTTTGACTCATGTGCCATTAGGCGATCTCTTCCTTGCTTGATTCTTCATCGTCTTCACTATCACTCCAAGCACCACTTACAAAAGCTCGTTGAGTTTTGCTTTTAGGTGGCTTGGGACATTCTCTATGAGATGACTTGCATCACCACATCTAAAACACTTTCTTTCACCTTTACCCTTTTGTCATCCCGATCTTTTCGAATGGCTTCTTTTCTTCTCGAGGTTGTCTTACAAACTTTCCTCTTCTTCTAAAGAACTTCTTAAAATCTCTAACGGCCATGGCATACTCCTCATCTTCACTACGGAGCAAGATTCGTCGTCATCGCTTGATTCCGCCTTTGCTTTTAGAGCGACGGTTTGATCTTCTCCTTCTTCCTTTGATGATCTCGAATCTTTCTCCATTACCATTTCGTGAACTTTGAGGTTGCCAATTAGCTCGTCTAGTGACATTTTGAGAGATCTTTTGATTCTTCAATAGCGGTCACTTTAGCTCTCCATTTGGGATGAAGTGCTCTAAGAAATTTCGACAAAGTTCTTACTACGAAAAGATTCATCAAGTGCTTTAAGTGATGTAATAATAGTATTGAAGCGAGCAAAGCCACAATCAATGGTTTCATCTTGAGGATAACAAATTGTTCATATTGTTGAACAAGAAGATCAATTTTGTTATCCTTGACTTGTGAATTACCTTGATGTGTAACAATTAAAGATTCCCAAATATCTTTGGCGGTTTCACACATAAAAATTCTTTCATATTCTTTTCTAGGTAAAGCATTATAAAGCATCATTTTAGCTTCATTATTTTTAGCAACTAATTTCTTTTGTTCATCAACGAAATATCTTTTGTTGTAGAACTAAAATCCCTTTAACAATAATAAACCAAAGATCTATATCTTTTGATTTTACATATGTTTCAAAGCGGTTTTCAATAGATAAATCCATTGGTTTCAAAGAGTGGTGGTCTTTGCATAGATTGCCCTTCTTTAAAGTTTTGAGAATCCATGGATCGTTTCAAGTTTATAAAATACAAGTTATTTTAGAAATTCTTGAGCAACGAGGCTCTGGTACCAATTGTAGAAAACTAGAAGGGGTTGAATAGTTTACCAATTAAAACTTTGTTTTGAAACTTATTGAAAGATCAATTGATATTGATCTTGGATATGTTGATGAAATATGCAAGCAATATGTAAAGAGTAAATAAGGAAAGAAATGATCAAACCACAACAAGTTGTTTATAGTGGTTCGGTCTACAAGGACTCTTTTTCCTTGCCTACTCCACTCCCGAGTCTCACACTCGAGTTTAACTTCACTAGTCAACAAGCTCCTTTCACCGGCGGAGAAAACCTTTACACTTAACACACTATTTCCGACACTAAGCTAGATGTCGAGTTCTTTCCAAGGGTACAACTACTCCCACACACAATGTATTTTGAGGACTAAAATACTAACCACTCACACTCACAAGATTATGATGGTTTAATACAACAATGAAGTATGAATCAACACTAGATCATACAACACTAAACAAACAAGACTTCCAACTTCTCGTTTGAAGCTTGAATGTGACTTGATCTTCTTTGCTACAAAGAGATCACTAATATGATATGAAACGAGTTAGAAAGGTTAGAGAGAAGATATGTATGAGAGTATAGTAGAAAGGGATGAAAAACTACTTGGTTTGGCTTGCTATTTATAGCCAAAATGGACGAGGCGTCCACGGACCACGGAACCCTTAAAGGGTTCCGCCTGTGTCTCATTTGGTACCGCCAGGTCTGACGACCAAGATATCAAAATCTTTGCTAAAGTCAACTATATCTAAGTGAGATTGTGCAAGATATGAAGAGTACAAATCCACACAAAATATCTAATGAAATCTTCCAATGATTTCCATGATGCATCACATGATGTCATATGTTGTATTTCTATTTTAGAAATATGCAAGTACTTAAGTAGTGTTTGGTTTTAAGAACCTAACACATTCTAAAACTACTATCATACATAATGATTAGAGTCATATCAAGATGTCACTAATCATAAATGTAAATGCTTGAATGATGAATATATTGTTTGAAAAAGCTTGTTTTAATATCTATTAAACTTGACAAGCTTTAAGCTTTTATACAAATTAAATTTACTTTTGTCGTTAACAAAACTTAGGTAAAGATCAAAAATATAAATAACGTTTAATGACGATATTTGTATTAACACCAAGACGAAACCCTAATGACGGCGACACGGCGGCGTCCACGAAACATAAGGTGCCGCCGTCGCATATGTAATCTTATATATAGAATCCGAATTTTCGATTTTGAGAGAGTCTTTTGGGTGAAAACCTAAAACCGAACCTAAGGTGTCTTGTACAAGATTTTAGGGTTTTAAACCCTATCTTACATCAAGATAAGTATTTACTTCATTAATTCAATTATGTCTTTGATTATTTGTGTGTATGCTTGCATGTTCTCCATGTCCGGCTAATTTATTTGTGTGGTTGCTTAGGAAGTATGAAACTTAATTATTGAATATTGATTGGTTGTTTCTTATCTTAGTTGACTAATGATCTAGTAATGCGATAGGTCATTCGTTGTGTACTTAATGCTTCATTCATCTTTGTGAACCTTAGAATATAATTACCTGAGTAGTTGTACGCTAAATCATCCAAAGAGTGCCTTAGAGTAAGAGTTTATCATCCCTAGTGGGTTTGTAGACGAGACCCTTTGGTAAGTTCAAAGAGTTAGGAGAAACGATACCCTACAACTTTAGACACACAACGCAACTAAGAATAAGGACGACAATTCAACCATTAATAGGAGATAATTAAGGAGTAGTACAACTTAAGTAAACACATCTTTAAACTATCATACGAGCACACATTAATTAGACATAGACTCCCACAACTTTAGTTTAGATAATTAGATAATAGTAGAGTAATCGGTAGAAATACCAAAACCCCCCAATCCAATACCCGAGATTCGTACCTTTCCATTTCATAAAATATAAAAATACAAAAATAATCTTCCTCAACCTTAACCTTAGCGTAGTAACTCCTTACTAGCATTCCTATTCCCCATAGAACGATATCAATACCGTGGCTTACCCTAATTACTACACTACAACGATTAGGTTCACCGCTAGGTGTTATAAAACTTGCTCAAGAAAAGGAAGTTTCTTGACCCCGAACGACGCGTGTAGCATTATCAAGTTTTTGGCGCCATTCGGGAATAGAATACCTAGTTAGTAGTCCACATCGCTTAGGTTTCTTTGCTTGATTCCTATCAAGTAAATTTTTTCATTTTAGCCTTCTTAGTCTATCCCCTCTTCGTGACTTTTGTTCGTGACCCATCACTTTTCATCATGGAAGGTGCTAACCACCCACCATTCATCAACCCACCACCAATTGACCCACCAAGAGCCCGTACTCTTTGTGAGTATTCGAGACCAAGCCACTTAGGCTATAGGAACACCATTGAGCTTCCCGACCAAGCCCAAACTACGGCCCCGCGATCCGACACCATCCGGTTGGTGCAAAACAGATGTGCATTCCATGGACTTCGTTCAAAGATCCAAATCAAGATCCGAGGATTTCTCAAAATCGCCGATTCCATCGACCTTGATGCTACTACTGGAGACCACGCTGCGCCTCTTCCACCCTCTCTACGGACCAAGCTAGTAATTGGCTTGAGTGACTTCCACGGCTCCATCTCAAGTCGGATGATCTTACCTCGCCTTGCTCAATTTTTCCCACCGGGAGAACCACTAAGCTTAGGAATGACATCTTGATGTTCCAACAACGTCAAGGTGAATCTCTCTGAAGCATGGACCCGATTCAAGGACTTACTTCATAAAGTCCTCATCACGGCATTGATCTTTGGC
The DNA here is from genome assembly GCA_022545495.1 of Chrysanthemum lavandulifolium. Classification (NCBI taxonomy): domain Eukaryota; kingdom Viridiplantae; phylum Streptophyta; class Magnoliopsida; order Asterales; family Asteraceae; genus Chrysanthemum; species Chrysanthemum lavandulifolium. Next base: position 229,580,453 of record CM040243.1, on the reverse strand, counting down.
TCCAAGTCCAAATCTTTATGATCATGTCAACTTCCCCACTAAGCGATCCATTGACCAAGCGGCGGTGGAAAACTTAGTGATCTCACCGCGGAAGAATCATGGGGTATAATAGAGGACCTCGCCTCTATGATAACGAAGTTGGGATGACCCCTGAGCTGCCCAAACCGTTAAGGCAATCTCCTTGCCCCTTCTCGACCGTAGGATGATCGAACTTGAAGATCAAGTTAGATTCCTCATGAGTTCTACAAAATCCTAAGTCTTCACGACAAGTGAATCAAATCACTCTACCTTGTGAGTTATGCGTGGTCCCCATGACACTCGTGATTGCACAAGGCTCCCGAACAAGCTTTGCGGACTACGCCTCCATACGCACCGACGGAGCGGGAGAGAAGTGGTACACTTTCAAACCCGAACAAAACAACTTAGGAAACTCAGACAACCCTCATGGAGAAATCACCCTAACCTTAAGTGGAACCAAGACCCAAGCACACCCCAAAGCTCATCTAGTTCGCCTACTAGGTTCAATTATTCTAACACTGGAACCCCACTAATCTTGAGGCAATTGCATCTAGATTTTGTCATCCCAAGAAACTCGATTGAATAAGCTTGAAGCCGATTTTAAGCAAAAACAAGGCGAGATGACAACCAAGCTTGATGCCTCTTAAAAGCCTTCAATGAGCGGGAAGTTGGGCACTCCCAAGTGATACCATAAAGAACCCAAAAGTGAATTCGATTGCATCGACTTCATGTTCTAGTTCACCATGGGAGAGTGCACATCCATGCCCTCCCACCCTGACCTGTTCACTCGGTAAATGCTATCAAAAGGGTTCCAAGCCATCTAAGAGGTACCAAGGGCCTGCTTTGGTAGAGCCTACTTTGAGAAACTCACAACCAAGAATCCAAACCTAGTTTAGAGGAGGAGTACAAGGAACTCCATCAAGAAAACCGATTCTTGAAGTCTTAGCTCATGCACCTTATTATAATGCTTTAAAAGAAAATATGAGTTAGAACTTAGGCTTGGAAAACATGGGTCCGCTTTGTGCTGAAACAACTTACCTAAGAAGCTAGACGATCCCGGCTATTCACTCTTCCGTGTAGACTTGGAACTTCCAAACCACTCGATGCTCTAGCCGATTTAGGATCATGCATCAATCTTGTTCCGTTGTCCTCCATGAAGCCTTAACTTAGGTAAAATTGAACAAACGAAACCATCTTAGGTCTAGCGGACGGTAGTGTAGCAAGTCCGTAGGAATAATAAAGGACATGGTAGTACACGTAGGAGAGTTGACTCTTTTGGCCGACTTTCATGTGCTAGACATGAATAAGGACCCGACATGCCCATTACTAGTTGGAAGAGGATTTTTAGCTACCGCTAGTGCCATCATCGATTGTAAGATGTCCAAAATAGTGGTAGGGGAGGGGAGTCCTAGATCCGTTTACGATGTTAAAAAGCATACATACTACAAGGATGAGGAAATCCCACAAGAGATTAGGTTGGATAGAGAGCCTTCTAGATATGGACCTTGGATTGAGAACATCATAGGCCCCCAAAGAACTTTTTACCTAGATAAAGCCTTCGCTAGTGCATCAACTTTCCAAGAAAAAGAAATGGCTAGGGACATGGAAGTGAACCCGTTCGAGGACGCCTTAGTATTTAGGAAAATGACCGAGTTCCTAGGAAGCTTGCCGTTAACCTTGTCATGAATAAGTGGAAAGTTGAGAAATCAATACAAGTGGGATTGGGATAGACCGCTAGTGATGGTAATGGAGAGTGGCACATTAGGATACAAATCTATGATCCCGATGGTGAGAAGTTTGAAAAGACATATTTAACCGAACGTACTACTAGGAACTTGAATGATAAGTTTGATCCTTACGACATTGTTGAGGATAGACTTACGATATCGATGCGTAGGAGCACGACTATGAGTCTAGCTACAAGACTCTTAAATAAAGAAAAGCGCTTCAGTGGAGGCAACCCATGCTTAATTGTTTGCTTGTTAGTATCATATATCTTTTATTAATTGTTTATCTTCATGTTTAAATTTGTAAAAATGCTTTATTTTGTTTTTAACCTCGCCTTAATTGCATATAAAGGTATTTTACATAAAGGATAAGTGTAGGAGGATTACACACGTTTCAAAAGAAACATAAACATGAGAATAACAATTAACTAAAAGATATTTATGTTTGTTTTTCGAGTCAAATGCTTGTATCGAGTCATAATGGATGTTTTGCGTAAATTTTTCCGATTCTAAAGATGTAAATTTTCCGAATTTTTTCCGAAAATCGCAGACCGCTTTTGTCGGGATAACCTGACGGCGTCAGATTGCAACTGACGGCGTCGAAGGAGTAAAACATCGATTACTTTTTCTCGCTTTCGAGCTACTATTAAATTTTTGGAATTTTCCGTGTCTTAATTTTCTTAGAAATTCAGTAAACATCCATTCCACAAGCATTATATCCTAGTTTAAATCGAGTCTTATATATATTATTACCACGATTTTATGCGAAGGTTTCATTTGTTTTCTTCAAGTGTGTAGGTTTAGTTTGTCAAGAAGAAGTTACATAAGATTGGAAGGAGCTTTTCACGCAATAATTCTTCTTGAAAAGGATTTAACCACCACTTTACACGGATCCTACCGAGCTAATCGGGGAGTACTAGTTTCTTCGCTTTTGATTACCTTCTTTATCATATATTTGATACTTTCGGGAACATTGGGGACAATGTTCAGGTTTAAGTGTAGGAGGGAAAATAAAGCGGAACTTTGAAACTATGCTTATCCTTGACTATTTGCTTTGTCCAATTGTGATTGTGTAATAAACCATGAGAAAATGTCGGTTAGGGTAATTTTGGCACCAAATTTAAAATTTTATGACATATAGGAGTGGGCCATTAGTCTTAACAAAAGCGCCTCATGGATAGGAAGTTGCATGACTAGCACAAAACCCTTTACCACCCAAATTCCACCAAAATGCGAGGATCGCCTTTAGATTAGTAGGAATTAAAGCATTCATCTTCAATGCTTAGAGTGTGAACCGGTAGTATATTAGATTCTAGAACTTGTTTTGTGATGCATTCCGAGATCGCAAGTGAGGCTACACTTGTGTAGTTAGGAATAACTAAATGATAAGAGGCATTAGGATAACCCTTGTTTGACACCGTAATATAATTACTTCTTCCATCTCGGTTGAGTAATTCCCCACACCCTTTGCGTTGTACTCATCTTTAGTACACGATACCCCTAGTTAACCCCTCGAGCCTATCCTTTTCGCGGTTCTCGTGATGTTTGGTTTTCCGAATATCAATGAAGATCATTGTTTACACCCCACCCCAAATATACACCCAAATCGCCTTAGCCTACCCCTTATGCACTCACTTTTAGTGTAAATGTTTGTTATCACCCTAAACCCTTAGTTCAATTATCTAGTTGCTTGCATAAGTTGCTAAGTCGAGTCATATCCTTTGTATACAGTTTTGGGACGATTGGGATTCATGGGAAAAGTTAAAGTTTATAAAATGACGGGAAGGGAACGTTAAATTCAAATTCCCTTTGTTTGCGTAATAATGTACCCCAAGTGTTTTGATCTTTTCAAATCGGGTCAAATTAGTGTTAGAGTAATAAAAACTCAAGTGTAGGGATATGCCTATAAAATCCCTAGTATTTTGATGTTATCTTAGAGGATGGTAGAGTAAAAGTGTATGAAAAAAAAAACAACAACATACGGGCTACCATCCTACATCTATCCTTTAAATTTATGTTTATTTATTTCAGTTATCTAGAGTTTAGAGTGTCGAGTCTTGGCTTAGCAACGCCATTCTTCATATGCATTTAACATAGAGATTTTTGACTTGCCACCACTAAATAGCCTATCCCTCCAAACCCTTTGTTTCTACCGTAAGCCTAACATTACAACCCTTTAAAGACCTCTTTGATAGTCTTTCCTAGGTGCTTACGCCAAAGCGATGGAGGTTTGATCTATTCTCAAGCCTATGGTAATCTATGTACTAGGACCGGTTAATGAGTGTTTATCTTCCATTTCCTATTTGTTATATTTCATATACACCCGAGAGATGCGAGTATCCAAACACCCCATGTGAGGTGCTAGTATGTAATTCCGTGTTTGTTATGACTTTTGCGGGCTTATATGTGTTGTGGACCGCTCAATTAATGCTTCATGACCCCTAACTTATAAATTAATTGTTAAAAGCACATTTGCTTGAGGACAAGCAAATAACAAGTGTAGGGATATTTGATAAGGTTTTAAAAGGTACCATTTGAGGGTCTTTAGTCCTTATTTAATCACTTTTGTATCCGTTATTGCTTAATATCGCTCCTTTTACTTTTAGGTCTCTTGAAGGCAAAATGTCGGAATGGCACTTATTTGGACGAAAAGGCGCGAATATATGAAGAAAATGGCCAAAGTCAAAATCGAGACACTCACAATTCTGAAATTAGAAGGCGACGCGTCGGTGCTAATTGTGACGCCGTCCAAAATTGTTGTGACGGTTCGTAACCCAAAACTCAGATTTTCAAGCGACGACGTCCGGCTAGAAAGAGTAGGCCGTCGCTACTCGAGACGGCCTAGATGCAATCCGCACGAAGTCGAGTCAAGAGGACGGCGCGGACATAAGGTGACGCCGCCGCAAGGTTAACGTGCCAAGACGAAACCCTAATGACGGCGACACGACGGCGTCACGAAACATAAGGTGACGCCACGCATATGTAATCTTATATATAGAATCCCAATTTTTCGCTTTTGAAAGAGTCTTTTGGAGTGAAAACCTAAAACCGAACCTAAGGTGTCTTGTACAAGATTTTAGGTTTTAAACCCTATCTTACATCAAGATAAGTATTTACTTCATTAATTCAATTATGTCTTTGATTATTTGTGTGTATGCTTGCATGTTCTCCATGTCCCGCTAATTTATTTGTGTGTTTGCTTAGGAAGTATGAAACTTAATTATTGAATATTGATTGGTTGTTTCTTATCTTAGTTGACTAATGATCTAGTAATGCGATAGGTCATTCGTTGTGTACTTAATGCTTGATTCATCTTTGTGAACCTTAGAATATAATTACCCGAGTAGTTGTAAGCTAAACCATCCAAAGAGTGCCTTAGAGTAAGAGTTTATCATCCTAGTGGGTTTGTAGACGAGACCCTTTGGTAAGTTCAAAGAGTTAGGGAGAAACGCATACCCTACAACTTTAGACACACAACGCAACTAAGAATAAGGACGTGACAATTCAACCATTAATAGGAGATAATTAAGGAGTAGTACAACTTAAGTAAACACATCTTTAAACTATCATACGAGCACACATTAATTAGACATAGACTCCCACAACTTTAGTTTAGATAATTAGATAATAGTAGAGTAATCGGTAGAAATTCCAAAACCCCCCAATCCAATACCCGAGATTCTGCACCTTTCCATTTCATAAAATATAAAAATACAAAAATAATCTTCCTCAACCTTAACCTTAGCGTAGTAACTCCTTACTAGCATTCCTATTCCCTAGAGAACGATATCAATACCCGTGCTTACCCTAATTACTACACTACAACGATTAGGTTCACCGCTTAGGGTGTTATAAAACTTGCTCAAGAAAAGGAAGTTTCCTTGACCCCGAACGACGCGTAGAAGGCGTTATCACATATACCCAAAGACAAAAACTTATAACATCAAGTAGCAGATTAAGTCCGATATGCAAAGAATAACCTCAAGTATACTTTTCTCCCTAAAGAAAGTGTATGAAGTTCAAGAACCCGGCACCAATGCTCAATGATAGAATAACCGATAACATTGAAGTAGCAGTCAATCACCGATTATCTCTGTGGATGTCAACTCCGAAATAAGTGATTATCATCGAATCATCGATTAAGCTCTCAAGTGAAACAAAGAAGGCCCCAATGTACATAATTTCCCCGATGATTGCAATATCATCGGAATCATCACACACTTGTGTACCTCTTTTATCACCAGAAACTAACTCTTCCATCTCTTCCCCCACATAGTTGGAATAAGAACACTAAACGCCATGAGTCAAACCTTGATTTTCTCAATGGTAATGATATTTGTCTTCCTAGGATATCTTCAATCACTTAGCAGTATTAAGTTCATTAAGTTTACTCACGTTTAGATGTGTGTCTCCATCCCCCTTGCTGGTTTTGCTATTTCAGAATCAGCAACACATTATAAGCCTAGATACTTGAAATATTTTGAGAAGACCACATGAAATCTTGTGAGAATCAACTTGCTGAAGAACAGTATGAGCAAGTCTAATTGGGGATTAAATCATGGCTTTTCACTCTCCCCTAATTAGTGCTCTCCCCTAAAATGACAATCTTTTTGATGAATGTCGGGAATAAGAAAAAGTCTTTAGATAGTTAAATGCAACTTGTCTTTAGTGTTCTAACACATAGCAGAAAATGTAGGACAAACTGTAGACTCGACCTTCTTCAAGATTGTCCGATTGGGGAATAGAAAGTTAACATCTTCATCTCATCAAATGCATTCCAATTAGCTTACATATAGCAAATACCCTTAACTAAAATCCTTCCCAATCAAACAAGAATAGAAAGATGTTCTACAAGGAAATCAGCCCCGCAACTGGAAGCACTTTGTCATTAATCATATCAGTCCGTGAGAAGATGTCAACCAACGGCTCTTAGAAGAAACTCCATGTGAAGATGACCCGATAAGAAGAAGCTTGGTTCTTACATGAGTTTGGAGCCGCATGACCATTTATTCTCAGATGTAGATCAACATTCAGAACATTCACACTTCTTCTCCCCCTCAAGAATTGCATACGAAGTTGCCATTCTTGACTAAACAAGTGAATATCATCCAAATGTAGTCTATTCACACTTCTCCCCCTAAAAGGTTGCATATGATGCCGCCATCGCCATTTTAATTGAGCAAGTGGATTAAGAACACAATTCCCGATAAGCAGATCCACTTGATGATTGAACGTGCATGGAAAAGTATGAAGCATGTTGATGAGAATGGTCATAAATGAGAAGATTTCTATTCTTCTAAAGATAAAGCGCACTGACGTGTACACTTTTCTTTTCTTTGAGGAACGAGGTTTGAACTGAAGTATTCAAACGTCATAAAAATATTTCTCTTCTTCTTGAAGATAAAGCGCATTGAACCGTACACTTTTCTTTTCTTTAGAGAACGAGGCTTGAACTGTTGTGTTTAAACGTCATGATCTCTCTCTTTTCTACTACTCTTGACAAACTTGATATCTACCCCATTATCATTCAGTAGGCTCTTTGTCGTGACAGCTGATGGAGAAAACCTAATATGATGAATTTGACCCTAAAGTAAAATAACCCGAACTCGTGACTTAAACTTGCACCAATGTAATGAAGAGCGGTGCCGAGAGTTCATGCACCTTTGAATCCCTAAGTACTCTATACTCTTCATCCAACCAACCATCAAGTATAAGACGTACATCACCTCTTGAAAATCCACAATTCAATGTGACACTGAGCACTACAACGTAACTCCTTAAAGTGATAGTTATTTTGTGGTGGTAAAAAGGAAAAAGAAAAATCACCCAAAAATAACTAGATTTCCAAGTCTTCGTCTTTGAAAATGTTAAAAGCTCGAAAAAAGATATCGAAGAATCTTCATCCAACTATCCCCGATACCTTCAGATACTAAGTACACTTACCTATGATATTTCACATCAACCTCAAATAAATAATAATAAATTAACGCCATTGTCACATTTTGTGGTTTAAAAGCTCAGATCTAGCCCCCTTTGACATTTTAATTGAACTTTGATAATGGTTTCATCCCGACCTTAGTCAAATGCACATAACCCCGTAAAACCATGTAATAACCAAACTGCCATAAAGAATATCCAAACACAAATCCAATTCATGAGGTACACCCTTTATCCCTTCTTTGAAGTAGAAACCATAGCACCATCATCAGATAAGATCTAGAATTACACTTTCCCTTTCTCCAGGATGGTTCCATCATCACAGGATTTTACAATTCTATGGTTTAAACCGAGAAATAGTTTCTTTCGCAGGATTTTACAAAACCAAGAATAGACCGAGAGATATAACCGGAAATGCACTTTTCATTTACCGGGATGATTCCATTGTCACGGGATTTTACAAGTCTATGATTTAAACTGAGAAATAGATTCTTTCGCGGGATTTTACAAAATCAAGACTCAACCGTAAACATTGTCAGCTTGAGTGTGTTATGACAAATTTGGTTTCAATGAATATCTGTTTTAGGGGAACATGCAGCGGTTCATCAATGGTTCATTCTCCATCATCAACCATACTTCTCCCATATGTAGAATACTTCACAAACCATACTAAGTAGAGTAGTATACACTACTTCCTCCCGGAGGTCGACCGTAAATCATCAAAGTACACGCTTCTCCCCATGATGGTTTCGAACTTTCTAAGCATCATAACGCGTACGACCTTTGCACGAAAGTTCTTGTCATAAGCAAACATCTTGAAAGATCATGAGTGTCATTGAAGATTCTCGAAAGATTTTGCTTAGACTGTGAAGTATCATTGACATTCTGTAGCAAAGAATATTCCATGAGAATTGCTGATTACATCTCAACCATTAAACCCTTTGGCAAACACACCATCCACGAATTCTGTCGGCAATTGTTGTGACCACTTGGTGAAGTAAACCCGATATATCACACTTGAATATGAAGTAGAATTCCCCAGATTTGTTACTTAAGCTTTTACTAATCCCCGTGAAAAAAAAACGGTGTACCCAATGTACAAAACCTCTTGACGAATCCTCAACTGCGTGACACACCAAAGTGATAGCAACTTTGTGGGTTAAGTGAGAAAGAATCACAAAGGTAACTAGATAGCCAAGTCTTTATCACACTCAATAAATGCCCAAACAAGTCATCTTCGCGGAAGGGTAGAAAGAAAGAAGACGAAATAAGTAAACGCGCCCGGAAAACCTCACTTTAATTCCAAATAAGAAACATCAAACACAAACAACCCCGTAGTCAACCGAGTTCCAATAAGAATTCAAGCCGTGACAAAATAATCTCCGTGAAAATGCATAAACCAAAGTATCAAGTCGCATACCACAACAACTCTCATCATTATACCAAGTCTCATCATCAAATCTCTTCAACAAATCTCATAAAATCTAAATCTTGAGAAGCTCATCCGACCCAATCATGTATATGGCCCAAACTTGGTTATTTGTAAAAATTGAGGCCCGATCCATGAAAATCAATCCAACCATCTAAGTCCAACGTTCAAATCCAAGACATCGCACATTTTACTCAATCTTGGTCCAACCCCTCTATCAAAACATACAACAGATCCCACTCACAACACATACAATTCAAATGAGAAATCTTTATGTTATCCTAATATCACGGCTAACAAAAATATTGGATATCAGGCATGAATAATATTTATCTTATTTGCACATAGATTGATCCAAATATCTAAATCATCAATAACAGTCCATGAATTAGATCACACCAATAACAGAGTACAGCCCATGAAATCCACCAGGCCCAAGACATCACATCCGATCCATTAATGTTGCTTATCGGCCCAAATATTCACACATACCACGGCCCGATCCAAAAGAGAATGAATAAGACACATACCGGTTACCCTAATTTTAGGAGTATAAAACATAATCTAATATCACTCTACACCCTAATAATACTCAAACATAACCCTAAATTCTCTCATACTTCTGTCCGCCCCATCACAACCTATCAACAAGTCGCTTTCTAAAACATCTCATCAACTCTCTCTTTGTACGCCACCATCAGACATAACTTACCACATCAAATAGCACCTCTCACCTAAACCAGATTTAAAGTCGATCTATCTATCACCAAAAAAAAACTTTCACCACTCAAAGATCCTTTCACTTGACATTCATCAAAACGATTATGGATTTGAGCATCTTTGATCATTGTTCATAATGATGACCTTGCCACAGGGATGGCTTGAGGTACATCGATTTAGCTTCAACATTAATTGACAATGTCATGGGTAAGCTTGACAAAACCTGATTTGTATTTGTTGTTGACCAGAAACGAATAAAAAGATTGAGAGGGTAACGAAATGTGTTATCACTCCAATCTTGTAGATTCGAATATGTGAAAGAAGTAATCATATCTTAGATCGATGATGATAATGTTCTTTTCGTGTGTTTAGAGGTCTTTTAAGGTCTTTCACTCAAGGTTAGCTTCACGAAAAAGAACACACTGAGATCTAATAATTTCAGTTTATCATTTATGTGTGGGTCTCGATAGATGGTTCTTCTTGTATTAGTTAACCCGCACCCAAGGAAGATGAAACATGTCTGTTTTGTTTATCCTTAAGATGGTGCGAATATTTAGTGAAGTGATACTTCAAAAATGGTAGATCAATGATGATGTGTTTGTATGGGTCACCTTAAGAACATGAAGTCTCATATGAGATAAAGAATAAGAACAAACACTACTGAGATCTCGATATCATCATATTCCTTTGAACTTGGTATTGAAAGATGCCTTCTGAGATCCAAATTGGTTTAGATAATATTGTTTTAGTATTCGGTATTGTGGCTGGTGGGATTAGGTACATGAGTTTTTGATTGTGATATGATGAGAATTGGTTGAAAGTTAGATGTTAATTGGTGTTGGTATTGATATGAGTCTGTTAGTATATACTAAGGTTTTTGATGCTTTGGATATTTAGTTTAAATGGTCAACACAACTCAGTTCAATATTTTTCATCCTTTCTTCAAACCGCATAACGTGTTGTCGAACCTCATTCTTGTTTTGACAAACCGCTTACAGTTTTATCTTCAAAACTCATGCATCTAATAAGTCAAACCGCCTTTCAAGAGACAAATCGCTTCTTTTTCTTCAAAACGCTTCTTGACTTTTCCCAAACCTCATTTGACTTTTATCTTCAAAACGCATTATCAATTGGTCAAATAGCATAAGGCTTTTTGAGTCAAACTGCTTTCATGTTCAAACCGCATGAGATACGTTGCATGTGGACAAACATAAAACAAACCGCATGTTTTTATCAAAACGCTGTCTGCTATCTGTCAAAATGCATCCTTTTCAAACCGCATATTACTGAGTAACAAACCGCTTGGTTCAGTCAAACCGCACATGAGTCAAAACTCATGAACTAGACCAAACCGCATAATGTACACTGAATGTGGACAGTTTTGAATGACAAACCGCATTGAATAATTGTTACACAAACCGCACTGACGAATGTCACCATTCAGAAACCCGTCTTAAGACCAGTTTAATCTGTTTACAACTTCTTACCACTAGTAAATATCAGATTCAAAACAGTTTAACACATGTAACTAATATCAAAACGGTTAACCACTTAAACCAGATTTAATCTTTGCATAGAAACTGCTTAAAACTTCTTCTAACACATGTAAAAGCTGTTTGACCACGACAACTGCATAAACCAATATCAATAACAAGATTCAACCAACTATTGGACCATTCATAAAGCCGGATTCAAATAATCTGCATAACACATCATCGAGATGCATCAAAACATTAGAAAAACTGTATCAAACCGCAACATAGACCGAGTACAAAACTGCATCAATCGCCGCATTAAAACCATACAAATCATCAAGAACAACACAACCTGTCTCTGATACCAATTGTTGGTTCATGCTTTTTATATTGTTTAATGATTCGGGTGGCCTAGGATGGTGATGAATCAAGTATGCCATGTTTAGAGATAGAAAGAGATGAGAGGGTGTTCTAGAGAGAGAAAGTAAAATAAAAAGAAAGGTTAGATTAGAAGCACCACCTCTTCCAAGGATGGAAGAGGTATTTATAGTTACAACCTAAACGTCCTCCGCTTGATCGTGGATCGTGCATACAAGGGTAAAGACTGTTCTTCCTCCACGGTGTTACTCTAAGCTAAACTAAGCTAATAACTAACTAATAAACGAGTAAATAACGATATGTCTACGAGCTAACATATGCTAGACTATAGATGGGGTGATGGACTCTTCAATATGGATTTTCCAAATCCCAACATATCTTCATTACTCAAAGATGAGGAGAAGGAACATTTGGTTTCTATTCTCAAAAATCATAAAAGAGCTTTCGCTTGGAAAACTTCTAATATCCCAGGAATTAGTCCCAATTTCTGCAAACACAAAATCAATTTTGAAGAAGGGATTAAACGTGTTGTGGAAAGACAACGTCAACTCAATCCCAACATGAAAGAAGTTGTCAAAAAGGAAATCATCAAACTTCTTGATGCTGGTATCATTTACCCCATCGAGGACAGTCCTTGGGTGAGTCCCGTTCACTGTGTCCCTAAGAAAGGAGGAATGACGGTTGTGCCTAACGAACGAAATGAACTAGTTCCTACTAGAACTATCACTAAATGGCGCATTTGTATTGATTATCGTAAATTGAACAAAGCCACCATAAAAGATCATTTCCCTCTTCCTTTTATGGATCAAATGCTCGAAAGAATTTCAGGGAACAAGTTCTTTTGTTTCCTCGATGGATTTTCATGGTATTTTCAGATTCCGATCGATTCGACTGATCAAGAAAAGACCACATTTACTTGCCCATTTAGAACTTATGCTTATCAGCGTATGCCTTTTGGTCTTTGTAATGCACCTGCAACTTTTCAAAGGGGTATGATAGCCATATTCCAAGACATGCTTGAACCCTCCATGGAAGTTTTCATGGATGACTTTTCAGTTTTCAGAAACTCATTCAAAGCTTGTCTTTTCAATCTTGATAAAATGCTCGAAAGATGCGAAGCTGCACATATTGTCCTTAACTGGGAGAAATGTCACTTTTATGGAGACTGAAGGAATTGTGCTTGGTCACAAGATCTCCAATGCAGTCATGGAAGTAGATAAAGCAAAAATCGACGTTATCACAAAGCTGCCACCTCCAACTAACGTTAAAGCCGTTAGAAGTTTTTTAGGACATGTCGGTTTTTACCGCTGCTTTATCAAGGATTTTTCCAAAATATCTCGTCCTATGACAAAACTTCTTTACAAAGACTTTGTCTTCGACTTCAATGCAGATTGCATGAAAGCATTCAAAACATTGAAATCACAATTGACTAGTGCACCACCTGATTGGTCACTACCATTTGAGCTCATATGTGATGCAAGCGATTTCGCTGTTGGAGCTGTTTTAGGCCAACGAGAAGGAAAACACTTTCGGCCCATATTTTTTGCTAGCAAGACACTAAATGGTGCTCAGCAAAATTATACGGTTACAGAAAAAGAATTAGTGGCCGTAGTTTTTGCGTTTGAAAAATTCAAATCTTACCTCGTGCTTTCGAAAACAGTCGTGTTCACTGATCATTCGGCACTCAAATATCTGTTTACCAATCAAGATGCAAAGTCGTGTCTTATCCGATGGATTCTGCTACTCCAAGAATTTGACATTGAGATCAAAGATAAGAAAGGAGCAGAGAATCTAGCCGCTGATCATTTATCATGTCTTGAAAACCCCGATCTAGAGGAGTTGAAGGAAGAAGAAATCGATGATTACTTCCATGATGAAACCCTCATGACGGTTAATGAAAATGAAGATCCTTGGTTTGCTGACTTTCCGAACTACCTCATCAGAAGAATCCTTTGGAAAGGACTGACTCACGCTCAACGGAGTAAATTCTTTTCAGAACTTAAACACTGCTATTGGGAAGATCCATATATTTTCAAAATGTGTCCTGGTGGAATGATCCGAAGATGTGTTTCTGGTTTTGAAACCTGAAAAATTCTTGATGAATGTCATCATGGCCCTACTGGGGACACTATGGTCCTTCCACCACAGCTAAATTTTTTTTTGATGTTGGATTCTATTGGCCGACAATATTCAAAGAAGCATATACACTTGTCTAAAACTGTGATGCATGCCAAAGATCCGGTAACCTTTCCCGCAGAGACGAAATGCCATTAAAAAGCATTCAAGTTTGTTAAATATTCGATATTTGCAGAATCGATTTCATGGGACCATTTCCTAAATCCCACAAATACGAATACATTCTCGTTGCTATCGATTATGTGTCCAAATGGGCAGAAGCCGAAGCTTTACCAACAAACAATGCTCGCGTTGTCTTTAATTTTCTCAAAAACCTTTTCGCTCGTTATGAAATTCCCAAAGCTTTGATAAGCGATCGAGGAACTCATTTTTGTAACAGACAAATAGAGAAAACCATGAAAAGATATGGAGTTCATCATCGTTTTACGACAGCTTATCATCCACAAACCAGTGGCCAAGTTGAAAACACCAACAAAGCTCTGAAAAGGATACTCGAAAACAAAGGAAGGATAATCCTTCAAAGGTGGTCGAAAAACTGACGATGCTCGTGAGTTTTTCAGACGGCTTACAAAACTCCTATTGGCACAGCCTTATAGACTTTTGTATGGAAAACTTGTCATTTACCATTCAAGTCAAACATCGCGCCATCGGGCCCTTAGAAGTCAGAAACCGATCTCAAAATAGCTGGAGAAAAGAGATTCTTGCAATTGCATGAACTCGATGAATTAAGACTCAAGCTTATGAGAATTCCAAACCAGAAAAGCTAGAACCAAAGCTTATCATGACAAGAAGCTGAGAATTCGCAAAGAATTCAAAGCTGGAGATAAAGTTCTGCTTTTCAACATGAAATTTAAATTTAAAGCTCCTAAGCTACAACCAAAATGGTTCGGACCTTATGTCGTGAAACATGGATATCCATCCGGTTATGTCGAACTTTATGACAAGCAAGGTGGAAGTTTCATTGTTAATGGGCACCGAATCAAGTTATACTATGATAAAGAGCAATTGAATGAAATTTCAATTGAGGCAATTTTGCCTGAGATTGAATTCGAAACCATCACATTCGTAGCACCTTTTCCAAGAAGAATCAAACGAAGTATTCCTTGGAAACCAAATGCTGAATTCATCTTGAGAGATATTGATGCGACTGGTGAAGAATTTATGTATATTCCCGAAATTTTAACAAAGAAATCTATAGCTGCAACTGCAGCTACGTGAATTCGGGAAAATTTGAGTCAGGCTGATGACTCGATAATAAAACAAGCGCTTCTTAGGAGGCAACCCATGTGTTTCAGATTTGTTTTTCTGTGGCCACGTTGAACTTAAGTGTGGGGGGTGACACGCCTTAATAAAACTCTTTTTGTTTTTGTTTTTGTATAAGATTGCTGCAGGTAATGATTACTTCCGTGGAAGCTTGGATCAAAAGAAGTTAAGCTGACAAACTCATTCAGAAAATCTGGTTTTATCCCTATTTCCCTATTTCTATACTTTGAAGTTCGTTTTTCACATTGAGGACAATTTTTAACTTAAGTGTGGGGAGATAAATAGGAAAATTAGAGTTTTTCAGCTTAAATTTAAAAAAATTGTTTGCCCTTGTGATCTAGTTATTTTCACGCTTTTAGGATAATATATTAGAATAACTGGATCAATCCACTGGTAAAATTAGTAATTTTTGAAAATTTGAGATGTGTTCCGTTTAATATTGCAATCCATTCTGGGATCGATAACATTTGCTGACACACATTATAAACTCTTTCACCAAATTGTGAGGATTTGAGCATATTTCATATATGAAGCATACATCTTTTATGCTTAGATCTTTTCATGTGTGTGCTGGTGATTTTATTTATTCTAGAACTTGTGCTTGTAAATCATTACCAGACCGCAGTGAGATCGCATTCGTGTGATATAAGTGAATTCATGTGATAAAGAGGTACCTTAGGATTTAAACTCAAATGGCCTTTCATTTTTCATATAATGATATATTAACTAGCCACATAGGTTAGTTAACCACCCATATGGACCCATTTGTAGCACTCACTTTTAGTGCTAGATACCCTTAGTTACACCCTCCGGGCCAATCTTTTCGTTTTTGTTAAATCCAGAAAAATACAAAAATATTTTACACTTTAAGCCTTAGCCTAACCCTTGTCAATGTCTAAACGGTTTGTTGATAGTCGCCTGGTATGATTGGATTGTCTAGATGATTATGAGTGACCTCACTTTGTCATTCGTATGAGCCACTTCGAAGAAAGGAGTTTATGTATGAAAAAAAAAGTTATGTAATAAGTATCAGCCAATGCGCTATGTTTGAAGAATATTGTTATGGAAAATCAATGCGAAGAATTGTGGAAATACAAAGAAGAAAAATTGTAGCTATAATCATTTACTGGTTTGCGGATTGTTTGGTAGCTAGCAACATGGATATTAGACTTGACTTTATTTTTCTTTTAACACCAATTTCATAAACATTCCCATGCCTTATCCATACCCTTTACCCGAAGCCTAACTTTTCAACCTGAATAAAAGTCCTCTTTAGATGTTTTCACTTGGTGCTCACGCCACGTCGGTGGAGTTTTGTTTCTTGTACAAGCTTACGGTAATAATCAAATCATGGCTGAGCAATGAGTGTGATTTATCTTGTTACTCCACTAAAAATTGAGTGATTGAGTGAATTATATTTCGTTCCTTAGTGAGGTGTTTTGAAATGTTAATCATGCAAGAAAATCATTGGATATTGTCAAAATCTTGATTTTTCATCCTTAAAAGCTAACTCGATGAATCTTATCTTGTACTTGTACTTGGTAGATTTGCATCATATTTTTCTCAATCATAATTTCGTACTAGTTTGATATTTTATTTTGATTCTAGATTTGCTTGAGGGCAAGCAAAGTTTAAGTGTGGGGGAAATTGATAACACTCAGATTGTACATGTTTTCATTAGCGTTATTCGTGCCTATGTATATGTTATTTGGTTATATTCATATGTTCTTAGTACTTAATGGTATCAAAGGACGTTTGTCTAGTATTTATAACCAAGTGCAGGGAAACAGAAGGAAAAGTTAAAGAATATTAGATAAAAGAAGATTTCCGCTTCAAGAAAGCATGTCAAGCACAATTCAAAGATTCCAAGTATCAAGAAAGATCAAGTTTGAATGAAGAACTAAGTACCACGAGCGTAATCAAGAAAAAGTCCAAGCTCCATCTAATCAGAAGACCACCGATCGGTTGCTCCACAACCGATTCGGCCGAAAGTCGCTATTTAGCATCTTCAAGAGGACCACCGATCGGTCATCGCCGCAACCGATTCGGCTGCAACCGATTCGGCTGGATGGTTGTTAAAGCGACCAGCAGATCGGCTGGACAAGAAACCAATCGGCTGGGGAGGCCTGGTCTGCTATTTCTTTATCATTAAGATTCCCCATTGCATCCAAACGTTTCTAGGTCCTTCCTTGGTGTATTCTAGTCCCTTCCTAACTCCTTGGAGGCCAAATTCAACATTTATGACCCTAGGCCTTGGGATTAGTATAAATAGAGACCTCTTGTGAGCATTTGAGAACACACACTTCAATACAACTCTCTACTCATTAAACCTATCTCTTATAGCTCTCAAATTCATCACTAGAATTCCAGGAAAGTTTGGAGGTCCAAGAAATCAACATTTGGAGGTCAAACCCTCGAGAAGTCAACACCAATACTTTGGGAATCATTCGTAATTTTATTCCAATCATTGTAAGACTTTTAATCATGTTTTCTAATGTTCAAAGTTCTGAGTTTATGTTTGCTATGAGTGGCTAGTTTCTTTATGCACTTGCTTAAACAATGTTAATTATCTTATGATTAGTTTATGATTGTGTTAACATGTTTTAATTCAATTTCAAGTTGATTCTAAGATCCAATTGTGCTTAAGTTTCATAGTGACATTTGTTAATCAAGTTTGACTAGTTGTTAGTAATTGTAAAAGGTAGAAAGAACTTATTGTTATTCAACTAGTTTTAATCATTTTTTCTATGGATAATTGTTTTTACCCATTATTCTTGATCAAACAACGAAACTAAAGTGTGGTTGTAATAAGAACGCTTTTTGATCATCAAGTTGGATTGATTGGAAACATCTAAAAGGTCGTAAGATTAGTTGTTTACAATCAATTGTGACATTTTGTTTATAATCGGTTGCCTTTTGTATTGACCATTTCTTAAGCAAATTTGATAAGACAAACGGATGTTTTTATGTTTAGGTCAAGGGGGAGATAATGGCTCGGCTCACTATACATTCCAAGATCGCATCTTCTTTTGTTGAGACAAAAGGGGAGAAATATAGAACTTGGTTATACTTGACTTTCAAAAGTCAATCAGCATACTTTGACTTTCGAAAAGTTAAACATCATGCCTCAACTAGTGAAGACTTTGACTTTCCGAAAAAGTCAAAATCATACACTTGCATTATCATTTCTTTTCAAGTTCTAAAACTAATATTTTTATAACTCTTGTACAATCTTTGTATCTTTTATAAAATAAAATTTATATTTTGTCCTCAACAAAAAGGGAGATTGTTAATACAAATATCGCCATTAAACGTTATTTATATTTTGATCTTTACCTAAGTTTTGTTAACTACAAAAGTAAATTTAATTTTATAAAGCTTAAAGTTTGTCAAGTTTAATAGATATTAAAACAAGCTTTTCAAACAATATCTTCATCACTCAAGCATTTACATTGTGATTAATCATATCTTAATATGTCTCTCACCATAATGTATGATATTAGTTTTAAGAATGTTTTAGTTTCTTAAAACTAAACATTACTTATGTATTTGCATATTTCTAAAATAGAAAACAACACATGACATCATGTGATGCATCATGGAAATCATTGGAAGATTTCATTAGATATTTTGTGTAGATTTGGACTCTTCATATCTTACACAATCTTGCATAGATATGTTTAACTTTGGCAAGATCTTGATATCTTGTTGTCGACCTCAATGGCACCAAAAGTTATAACGGGCGGAACCCTTTAAGGGTCCGCGGTCCGTGGTGCTCACGATGGTTTTGGCTATAAATAGCAAAGCCAAACCAAGTAGTTTTTCATCCCTTTCCATCATACTCTCATACATATCTTCTCTAACCTTTCTAACTCGGTTTCATATCATATTAGTGATCTCTTTGTAGCAAAGAAGATCAAGTCACATTCAAGCTTCAACGAGAAGTTGGAAGTCTTGTTTGTTTGGTGTTGTATGATCTTGTGTTGATTCATACTTCATTGTTGTACCAAACTACCATAATCTTGTGAGTGTGTGGTTAGTAATTTAGTCCTCAAAATACATTGTGTGTGGAGTGGTTGTACCCTTGGAAATAGTTTCGGAAATAGTGTGTTTAAGTGTAAAGGTTTCTCCACCGTGAAAGGAGCTTGTTGACTAGTGAAGTTAAACTCGAGTGTGAGACTCGGGGGTGGAGTAGGGCAAGGAGAAAGAGACCTTGTAGACCGAACCACTATAAACAACTTGTTGTGGTTTGATCATTTCTTTCCTTATTTACTCTTTACATATTGCTTACATATTTCACTAACATATCTAAGATCAATATCAATTGATCTTTCAATAAGTTTCAAAACAAAGTTTTTAATTGGTAAACTATTCAACCCCTTCTAGTTTTCTACAATTGGTACGAGCCTCGTTGCTCAAGAATTTCTAAAATAATTTGTATTTTATAAACTTGAAACGATTCATGGATTCTCAAAACTTTAAAGAATGGCAATCTATGCAAAGACCACCACTCTTTGAAACCAATGGATTTATCTATTGAAAACCGTTTTGAAAGATATGTAAAATCAAAAGATATAGATCTTTGGTTTGTTATTGTTAAAGGGATTTTAGTTCTACAACAAAGGATATTTCATTGATGAACAAAAGAAATTAATTGCTAAAATAATGAAGCTAAAATGATGCTTTATAATGCTTTGCCTAGAAAAGAATATGAAAGAATTTTTATGTGTGAAACCGCCAAAGATATTTGGGAATCTTTGATTGTTACACATCAAGGTAATTCACAAGTCAAGGATAACAAAATTGACCTTCTTGTTCAACAATATGAACAATTTGTTATCCCTGAAGATGAAACCATCGATTGTGGCTTTGCTCGCTTTAATACTATTATTACATCACTTAAAGCACTTGATGAAACTTTTCGTAGTAAGAACTTTGTCGAAAAATTTCTTAGAGCACTCCATCCAAAATGGAGAGCTAAAGTGACCGCTATTGAAGAATCAAAAGATCTCTCAAAATGTCACTAGACGAGCTAATCGGTAACCTCAAAGTACATGAAATGGTGATGGAGAAAGATTCGGAGATCATCAAAGGAAAAGGGAGAAGATCAAATCCGTTGCTCTAAAAGCAAACGCGAAATCAAGTGAAGATGACGAATCTTGCTCCTAGAGTGAAGATGAGGAGTATGCCATGGCCGTTAGAGACTTTAAAAGTTCTTTAGAAGAAGAGGAAAGTTTGTAAGACAACCTCGAGAAGAAAAGAAGCCATTCAAAAAGATCGGGATGACAAAAGGGTAAAGGTGAAAGAAAGTGTTTTAGATGTGGTGATGCAAGTCATCTCATAGGAGAATGTCCCAAGCCACCTAAAAGTAAAACTCAACGAGCTTTTGTAAGTGGTGCTTGGGTGATAGTGAAGATGATGAAGAGTCAAGCAAGGAAGAGATCGCTCTAATGGCACATGAGTCAAACGAGGTACATTCCGACTCTTCTTATTCTTATATTGATGATGACACTTTGCAAAAACAATACAATTAATTGTGTGAGCTAAGTCTAAAAATCATAACTAAAAATAAATTTTTAAAAACTAAAAAGGAATATTTGGAAAATGAAGTCTATGAGTTAAAAGAAAAAGCAAAACGAGTAGAAAAGGGAAAAGCAAATGACGATGGTTTTAAATCATGTCAAGAGCTTAATCTTGAAATAGAAAAACTAAAGCTCAAGCAAGATGTTCTAATCGAACATAATTCTAAATTTAAAAGGTTTAACAAAAACATCGCTCTTGCCGATGAAATAGTTAAAATACATAAAACACCGGGAGACATGAATGGGCTAGGATTTAATGAGGTATTAATTCCAAAGAGTCAAAACAAAATGGTCGAAAAGACGAACAAATCATCAAAACTATTGCGATATAAAGACGGACGACGGACCCAAAATAAGGGTTCCGTCTGCTGAAAGAAATGGTGTCGTGGGTACCTTCAAGAGACGTAATGTTTGTGATACGGACCGTAATGAATTTGTCAAAGTAACAAAGAAAACCAAGGATAGTGTTAAACTAAAACCACCGTTACATCGAGAGTAGGACTTGCTAAAATGAATTTAGATCAAAACTACTCATCAACGACATAAAACACCTTTGCCAAACGCCCTTTCCTAAGAGCAACCACAACGTACAACCCAACTACCAACACAACGGTTGGAATCAAAACTTTCCTAGACCATATCAAACTCCAGATTACATGTCATGGAACTCTTACCCATCGTTTCCATACATAAATCAAATAAATGGTATGTTTAACCCAAACGGACCCATGAGATATTAGGGACCAAATGCTTGAGTTATTTGCTTCTTAGGTATGCTTGAAAGTTGGATTGGAACCTGATGAGTGGATAAAAGATAGTGGATGCTCACGGCACATGACGGGCAACAAAAGTCTCTTCTTATCATACCAAGAGTATGACGGAGGTAATGTCACTTTTGGTAGCAATCTCAAAAGCAAAATCATTGGCAAAGGTACGATCGCTCATAACTCCCTAACTATTGAAAATGTTGCTCATGTAGATAGGTTAGGATTTAATCTACTTAGTATTAGCCAATTATGTGATAAAAAGTATAAAGTACTATTTGATGAAAATGGTAGTAAAATACTAAAAGATGGTATCACCATAGCTAAAGGAGTTAAAATTCTTAGCAAGAAAATTCAAAATCAACTAGGTGTTAAAATTGTGTCAATCCGAACGGATCATTGTCGTGAATTTGACAACGAAACTCAATTTGGAAACTTTTGTGATACAAATGGTATAACACATAACTTTTCGGCTCCTCGAACACCTCAATCAAATGGAGTAGTAGAACGTAAAAATAGAACAATTCAAGAAATGAGTAGAACAATGCTTAATGAACAAAACATTCCTCAAAAGTTTTGGTGCAACGCCGTTGACACTTCTACATATATTTTGAATAGAGTCTTAATACGTCCTTTCTTAAACAAAACACCATATGAGCTTTATAAAGGTAAAAAGAAAACTTTAGGATCTTTTAGAGTTTTTGGATGTAAATGCTTCGTTCTTAATACTAAAGATTATCTCACCAAGTTTGACCCAAAGTCTTATGAAGGTGTATTTCTTGGTTATTCTCAAACTAGTAAAGCTTACATTGTCTTAAACAAAGAAACAATGATAGTCAAGGAATCGTTGAACATAACATTCGACGAAAGTCCACCTCCCTCTATGACATCACCTTTGGTAGATGATGACTTAGTTGAAAGTCAAATGATAGAAAGTCAAGAAATAATTAAAAATGACAAGGAAGATGAACCATTAAATAAAGAGATTATAAACATCAAAGAATCTAAAAGTCATCCTTTAGAAAAGGTCATAGGACAACTTAATCAAAGAACCTTAAGGTCACAAGCCCAAAATCAAAGTAATTATTTTGTTTTGTATCCACCATTGAACCGAAAACATAAATGAAGCAATGAAAGATGGATCATGGGTAATTGCCATGCAAGAAGAGTTAAACCAATTCATTAGAAATGATGTTTGGAAATTAGTTCCAAAACCTAAAGATCAAACTATAATTGGAACGAAATGGGTTTTTCGAAATAAAATGGTTGAAAATGGTGTAGTTGATAAGGTTTTAAAATGTACCTTTTTGAGGGGTCGTTTAAGCCCTTATTTGATCACTTTTGTATCCGTTAATACTTAATATCGTTCCTTTTCACTTTTTAGGTATCTTGAAGGCAAAATGTTGGAATGACACTTATTCGGATGAAAAGGCACGAATATACGAAGAAAATGGCCAAAGTCAAGAATCGAGACACTCAGTCATTGAATCCGAAGGTGGCGGCGTCAGCACAACTAGTGACAACGTCGGACAAATTTTGTGATGGCTCGAGAGCTAAATTTCTCATTTACAAGTGACGGCTTCATGTTTTAAAAGAGTAGGCGTCGCAACTCGCACGACCTAGATTTGATCCAGACGACGTCGAGATCGAAGGAGACGCGCACACAAGCATAAGGTGACGCCCGCAAGACTAACGCCAAGACGAAACCCTAATAATGGCGACCGACGGTGTCACAAATCAAAGGTAACGCCGTCGCATGTGTAATCTTATATATAGAATCCGAATTTTTCAGTTGTCAGTGTGTAGTCTTTTGGAGTAAAAACCTAAACCAAACCAAAGTTGTCTTGTACAGTATTTTAGGGTTCCATACCCTATCTTACATCAAGATAAGTATTTTACTTCATTAATTTAATTATGTCTTCAATTAATTGTGTGTATGCTTGCATGTTTCCCATGTCTGGCGAATTTACTTGTGTGTTTTCTTAGGGAATATGAAACTTAATTATTGAATATTGATTGGTTGTCTCTTATCTTAATTGTTAATGATCTAGTATTGCGATAGATCATCTGTTGTGTAGTTAACGCTTGATTAATCTTTGTGAACCTTAGCTTATAGTACCTAGAGTCATTGTAGGGTAAACCATCCGAAGAGTGCCTTAGTGTTAAGTTTATAAATTCTAGAGATTTTGTAGGCAATAACCTTTGGTAGTTTCAAAGAGTTAGGGATAAACGCATTCCCTACGACCTTAGACACACAACGCGATTAAGAATAAGGACGTGACAATTCAACCATCAATAGGAGATAACTAAGGAGTAATAAAACCTAAGTAAACACATCTTTAAATAATCATACGAGCACACAATAATTAGACATAGACTACATACACCTTAGATTAGATAATTAGACGAGTAGAGTAATCGGTAGAAATACCAACCCCCAAATCCAATACCCGAGATTCGTATCTTTCTATTTCTTAAAACAAAAAGATAAAAATAATCTTCCTCAACCCCAACCTTAGCGTAGTAACTTCTCACTAGCATTCCTATTCTCCTAGAGAACGATATCAATTCCCGTGGCTTACCCTAATACTACACTACAATGATTAGGTTCACTGCCTAGGGTGTTGAAAAACTTGCTCGACGAAAAGGAAGTTCCTTTGACCACAAACGACGCGTGAAGCATTATCAAGTTTTTGGCGCCACTGCCGGGGAATAGAATAGCTAGTTAGGAGTCCACCTCGTTTAGGTTTCCTTGCTTGATTCCTATCAAGTATGCTTTTTTCTCAATTTTTAGCCTCCTCGTAGTCTATCCCCCTTCTTCGTGACCTTTGTTAGTAACCTCATCACTTTTCATCATGGAAGGTGATAACCAACCACCATTCATCAACCTACCACCAAATGACCCGCCAAGAGGCCGTACTCTTGGTGAATACTCAAGACCAAGCCACCTAGGCTATAGGAACACCATTGAGCTTCCCGACCAAGCCCAAACTACGGCCCTGCGATCCGACACCATCCGGTTGGTGCAAAACGGATGTGCATTCCACGGACTTCGTTCCAAAGATCCTAATCGGCATCTTAAGGATTTCCTTAAAATTGTCGATTCCATCGACCTCGATGCTACTACTCGGGAGACCACACGTCTGCGTCTCTTCCAATTCTCTCTACGAGACCAAGCTAGTAATTGGCTTGAGCGACTTCCCGCCGGCTCCATCTCAAGTTGGGATGATCTCACCTCTCGCTTCCTTGCTCAATTTTTCCCACCGGGGAGAACCACTAAGCTTAGGAATGATATCTTGATGTTCCAACAACGTCAAGGTGAATCTCTCTACGAAGCATGGACTTGATTCAAGGACTTACTCCATAAAGTCCCTCATCACGGCATTGATCTTTGGCTCCAAGTCCAACTCTTCTATGATCATGTCAACTTCTCCACCAAGCGATCCATTGACCAAGCGGCCGGTGGAAAACTTAGTGATCTCACCGCGGAAGAATCATGGGGTATAATAGAGGACCTTGCTCTCTATGACAATGAAAGTTGGAATGACCCCCGTGAGTTGCCCAAAACTGTTAAGGCAATCTCCTTGCCTCCCATTGACTCACAATCTTCCGACCGTAGGATGCTCGAGCTTGAAGATCAAGTTAAATTCCTAATAAGTTCCTACGAAAATCCTAAGTCTTCACACCATGTGAACAAAGTTTCTTCCTCATGTGAGCCGTGTAGTGATCCTCATAACACGAGTACTTGCACCAGATTCCCCGAACAAGCTTCCGTTAACTACGCATCCTCGCGTACTAATGGAACGGGAGGAAGATTCCCTACAACACCCGGACCTAGGACTTTTAATGACGCCCGAGAAGCATGGAAGGGCAAGCCCGACTTTTATTGGGGACAAACCAAAGAATTCACATCCAATGATTTCTCATGGCCCCCATCTCACGGTCCTAACCAACAAAACATTGAGGGGATGTTGCAACACCTAGTCGCATCTCAAAAGCTCAAATAGCTAAGCTCTCGGACCGTTTTAACCAACAACAAGCCGAGATGGATAGGAAGATAGATAACCTCTTAAAAGCCATGACCAATAGTGATAGGAAGGTTAATGCTATCTCAACTCCTGAAATTTCCGGTGTAGAAATTAAGGACCAAAGTAAGCTAGCTAAGCACGTTCAATTCGTCAATACCATCATCTTAGTGAAACCTGATAGAACAAATGACGAAGCGAACCATGAAACGATACTTGAGGTTAGTGAAACACCGAGGAATGAAACAACCGAGGAAGTAGATGAAGTAGACAATGACTATTTCAATAAGTTTCCTACTTAAGAAGAACTATCTCGCCACCCTCACTTAGTGCGTGACCTCCGTCACATGTATGTTAGGAGAAGCCCTAGGATCAAGTTTGGGAACCCTTGGAAACTTAACACACCATGTTGCATAGGACACCTTTTCGTGGCAAAGGCCTACATTGACCGCAAGTCCCCAATAAACATAATGACTAGCACCTACTATAATTGGGTCATGAAGAAGCCTATCTCAACTAGGCAAGATCCCGATAATCCTAGGGTTAGTTGCAATTTTCTTGGTAGAGTTAAGGGATTGCCCGTTTATGTAGGAAGTTTCACGTTTCCTACGGATTTCATAATAGTGGATGATATTAGTACGGCCATAGATCCTACCTTGTCCCACGTTATTCTAGGGAAACCTTTCATAGTGAGCACCGGGATGACTTATGATCCCTCGTTAGGAATAGTGCGATTCAAGGATGAGACCGATGATGTAGCCTACCAAATGCCGTTTAAGATTGAGAAATTTTCATCACTCTCCAATGATGAAAAGGAACTTAAACTATTGGTCTACTATAGGAATGAGAAGGATAAGGAGAAAGGAGTGGATTATGTTATGGCCAAGATTTGCGGTTTCTATAGGAATTGTTTGAACTTAGGACCGGAATATAGAACTGAGTGGGGAGAGGACGAACTCTTAGAAAGGTGCATCATAGGGCACTTTTACAACATGGAATCACCCACTAGAGACCGTCATGAGGAAGAAGGTGACGTAATGAAGTCACGTAGGGCACGACTTGAGTCTAGCTACAAGACTCATAAATAAAGAAAAGCGCTTCATGGGAGGCAACCCATGCTTAATTGTTTGCTTGTTTGTGTCATGTATCTTTTATTGATTGTTTATTCTCATGTTTAAATTTGTAAAAATGCTTTATTTTGTCTTTAACCTCGTCTTAATTACTTATAAAGGTATTTTACATAAGGGATAAGTGTAGGGAGGATTACACATATTTTCAAAAGAAATGTAAACATGAAAATTACAATTAATTAAAAGATATACATGTGTGTTTGTTCGAGTCAAATACTTGTATCGAGTCATAATGGATGTTTTGAAGGAAATTTTCCAGATTCTAAAGATGTAAATTTTCCGAATTTTTTCCGAAAAATCGCAGACCGCTTTTTGTCGGGATAACTTTGACGTCGTTAGATCGCAACTGACGGCGTCGATAGGAGCAAAACAACTCGATTACTTTTTCTCGTTTTCGAGCTACTTATAAATGTTTGGAATTTTCGGTCTTAATTTTCCGTAAATTGCAGAAACATCCATTCCACAAGCATTATATCCTAGTTTAGTAGAGTCCTATATATATTATTACCGCCGATTTTAAGCGAAGGTTTCATTTTTTTCTTCAAGTGTGCGGGTTTAATTTACCAAGAAGAAGATACATAAGATGAGAAGGAGCTTTTCACGCATAACGTCTTCTTGAAGAAAGATGTAACCACCACTTTACACGGATCCTACCGAGCTAATCGGGAGTATTAGTTTCTTCGCTTTTAATTACCTTCCATTATCATAACTTTGATACTTTAGGGAACATTGGGGACAATGTTCGGTTTAAATGTAGGGAGGAAAATAAAATGGGAACTTTGAAACTATGCTTATCCTTGACTATTTGCTTTGTCCAATTACATTTGCGTAATAAACCATGAGATAATGTCGGTTAGGGTAATTTTGGCACCAAATTTTCAATTTTTCATGACATATAGGAGTGGGCCATTAGTCTTAATAAAGCGTCTCATGGATAGGAAGTTATATGACTAGCATAAAAACCTTTACCACTTAAATTCCACCCAAAATGTGAGGATCACCCTTAGATTAGTAGGAATTAAAGCATTCATCTTTAATGCTTAGAGTGTGAACCGGTAGTATAATAGATTCTAAAACTTGTTTTGTGATGCATTCCAAGATCGCTAGTAAGACTACACTTGTGTAGTTAGGAATTACTAAATGATAAGAGGCATTAGGATAACCGTTGTTTGATACCTGTAATTCAATTACTTCTTCCACATCGGTTGAGTAATTCCCCCACACCTTTGCGTTGTACTCATCTTTAGTACACGATACCCATAGTTAACCCCTCGAGCCTATCCTTTTCGCGGTTCTCGTGATGTTTCGCTTTTCGAAATATCAATGAAGAGCATTGTTTACACCCCACCCCAAATGTATACCCAAATCGCCTTAGCCTACCTTGTATGCACTCACTTTTAGTGCATTATTGTTATCACACTTAACCCTTAGTTCAATTATCTAGTTGCTTGCATAAGTTTCTAAGTCGAGTCATATCCTTTGTATACGCTTTTGGGACGATTGGGACTCACGGAAAAGTTAAATTTTATGAGATGACGGGAAGGGAACGTTAAATTCAAATTCCCTTTATTGGCATAATAATGTACTCCAAGTGTTTTGATCTTTTCAATTCGGGTCATAATTAGTATTAGAGTAATAAAAAATTCAAGTGTAGGGATGTGCCTATAAATCCCTATCATTTTGATGTTATCGTAGAGGATTGTAGAGTAAAAGTGTATGCAAAAAAAAAAGAAAAAAAAAGAAAAAAAAAGAAAAAAAAAACATACGGGCTACCATCCTACATCTATCTTTAAATTTATATTTGTTCGTTTCAATTATCTAGAGTTTAGAGTGTCGAGTCTTGGCTTAGCAACGCCATTCTTCGTATGCTTGTAACATAAAGATTTTTGACTTACCACCACTAAATAGCCTATCCCACCAAACCCTTTGTTTCCCTACCGTAAGCCTAACGTTACAACCCTTTAAAAGACCTCTTGGATAGTCTTTCCTAGGTGCTTACGCCAAAGCGATGAAGGTTTGATCTAGTCTCAAGCCTATGGTAATCTATGTACTAGGACCGGTTAATGAGTGTTTATCTTCCATTTCCAACTTGTTATATTTCATATACACCGAGAGATGTAAGTATCCAAACACCCCATGTGAGGTGCTAGTATGTAATTTTGTGCTTGTTATGACTTTTATGGGCTTATATGTGTTGTGAATCGTTCTAAACTAATGCTTCATGACCTCTAACTTATAAATTGATTGGCTAAAAGCACATTTGCTTGAGGACAAGCAAATACCAAGTGTATGGATATTTGATAAGGTTTTAAAATGTACCTTTTGAGGGTCGTTTAAGCCCTTATTTGATCACTTTGTATCCGTTATTACTTAATATCGTTCCTTTTCACTTTTAGGTATCTTGAAGGCAAAATCTGGAATGACACTTATTCGGACGAAAAGCGCGAATATACTAAGAAAATGGCCAAAGTCAAGAATCGAGACACTCAGTGCTGAATTAAGGTGGCGGCGTCAGCATAACTAGTGATGCCGTCGGACAACATTTGTGACGGTTCAAGAGCCAAATTGCTCATTTTCAAGTGGCGGCGTCGGTTTTAAAGAGTAGGCGTCGCAACTCGACGGCCTAGATTTGATCCAGACGACGCCGAGATCAAGGGACGGCGTCACAAGCATAAGGTGACGCCGTCGCAAGACTAACGTGGCTAAGACGAAAACCTAATATGGCGACCCGACGGTGTCACAAATCAAAAGGTGACGCCCGTCGCATGTGTAATCTTATATATAGAATCCGAATTTTTAGTTTTCGTGTGTAGTCTTTTGGAGTAAAAACCTAAACCGAACCAAGGCTGTCTTGTACAGTATTTTAGGGTTCCATACCCTATCTTACATCAAGATAAGTGTTTTACTTCATTAATTTAATTATGTCTTCAATTAATTGTGTGTATGCTTGCATGTTTCCCATGTCCGACTAATTTACTTGTGTGTTTGCTTAGGGAATATGAAACTTAATTATTGAATATTGATTGGTTGTCTCTTATCTTAATTGTTAATGATCTAGTATTGCGATAGATCATCCGTTGTGTAGTTAATTCTTGATTAATCTTTGTGAACCTTAGCTTATAGTACCTAGAGTCATTGTAGGCTAAACCATCCAAAGAGTACCATAGTGTTAAGTTTATAAATCCTAGAGATTTTGTAGGCAATAACCTTTGGTAGTTTCAAAGAGTTAGGGATAAACGCATACCCTACGACCTTAGACACACAACGCGATTAATAATAAGGACGTGACAATTCAACCAACAATAGGAGATAATTAAGGAGTAATAAAACCTAAGTAAACACATCTTTAAATCATCATACGAGCACACAATAATTAGACATAGACTACATACACCTTAGATTAGATAATTAGATAAGTAGAGTAATCGGTGAAATACCAACCCCAAATCCAATACCCGAGATTCGTACCTTTCTATTTCTTAAAAACAAAAAGATAAAAATAATCTTCCTCAACCCCAACCTTAGCGTAGTAACTTCTCACTAGCATTCCTATTCCCCAGAGAACGATATCAATTCCGTGGCTTACCCTAATACTAAACTACAATGATTAGGTTCATCGCCTAGGGTGTTGAAAAAATTGCTCGACGAAAAGGAAGTTCCTTTGACCCCGAACGATGAGTGAAGCGTTATCAGTAGTATCTAGAAACAAAGCTAGGCTTGTTGCACAACGTTATAATCAACAAGAAGGGATTGATTATGATGAAACTTATGCACCGGTAGCTAGACTCGAATCTATTAGAATATTACTTGCTTATGCATGTGCTTGTGACTTTAAATTATTTCAAATGGATGTTAAAAGTGCATTTCTTAATGGGTTTATTAACGAAGAAGTATATGTTGCTCAACCTCCCGGTTTTACCAACTTTTAGAAACCACATCATGTCTTCAAACTCAAGAAAGCATTATACGGTCTTAAGCAAGCTCCAAAAGCTTGGTATAATGATTTAAAACCTTTCTTGTTGATAACAAATACACTATGGGATTAGTAGATAATACTCTTTTTACCAAGAAAAAGGAGTCACATATTATCATTGTTCAAGTATACGTTGATGACATCATATTCGGATCAACTTGTCAAGATCTATGTGATGATTTCTCTAAAATCATGCACGACGAGTTTGAAATGAGTATGATGGGTGAATTAAACTTCTTTCTTGGACTTCAAATTAAACAACTAGAAGATGGCATATTCTTTAACCAATCTAAATATATAAAAGTCATGCTTAAGAAATTTGGTCTTGAAGATTCCAAACCAACTAAGACACCCATGTCCTCGGACACTAAACTCACCAAGGATGAGGAAGGTGAATTCGTAGATAACACTAAATATAGAGGAATGATTGGTAGCCTACTCTATCTTACGGCTAGTAGACCCGACATTATGTTTAGTGTTTCTCTATGTGCTCGCTTTCAAGAAAACCCAAAGGCATCACGCTTAGAAGCCTTAAAAAGGATTTTTAGATACATTAAGGGAACAACGTGTTTAGGATTATGGTATCCCAAAGGAACGGGTGTAGAAACCATAGTGTATGCCGACTCGGATCATGCCGGTGACTATGTCGATAGAAAAGTACAAGTGGTATTTGCACTTTTGTTGGACATTGTCTCACCTCATGGTTTGCAAAAAGCAAACGACTTTAGCCATCTCAACTCATCAAGCCGAGTACGTCTCAAATGGAAAAGCATGTCAACAAGCTCTTTGGATAAAGCAAGCTCTCGTAGATTACGAAATTCATCTCAATGATATTGTTATACTTTGTGACAACAAAGGAGCCATCGATCTCAGCAAAAATGCCGTTCAACACGCTCGTACAAAGCATATTGAAATCCGTCATCACTTTCTTCGCGACAATGTTCAAAAGGAAACATCTCAATCGAAAAGTATCCTCCAAGACAACATTGCCGACATCCTAACTAAGCCTCTCAAACGAGAACCATTCAATCTTCTTAGACTTGGTTTGGGGTTAATGGAACCAAACATGTAGGATAAACATAGCCTAAACATTAGAATAATCAAAACAAAACAATTTTGTTTTATACCTACTACTGTAGCCACGGCACCAAACAAAAACAAAGACGGAACCATTTTTATGGTGCCGTCTGGTCCGTGGTGACTACAGAAGCAAAACTGCTACCTACAAAACATCTTCTTCCTCAAAACCCACTTTACCAAAACGTGTAAACATCAAACCCAACTCATTATTGACACCTTCTCACCCACTAATCACTGGAGATAACATCATTGTAAGTATCCTAACTACATTTTATCTCTTAATTCT
Organism: Chrysanthemum lavandulifolium; assembly: GCA_022545495.1. Taxonomy (NCBI): domain Eukaryota; kingdom Viridiplantae; phylum Streptophyta; class Magnoliopsida; order Asterales; family Asteraceae; genus Chrysanthemum; species Chrysanthemum lavandulifolium. Next base: position 229,548,530 of record CM040243.1, on the reverse strand, counting down.
GAGTCTAGGATTCTTATTTGTGCACAAAATCACTACATGGGGTTTGTATATATTCTTATATAAAACATGGATTCAATTGGCAAATTGCATAACTAGTCATTGAAATTAGGTACTACATTATCATATTGCATAAACAAATCATGCCTCCTACTAATCAATAGATAATGACTATAAGGCCTTATTCAAATAACCAAACACCCCATGTCAAAATAGTTTGAAAAGCTTCTCACTTGTAGGAAAACAATTTTTCATTGTTAATACAAATAGAAACAATAAATTTTCATCACTTGCATGCTCTTGAATACTAAAGGTATTGTATAACTAATATGCATTCCCGGGTATATTCAAATGAAGCCACATTGAATTAGGAGCATTTGGGTTATCTCATGGTATTTTCCAAACACCCCACTAAAACCATTTTTGTGCATAAAATGAGTCGAGATAACCGCAACTCCAAATCGTTTTCATATAGGCACACACTAGAACCAAAGCGTTAAGTTTATTCTCATTTTGACATGTTAATTCTTGCTCTAGGAATAACCATGGTAGCCGCAAGATTCTATGATCACAAGGATACCCTTAGCTACATTCCCAAACATCACAAAACCAAAGGACTCACCAAGGAACAAGTCGAAATCTTTAAGAGTCTAGATACTAGGTACTTCCATGAGGGTAGAACCATTCACTCCTCTTTTATCGAAAATACCAATCTCCGTGAAGAGCTAGCCGCTATTCAATTCGATTGTCTCTTTGACATCGATGAACCTATTTGTCCTAGGTTTGTGTTAGAGTTTTATGCTAGTCTCACCGGTTTCATTTATGAAGATGATGAGTTTAGCCTTAGGTTTAAGATCAATCAAAATGACTACACCATCTCCTTAACCAACTTTGCTCAAGTGCTAAGAATTCCCAACCGAGGGACATGTGTCTACTCGGATAAGTGGTCACTCACCATCCTTGATGCAATTAATGACCGCTCTCTTCCCTACCAAACACCTTTAGCAAATAAGGAAGTCATCCGTGCGCACCTATTTATCCCAAGGGGAGATACAACCCGAGTCACCCGAAAAGGAAAAGAAGTGAACCGAGATCCATATGGAATGGAGCCCAATGAACTTAAGCCCGAATTTAAGAAATGGGAAGAACTACTTAGAGCTAATGTCATTAGCACTATAGGAAATAGGGATCACATCAATGCTTGTCTTTGCCACATGCTCTACAACTGTCCACCCGTCAACCATTCAACTTAGCCTACTACATCGCTAGGAGAATGATTGATATCCCAACTCAAGGATCGGTTGCTCTTCCGTACGGGATGCTTCTCACCCGTTTCTATAGAGCCTATGCCCCAATTCCACAAAGCCCAAAAGGGATGCACCTTCACTATGAGCTCATCCCTCACATTTTTGTGCCCTTGAGTGACGAGCGAGTTGCTAAGACAAAAGGCAAGAGAGCAAAACCTCCAACTCCATCATCATCATCATCAAATAGCTCCGAGGATGGTCTTCCAAACTCTTGCCTACCACCTCATGAGTATTATGCATCTCTTCCCGAGATTGAAAATGAATCAGCGGAGTTCAAGTAAACCAAGGGGATGTTCAAGTGCCTTGGTAGGATGATGAACAAGATTTACAAGAAATTGGACAAGTAAAGGTCCTTTTAAGGAGTGTTTGGAACAATACATTATCTTTAAATGTTTGATACAAATTGGTTGTTTTTATTTTGTAGGATGATAATATAACTAAAAACAATGATGTATGCTAACAATCTCATGCAGGGGGATAGCACAAATATGCTATCAAATTTTACCCATTTTCACTATAATGTGAAAATCGCTTGGCCTTGCTTAAAATCTATGCTCCACTATGTTTGTGTATGTGTCATTTACTTTTCCTAACTAGAAGTAATTAATGTCACATGTTTTGAGCAAATTTTCAGGTTTCGGAAATATCCCCGACACTTAAAAATGTGTTATGTCCTTTTACGTCTCCACGGATCGACGGCACACAATTTGTTGGTTCCATCTGTTATGCAATTGGTACCGCCGTGCACTGTCAGACGAAGGACCATGCGCACCATTTTTTTTGGTTCCGCTGTGTAAAATTTTGGTGTCGTGGATGCTCCGGGTAATTTTCAATTTCGCTAGTTTGACTTTCCAAATTACCATACATTTCTTGTAAGTTAATCTTGACTAGTTTTTATCCATATTAGAACTAGTATAACATACTTAGGCATATAGAAATCCACTTCCCACCAAAATTCAAAATTTGAAAAATTCACCTAAGGAGCCCTTTTGCATAAAGGAAGGAACCAAAATTTGGTTCCTTGCAATTAAATGGTAATCGATTGTTAGGATCTTACAATCATTAGAACACATTTATTGCAAATCTTTGCCTCTTCACTCCATCCCTCTTGTATGGCTTGACTTGGGTGATATGACTAGCATTTAACCCACTTCCAAATCATTAGGAACCTCAAACCTTCTATGGTTTAACATTAAATCAAACACATTTCTCCATAATGTTTCACTTCTATAAATTAAGAGGTTTTACCATGATCATCTTCACACCTTCTTCATTCTTACCATCAACTAGCAAAAACACAAGTCAAAATGACAAAATCTTCACCTTCAACCAAGCCTTGCAAGAAAACCGCTAGGATTAGCGTAAGACCTTGTTGTTTTGTCAACTTGAGTTCTTCATCCGAGTCATCTCCACTTACCATCTCATCTCCTATAAGGGATGATACACACCTCACTTTGGGTACTCCTATTCCCATCACCATCACCACTCCACCACCAATAAAGACACCAAGCTCACCACCACCGGCACCCCTTCAAACATCAAAAACACCATCACCACCAAAATCTCCAACCCTCATCCCATTGGATTATTTTCCACACCTCCCACTTCTCCAAATCCTTTCTTGGAGGACTTGGAATATTTGCCTCCTAGGCCAAATCATCCACCACCATTGCCATCATTTAGCACTATTGAGCGGATTGCTCATAAGTCTCCTAGACCATCCTTCAACCCAAACGCCCCGTTAGGGCCAAGACCTCTTCTCTTCCACCTCATCCACAAAGACATCCATGGTCCTTTGTATGGGGATCAACCGCTCCCTACATCAATGTCCCCTCACATAGAGGACATTGAGAGTCCATGTGGGAAGATCATCCCACAAGAGAGGAGATTCAAGCCGAACTCCAACATCTCCACCAATTCTCAAATATGGTGGATTCTTACCTAAGTGAGACTATGCAAATGCAAAGTGCTTTGCTAGCCTCCATAATTACCACCCCAAACACCAACACCAACATCAAGACATCTACCATTCCACCACCACAACCTCTGTAAGATATGGGATTTCACAAACACACTAAACCATAATCATATGAGGCGTACAAGATATTTAGAGAGAGAAAGTTCTAGAGAAAGAAAGGGAAGAGAGTTGGGAACTATGTGAAACAAAGAAAAATGGTATTGAAGCTCCAACCCTCTGCCTTGGGAGGTAGAGGGTATATATAGTGTCTTACAAATAAACGCCACCTACGGGCTGTGGATCAGGCATACAGTGGGTAAAGACCCGTCCGTCCTCCACGGTGTTACATAACTAAATACTACCTAACATTAAATAACTACGACTACGAGCATTCTAACGATTACATATACTTGAGGTGACCGATACTTTAATAACTAGATTTACTGAATTCTAACAATCTCCCCTATGGTCGTATGCATCACGATGCAACTTGAAAGGCATTCGATGATTATGACTTATCTCCGAATTGGCGCTCATCCACATCTCGCATCATATGTCTTGGCATTGCCCTCAAGAAGAAACAACAGCTCCTCTTCATCCAAGACAGCTCCATTATCCCGAGCTTGCACAAGTAACATCTTGTCTTTGAAGTACTCAGCATTTTGAGGGCATTTTGGAGAAGTGCGTTCCTTGCTATGTGTCCATCACCACCACAGGTTGTAGCACTTAATTGGCTTAGCTTGTCCTTGATTTGGATTCCTTCCACGATTCGACTTGCCATATATCCTCTACCAACTCCACCTCTTCCTGCTCATACTGCCTTTCTTGAACCGGTTGCACCATAACCTTTCCATCTCCTGATGAGCTTGATTGTGTGGATTGGATGTTTGTTCGAGGTTATTGTTGGTGTGTGTAGAGTTCATGTTTTGACTAACCATGAGAGGCAGTTGATTGATGAAGTTTTCCATGAATGTGTTTGGAGTCCGGAGGCTTGGGTGCGGAGGCTTATATGTCGGATCGTGGATGAGCTTGTAATTACCATTACCCATGGGTATGACTTGAGAAGCTTTGGTGGTAATTCCAACATTGGTGTAAAAGATGTAGAGTCATTTGACGAGCTAGTTTCTCCACCTTAGATTTGAACTGTTCAAGAATCCTTCGTTCAAACATAGCATGTCTCTCATTCTCAAGAAGAAATGCATAAAGTTGCTCATAGTTAGTGTTCTTCAATCCTTTGGTTAGCTTCACGAGGTGACAAACTTATGCCATTCGGGATTCATGTTGTTCACAAACTTTGAATTCAATTTGAATATTTGGCATGGTCATTTTGATATTCCTCATATCATTCACAAGCTTGTGGAATCTCACGTAATACTCATAGACACTTTCTTCCGTCTTCATCTTAAAGTTCTCAAATTCATCATATAGTTGAGATTCTCTGTCTTCCTTGGTTAGTTCGAACCCGAGAGTAGCATCTTGACATTGTCCCAAACCGCCTTAGCTTGGTGTTGTGATTGATCGACTTGTAAATGTCCTTAGGTAAGCCACAAGTATGATGTTAGAAGCCCGATGTATGCATCGTATCTCTTCTTCTCCTTATCGGTCGGTTCATCATACATTTTAGGTATGTCCGGTCCTAATATCACCGAGCCATCTGCAGCATGTCAAGTATGTCTCGGTTGTCTCAACTGATACGGTCCTTCATCAATTGACTTGAGAATGTTAACTCCATTTTCCTTACCAAGACAAGACAATCGATTCGCTGAGCCCATGAGTCATAGTCGGTTACATCAAGCATAGGTGGACGAGTATCCGATCCACCGCTGAACGTCCTCGCCATGAAAGAAACAATAGTAGGTACGATGTTTGACATGATTACAAGTTCTACGGATTTTACTATTCTTTGATTAAACTGGAAATTTATTCTTTCACGGATTTTACTAAACCAAAATAACAACCGTAAAAATGTAGCACGAAGAAGTGACAAGTCTCAGTAGCTAACCAGTCAACTCGCTTTGGTATCAACTCGCTAAATGACAACTCGCTTAAAGAAACAAGTCACTTAAAGAACCAACTCGCTTAATAGCCAAGTCGCATACATAGACAACTCGCTTAATAGCCAAGTCGCAAACTAACTCGCTAGTCAGACAACTCGCTAATAGCCAAGTCGCTAAGAACTCAAGTCGCTTAAAGAAACAACTCGCTTAGAACCCAAGTCGCATAAAGAGTCAACTCGCTAAATAGCTAAGTCGCATATACCAACTCGCTTCCAATATCAAAGCAACTCGCTTCGAAGAAACACAAGTCCAAGGCTCAACTCGCTTCGTACAACTTTCAAAAATAACCACTTTATCAATCAAAAACAACCAAACCACAATGATTTGAGCCTTCCAATTCAAAACCTAAACACATATGATGATCCTAAACACAAAAGTACAAACAAAATTCAAACTTTAACACTAGAATTTGTCCAAATGATTCAAACTCTCCTAAACACTTACAACCCCAAAAACCTTATGAAATCCACCAAAACAAGGAGCATGAAAGATGAGGATCAAACCATGGCTCTTGATACCAATTGTAAGATATGAGATTTCACAAACACACTAAACCATAATCACATGAGGCGTACAAGATATTTAGAGAGAAAGTTCTAGAGAGAAAGGGAATAGAGTTGGGAACTATGTGAAACAAAGAAAATGGTATTGAGCTCCAACCCTCTACCTTGGGAGGTAGAGGTATATATAGTGTCTTACAAATAAACGCCACCTACGGGTGTGGATCGTGCATACAGTGGGTAAAGACCCGTCCAGTCCTCCACGGTGTTACTTAACAAACTACTTAATAACATAACTTGACTCGACTACGAGCTTAACGAATACATATACTTGAGGTGACCGACTCTTAACGACCGAATTTTCTAATTCCTAACAATCTCCCCCTAAGGGAGGTCACCTCAATTTACAATGAATACAAACAGATATTTCATTAGATTGTTCTAGGATTCTTGATTAAGTTCATTGCTCATTAGCTCGTAGTCTTGATTCTTCATGTTCCGCATGTTTGGATAATTTCAAGTGGAGGTCTTTAACTGATCCACGTGATGATGAGTTTTGAGCCAGCTTTGAGATCATCAGCTTGAATAAATCTCTAACTCTTCCATTGTGATGTTGACTTTTTGTGATGTTGTGACAGTGGACCGACATGCTCACTTTCTGGATCATGATTTCTTTTCATCAGAGTAGCGGAAGCTTTAGTTGATTCATGATATTTGCAGCAGCGTAGCAGAAGCATGGAGTGAAAATATCAGAGTCATTGATGCACTTATCATGATTTCTTTAGAAATGAATGTGTAGAGTAAGCATGCGGCTATGGATTGACCGCTTCATTCTAATCAGCTGCAAACGTTGGGCTTACCTACATACAACAGTCAGCAATAAAGTGCACGAAAGTGTCTTTGGTTGGAGATTCGTATATATTATGAAGCTCCACCCTTTGCCTTGGGAGGCAAAGGGTATTTATAGTATCTTACAAAATACGCCACCTACGGGCTGTGAATCAGTCATACAGTTGGTAAAGACTCGTCCGTCCTCCACGGTGTTACTTGACTAACTACTAACAATAACTAAATGACTACGACTACGAGCTTTCAAATGATTACATATACTTGAGGTGACTGAGTCTTTAACTAGCGGATTTTCTAAATCGCAACAATGTATTTGATAGAGTTGGAACCATTGCATAATAAATAACTGCTTGATATCCCTCCATAACTTCATAAGAAGATGATCGCCCATCTGATACGATAGCTGATAATGCAACACGCGCCGTTCGGGGTCAAAGGAACTTCCTTTCTTGAGCAAGTTTTATAACACCCCAGGCGTTGAACCTAATCGTTGTAGTGTAGTATTAGGGTAAGCCACGGTATTGATATCGTTCTCTAGGGGAATAGGAATGCTAGTGAGAAGTTACTACGCTAAGGTTGGGGTTGAGGAAGATTATTTTTTTATCTTTTTTATGTTTTTTAGGAAATGGAAAAGTACGAATCTCGGGGTTTGGATTTGGGGGTTGGTATTGCTACCGATTACTCTACTTATCTAATTATCTAATCTAAGGTGTATGTAGTCTATGTCTAATTATTGTGTGCTCGTATGATAGTTTAAAGATGTGTTCACTTAGGTTTTATTACTCCTTAATTATCTCCTATTGATGGTTGAATTGTCACGTCCTTATTCTTAATCGCGTTGTGTGTCTAAAGTCGTAGGGTATGCGTTTATCCCTAACTCTTTGAACTTACCAAAGGGTCTCGTCTACAAGACCCACTAGGGATTATAAACTCTAACTCTAAGGCCTCTTTGGATGGTTTAGCTTACAACCACTCTAAGTGCTATAACCTAAGGTTCACAAAGATTAATCAAGCATTAAGTACACAACGAATGACCTATCGCATTACTAGATCATTAACAATTAAGATAAGAGACAACCAATCAATATTCAATAATTAAGTTTCATATTCCCTAAGCAAACACACAAGTAAATTAGCCGGACATGGAGAACATGCAAGCATACACACAAATAATCAAAGACATAATTGAATTAATGAAGTAAAACACTTATCTTGATGTAAGATAGGGTTTGGAACCCTAAAATACCGTACAAGACGACCTTGGTTCGGTTTAGGTTTTTACTCCAAAAGACTACTCTAATAATCTTGAAAAATTGGATTCTATATATAAGATTACATGTGCGACGGCGTCACCTTATGTTTTGTGACGTCGTCGGTCGCCGTCATTAGGGTTTCGCTCTTGCCACGTTAGTCTTGCGACGGCGTCACCTTGTGCTTGTGACGTCCTCTTGACTTTTGACGCCGTCTGGATCAAATCTAGGCCGTGCGAGTTGCGACGGCCTACTCTTTTAAAGCCCGACACCGTCACTTGAAAATAGGAGATTTGGCTTCTATGCCATCACAAATGCTCCGACGCGCCGCGTTTAAGCGATGATGTCGTCACCTTGTCTTCGGCCCGGTGGAGTGTCTCGATTCTTGACTTTGGCCATTTTCTTCAGATATTCGCGCCTTTTCGTCCAAATAAGTGCCATTACAGACAATTTGCCTTCAAGAGACCTAAAAAGTGAAAAGGAACGATATTAAGTAATAACGGATACAAAAGTGATCAAATAAGGGCTTAAACGACCCTCAAAAGGTACATTTTAAAACCTTATCAATAGCCTCACTCACCCTCCCCTCGATCTATTTACCGATTGAAGGCAATGGCCAAACGGGATCCCCATTCCGAAGGTTCCGGGCGGCCGTTAGGTCCAAAGTTGTATGCCACGGTATGGTCTTGATAGATTCACTACTTGAGCGCCATTATCGGACATTTCGGTGAGCATCTATTTCTCGTATATCGCTCCACACCGAGAAGAGGGATGTGTACCTCCAGCAACAACAAGATGGAACCATAGGCTTATATGCTCGTTTATATGAATCATCATCTCAAGACTTAGATAATTGGATCGGGCTAAGCATACAAGACTTCTACAACATATGGGTTTAGCAAATTGGATCAGGCCAAGCAAACAAACACGCTCACTCGAGGCTCAATAGTGATCGGCCCAACAAGGCCCATCAAGACCCAACAATGCTTCTAGAACTTGGAGGGAAAAGGCAAATTCAAAATTTGAATTTTGAATTTGAGCAGGAAAAAGGAAGATTCAAAATTTGAATTTTGAATTTTGGTGCATGTTATTATCCATTCATGCATGCTATTACCCATTGGTGGGTTCATCCTTTTGTCCAAGACCTCAAGCCTATAAATACCAAGCTCTTCACCATTTATGGCTTGAGATTTCAAGTATGAAAAAAACACGTACATAATTTCATCATGTAATTAGATTAGGAAAATGTAATCTTAAGTGTAATAGGTAGATTCAGACGATGTATAAGTCCGTGGTTGGTTGTGTAGATTAGGATGGCGATTATAGATCGGGTAGATCATGTGAAGATTGGGTAGATCATGTAGATCGGGGAGATCGTGAGTAGATCGGGTAGATCGAGTGTAGATAATGTGGATCTTGTAGCTTGTGTGATTTGTGAGGATCGGGTAGATCGTGAGTGAGATTGGTACTAGCTAGATTAGTACTCCACATATAGCTTAGTGTCGAAAAATAATGTAAACGACGCGGTTTGTGTGTTTTGGCCTTAAAACACAAGGTTTGTTATGTTGGGCCATAAAACATAACGGGTTTGGTTGTACCCGAAGAAGAACTCGACATCTAGCTTAGTGTCGGAAAATATTGTAAGCAATATTGTATGGTTTTCTCCGCCGAGAAGGGAGCTTGTTGATTAGTGAAGTAACTCTCGAGTTGGGTACTCGGGGAGTGGAGTAGGGCGAAGAGGAGCTTCGTGACCGAACCACTATAAATCTTCGTGTCCGGTTTGCATTTTCTTTACTTATCTTTTTACTTTTTATCTTTTCATTTACCATTTTGTATTTTCATTGCTTTTATGTTTGTGTGGCTTATTGCTTATATTGTGTGGTATTTATGTGTGTTTATGTTTGTGTTAAGGTAATATGCTTCACTTATAGAATTCCACTATCACTAGTTGTCACAAGACTTTTTGTTGACACTTCTCATATTACGTCAAACTTGATTGGTCATTTGATACAAATGTTTTAAGTTTTAAGCGAAACGTATTCACCCCCTACGGTTTCCACAGCGTTTTTAAATTTTCTATGTTTTCATACATTTTATCCGTTTTTATGCGTGTTTGTACATTCTTATACATTCACTTTTTTATACGTTTTTGTACGGTTTTTTACGTTTTCATACGTTTTTGTCTGTCAAAAATTGTATAAAACATACAAGCATGTATAAAACGTACAAAAAAAATACAATAATGGACAAAAACGGACGAAACTATATGAAAATGTACAAAAATGTACAAAAGCATACACAAACATACAAAAACAGATATAAACGTAGAAAAACGATAAAAACGGATGAAAACATATAAAAACGTATAAAAGCGTAAAAACGTACAAAGCGGATAAAAATGATGAAACCGGACGAGAACAAATTAAAAGGTATAAAACGTGTATAAACAGTTGAAAACGTATAAAAATGGATAAAAAGGAGTGAAAACATATGAGCAGACGAAAACATGTAAAGCAGATGGCCCATGAAAACTTATAAAACATCTAAAAGCATATAAAGGCGGACGAAAACGTATAAAAATGGACGAAAACGGATGAAAACGTATAAAACGTACAAAAGCATGCAAAACATATAAAATAGACGAGAACGGATGAAAAAATATAAAAACGTGTAAAAACAGATAAAAACGGATGAAAACATATAAAAATGGATAAAAACAAATGAAAATGTTTAAAAACGAAAAAAAAAAACAGATGAAAACGTATAAAACTGTACAAAATGTATGAAAACGTACAAAGATCAAATCTGGAAAAAAAAAATGATTATAAAAAAAAAATGCTTAGTTTCATCTAAATATTTTTTTATTTTTTTAAAAAGAAAAATATAATTATATCTGCACGGGTTTAAAAAGTTATCTACTATTCTTTAAGGAAAAAACCAATGATTTCTTTAAGAATTTAGTGAAAAAAAAAAAGAAAAATTTTCATCAAAATGGCCCATTAATTTGTTTATTTGCACACTTGTAAAAAACCTGAAAACAAGATAAGGTTAGTGTACAGATTTTTGATGTATGTCCCAATCAATAGTCGACATGCCCGAATTAATAATCGGGATGGCCGAGAATGATAGATTGCAAAAGAATCATAGATGCCGTATAGAGATTTGCGCTATGATCCCATAACATATGGCCCACATTGCAAATATTACGTTTACATACATACACTCTCACTGGGTCAAAACTAAATTATTGTTTTTCTCTACCTACCCTCGATATTTCCTTAACTTAACAAACAAATCCAGGTAACACACTTCATAATTTTCATCCATTCATCGTTTTTCAGGTACCCTTTTAGATTTCATATATGGGATTTTTTTTTTCTTTGAAAAAAGATCAGGATTTGTGTTGAAATTTTAGTTTGTTTGGTTAGCTGTTTGTTTATGATCTTTATGTGTTGAAAGATGGATCTTGGTAGTTATTTGTTACATTTTAAATTGGTAGTATAGCTATATTAGGTTACTAGGTTGTTAGAGTTATTATAAGTTAGAAGTGTCAAATATAAGTTGGAATTGTGATCATTGGACTTATATTGTTAGCTTACTAGGTTGTTTAAAGTGTCAGCTTCATTATGTAGGTGTTTGATTCTGAATCAGATTATTCGACAAACCGGAGTGTTTGGGTGTGTTTTACAGGTTCTGAACTTGTGATAGTAAAAAATTTGAGATAATAACGGGTTGTTTGGGATTTGCTTACTTGACAATGTTTATCTGCAAGTGCGATTGTTGCCAACTTGCCGGCTTCTTTTTAAGTGTTTACGTACTCTATAGGAAGCAGATAAGCAGTTTCATCCAAATTGCTTATTTTTTTTCCAAAAAAAGAAGAAGCGGATAAGTACTTAAAAAGCAATCTAAAACATCCCATTAGTTGGTTTGGGAATTACAAGTTACTGAACCTTATTTTTCAATTTTGTTGCAATGATCTCTAAATGATCGCTCTTGACTCGTAAATATTAAGTTAGTCAAACACTATAATTGATTGTCTGCGATTGGAAAAATGCATTGTGAAACATCCCTTATGAGTTTTGGTAAGCTATTCTGTTATGAAGTAAATAAGCATCTTTATGCAGGCTTGCCTATAATATTTGGATCGACAAGCATTGAAGAACTTTGTGATGACGCGCAAGCAGGAGATTTTGTTTGGTTCTGGAGCTTGTGTAGCAATTACAGTTCTGTTATCATTAAAGCTGGTACATGATCATCTTACTCACTGGAAGAAACCAAAAGAACAAAAGGCTATTCTAGTGATTATACTGATGGCACCCATCTACGCTCTTGACTCGTATGTTGGATTACTCGATATCGTGGTAGTGAGACCTTTTTTGTTCTTAGACTCCGTCAAAGAATGCTATGAGGGTTTGGTGAGAATTCTCATGACCTTACGTTTTGTGATTTCAAATGTTGGGCGTAATTCTATTTAGAATTTAATTGTTATTTTGGTTAAATGTAGGTGATGGCTAAGTTCTTGGCTTTGTTGTACACTTACTTGAATATATCGATAACCAAGAACATTGTCCCTGATGAGATAAAAGGAAGAGAAATTCACCATTCGTTCCCCATGACTCTCTTCCAAGTAATGTTACTTTCTTTATCTGTTTTTCATTTATGATGCAATAGCATGGCACATAAAGTCATAAACACTCCCTATAGAAATTAACAGTATTCATTCAGACATATTTACTTTTGAATGAGTCGATTCAGGTTATGTTATATCTCTTATGGGTCAAAATTTAAACCTGACCTGACCTAAAAAAAAATTCTTCCTATTTTTCACCTATAATAGACTCCGTAAAAACTTGGTTTTATGTCTTTTACACTAAAATTTACAATAATAGGAAATAAAAATAAAAATAAAACTCTTCAAAATTGTCGAATTATGGTATATTGAGATATTCCAATGGCTGGTCTGGGTGCCCGACCCGTATTCTGTTAATGCTTCCATGTTAATGTTTATAGGTCATTTTATTGATATACATGATGATTGAATGCAGCCTCATTCTGTTCGTTTGAACCATCAAAACCTGAAGCTCCTCAAGTACTGGACATGGCAGTTTGTAGTAATTCGCCCAGTATGCTCCGTCTTAATGATAGTTCTACAACTGCTTGAGATATATCCTGATTGGCTTAGCTGGACATTCACTATGATCTTGAATGTGTCTGTTTCTTTGGCATTATATGCTCTCGTTGTTTTTTACCATGTATTTGCTAAAGAATTGGCACCACATAAGCCTCTTGCAAAGTTCTTATGTGTCAAAGGGATTGTCTTCTTCTGTTTTTGGCAGGTATGGCTCTCATGTTATGTACAAGTTTTACTCTATTCTTGTTGCAAACTTTGACCATTTTTATAAGAAAAACTTATTTGGCAAGAAATAGGTAGTCTGTAATTCACATAATAAGTTTGCGAATTTGGGGTTCCACTTGGTATAAACACAAATTTATATGATGTTTTGCTGAAACCAATTTGTAATGTCGCCATTTTAATGAATTTTCCCTTATTTATCTGTTATTTGCTTTAATAATCAAAATTGTCCAAACTCCCAGCGCTATCAAAAGTGATTATAATAGCTTCAAGTAGCAAAAGCATATTCAAACACTATCTGCTACTCCATATTAGTTGCTATAGTTTGAGTATTATTATTCCATGTCAAATAATCACTTTCAAATTTACATTTTAACATTCTTAAAATTTTGGGTGACTTGAACTTAACTTTGAGTAAAATTAGTTCAGTTTTATTTTGAACCTCGAACTCTCGGTTTATGCAATCCATGTTCTTTGTAGCATTTGCAATAATATTATATTGTTATGCATGCTTATTTTCAGGGAATTGTACTCAGTGGTTTGGTGGCAGTGGGCATAATTACATCAGATCATTTTTGGCTGGACGTGTCACATATCCAACAAGCATTGCAAAACGCATTGGTGATCGTGGAGATGGTGTTTTTCGCAGGCTTTCAGATGTATGCATACACTGCTGCACCATACAAGATTGATGAGGTGAAAGAAAAGAAGAAAGAATGATTGAAATAACGTTGATCAAGATACTATTTTTGGTCGCTACAAGTTATCATTATCATTATTATCATGCATGAGCTTACAGACAAATATATATAAATATATTTGTAATGAGAATAATGACTGATTCCCTCTTAAAGGGCTTGTATTTGGATATGTAAGGGTATGATAGATATTGAATGAAGAGTGCCTTATGGTATTTTTTTTTATCGATTGTTTGATGATGCTATGCTGCTATGTGATTCAACCAAAAGTGGTGGTAAAATAGAATTCGACTGGTGACAAGTAAAAACACAATGAGAATCTTAAACTGTATTGCTTCCCATCTCGACTTTCTTCAAGTCTAATTGACTGGCTCAAATTTGAACATTTCTTGCTTAGGTAAACTGAGATAATATGGTAAACTGAAAATGCATTCTGACCAAACCATATGTCATAATTTTCGTATGCAAAGAAGGAAGTTGACTTGTACTATACCACAGTACTTCACCACACCACCAATCTTTCATAAGAGCAAGGGGTGTGGTGGCGATGATCTTCACTGCTTTCAACGCCGGCATTCATGCTACTTCTCGCTTACTCATGGCGACACCAAGACCGCTCGCCACTTTGCTTCTCGCCGGGAATTCGACGAAGTAAACGACAAAAGATTTGCAGTGGTGGTGTACAAAGTACAAAAGAATTGACTTCTATTGAACAAGGCTTCAAAACATTTCTCTAACAGTTTGTTTAAGAAGTAAAAATATGTATTCTAACACCTTGATTTTTGAAATGTTAATCTTCATGTCTTTCTTTGAATTATCATTTTGCATTATTAAAGGAAAGAGTAAAAAATTATCACATATATATTTCAATTATACAGCATACATTTGAGTAAAAAACACATGAAACGACCATTCACTTAAAGTGACCATTTTAACTTTCACCAGTACCAGTCAAACAAACACTGTAAAAAAAAATGCAACATAACGAAGATAGCTTTTTTTCTTCACCTTTTTCTTACAAAGATACAGTACACAAAACAAAACATCCATTTATATTCATTATGAATCTCCCCCAATTTTGTTAAACCCCATTTCATTTCATATATCACCATGACAACAACAATAATAATCCCACAAATATTCACCAAAATCACAGATTACAAAACACCAACAACTTTTTTAACAAAACCACAAAAACCCACAAATTATTTCACTAGGAACTACTTATGCTGTTATCACCAACAAGGGTTTAGTACTAATAATAATTTGATATTTATAAAGGGTAAAAATGGGTTTAATGAAAAGATAGTTAAGAAAAATAAAAGGGTGGTTTTTGTTAAGGTTGGTAACCTTGGTGGTGGTGGTGGTGGTGGAGATGATGGTGGTACGAGGAGGATATTGGGGAATGTTGCATTGGCTATTGGGTTGACTTATCTTTCTTTGACTGGTCAACTTGGTTGGATACTTGATACTATTGTTAACATTTGGGTATGTTACTGTATTTGTTTGTTGCGTTATGAATAGAAAGTAACGGTAGCTGTTAGATGTAGATATGCTTGTTAAGTAGTTTTGAATGGTGAAGCAAACTGGTTGTGATTATGTGTGTTTATCGCGTTGTGATAGATAGCATTTTGGGATTGTTTTATAACACTGCTTTACGGTTCGCCTAGTTTTAAGTGCTATTGTACACTAAAACTAAGCACATTGCACGGAGTTTCATCCGAATACTTGGTTGCCTATCTGAAAAATAAGCAGATAAGCCATTGAATAAGCAATCCCAAGTATCGGTTAGCTGTTTTAAGTGTTTGATTATGAAATGAGAGGCTTTGAGTAACCCATATTCGAGGTCCTTTATTAAACTGTGCATCTGATTATGAAAGTTTTACCTCTCGAATTCATGAATAAGTAGAATTTACAAATACTCAAATAACAGATACTTGATTATTGTAGTTCGTTTCGTGACATCATAAGCTAATCCAGGTGCCATTTCTTGCGTTGCATTTTACAGCTTTTTAAAATAGTATAAAATGTGGCTATCATTACGAAAATGTGTGCGGTC
Organism: Chrysanthemum lavandulifolium; assembly: GCA_022545495.1. Lineage (NCBI taxonomy): Eukaryota > Viridiplantae > Streptophyta > Magnoliopsida > Asterales > Asteraceae > Chrysanthemum > Chrysanthemum lavandulifolium. The sequence goes on along the minus strand of CM040243.1, from coordinate 229,532,503 downwards.
TCAAGTTCTTTTTCTGCTTAGTGCAAACAACACTGATGTGGCCACACCAACCTTCCCAAAAACCCGGTTTGTGTCTGTGATGCAGTGTGCTAAAAGTCTAAAACCCGTGGATTAGCCGGCTAAAGGTTGGAAACCATGGTTACCCAAAAAAATTCTAGCATAAACATTTATATAAGGGCGATTAGGATTGTGTTTTGGATTATGGAATTAGCTCATCGTTAGTGTTATATAATCTACTGTCTAACTGATTATCAGAAACCTATCAAATTGCCTCCATCCAAATACTCAATACTGATTATTAAGGATATGAAGTTAATGCACTAGTTGAACTTTTTTAATTTCAAATTTTGGTTATTGAACGAATTGATATTTCAAATTTTTTATTTTTTTGTGTTTTAGTACATCGTAATATTTATAAAGAAGGTTGAGTCTTTTGTAAGAAGCAAAATGCTTATTTGAATAACTAGAGTAGAAGTTGGCTATTCAAACCGCTTATCTTATTGTGATTATTTATATAAGCAAATTTAAACGTTATCTTCCTCATTGCTTCTTGTTATAACGGATTATCTGCTTATGCTTATAAGGAGTGTTTGGGATTGCTTTATGAAATAAATTACGCGAATATGGAATAGTCAGATTATTAGTTTTACTGTCAAACTGATTGACGGAACCTATTAGAATACCTCCATCGAAATGCTCAAAACTGATTATTTGGGATATAAAAACTATACAAATGAGTTGCACTTATAGTACTTAGTTAGGGTATAAATCAATATTTGAATTAGATTCTAAGCATCTGTATAAACTTTGAAGTTGAATTATCAGTGCTCAAGTTCATGGATAATGTTTTTTCTTAGTAAATCCAATATTCCAATTTGTTGTGTTTTTAATGGCAGCTTTTTGTGGTGATTGTTCCAATTATTGGTTTGGGGGCTCTTATTTGGTGGGCAAGCCGAGATATGATTGAAATTAGAGTAAGTTTGGTTCAAAATTATCTTTATATATAGTTTTCTCATTTTAAATCTTTATTAAGCATTACTTAAATGACCCCCCTAAAACTGTTGGCCATTCTCACAATCTTTTCGTGTAAAAGCTGAAATACAATCTGAAATGTATACGTCAATTGATTGAGAAACCAATTTTTCGATTTATCATGTAACTAGAAGTCTATAATCGTCACCTTCATACACAGTAACATATATACTAAATCACGTCGTTGGCCATTCATTAAAGGGTGGTATTAGACTATTAGTTCATTATGAGAGTATCTGTATTGCCATATTTGAAGTAACATATTTTGATTTCTGTGCAGTGTCGAAATTGTGAAAATGAATTTGAGGTTTTTAAGTAAGAAGCTTATCCGATTCTTATGCTCTCAATTTTAAAGCTTGTATGAAATCTTGCTTCTAATTTGGTCTTTGTATCGTTTGTTGCAGATCTATGTTAAATGATGAGCCACAGTTGTGCCCTTATTGTAATCAACCGTTTTCAGGTAAAAAAAAATGCAATGTTTGACTAGACATGTAGTTTAATAAAGTTATAATAGTCTTTGACAAATAATCAAATACCCTAAATATACTTAGGAAGACACAGTTGAGAAATCTTGTGACCCGTAGTTATTATCAATAATATATAAGGATCGCAGCTAATTGCAATTGTGGCAAAATCTTTGTGTTTACTGACTACATATTGGATTTAGTGGTGGGTGATCAATTTGTAAGGGACCGGTCAAAATCCTCCAAGGAATCTACACCATTTGATGAAGCATTTAACGACTTGTTTTCTCGATCAAAACAAGGTACACCAATCTGCAGAAAAGTATTTGTTATCAGTTTTTGAAAGTCAGAAAGTGCTTATTAATAATAATCTGAACTTTATATGATGCATTGAGGTTCTGACTCGTGGTTTCTGCAGGGAAAGCTTCATCTAGAGCTGTTATTGATGTTGAAGCCGAGGTTAAGGACGTCGAATGAATATACATATCACAACTCCTGTTTTGTTAAGTTATAGATGTATAGATTTATATTATTTGTTGTAAAACAACATAAGTAGTTCTGTGTTGCTAATACCCAAGCAAATGTATCAGGTTACATGCAGCCTCTTGTAATGTTATTCATTATTATTTATTATGTTGTATCAAATCATGTGTTCTTTCAGAGAACTTGTATGGCTTTAGCTAATGATATGCTGAAGCTGAGGTTAAGGATACATACCATAACTCTTGTTTTTGTTAAGACGATGTAATGGTCACCAAACCCACCACTTTCACGTCAACTTACATAATCATTCAACACACCACAAAACCCATCACCAAACAAGCATAGTAGTGAGCACCAAACTCATCATTTTTAAACAACTTTAAATAAAAACTAAATTAAACTTTCATTAAATCTTTAAAACATTACATTAAAAATAGAAAACATAGACTAGTGAAATTAAAAACAAAAACTAATATCTAAATTATATTTCTCCTTGGTGTTGTTCTTCCTCTGCAACACTTTTTCGAGGTGAATTCCAATCAAGTGATCAACATAACCCATCATTTGCAGTTTGCACAATGCAGTTCATCTGAATCGTCTTTTCTAGACATCTTTCTTTTGACGTCCTTTTGACGGCTTCTTTTGACGTGGGAGTCATCGTCAACGGGTTTAGACGAAGAATAAGCTTCAATTCATAACTTGGAAAAAGATCAAAATCAATAAACATCAAATAGATGAATGGGAGAATATGTTAAGATTGGTTCAAAGGTGGCGACGAAGAATCGTTGTACGCTTGTAGGATCGTGGTATATTTGTGGTTGATACATAGGTTGTTGTTGGTACATTTGTGGTTGATACATAGATTGTTGTTGAGATACGAATGGTGGGTTGTGGTATTGTTGTTGTTGGTGGTATTATAGTTGTTGTGTTCCGTGTGTAAAAGTTGGGGCTTGAAAAATAACCGGTGATGTAGACGAAAATTTGAATTTGGTGTTTGTACGTTTTGTTGTTGACGTTGCTTTGGAGTTTAATTTTATTTTTGGGTGTTTTAAGACATTTTGAAAGTCGCAAGTCTAGGGATAGAATGAGAATTGACATTGTGAATAAAAATGAAAAAGGCGTGAAAGTATTTATAGGTAAATAAAATGATTAAATTATTATTTTTATTAAAATGTCTAACATTCCATATTCTAGCAGTTGGGATTGTTTTTGTGTGAAAACCGTCGGGTGGTCCACCAAATCATAGAACCAAAACCCGCGCGCGCGGTGGTGGTGGTGATGATGATCGCGCGTAAGTCATGACCACCGAGTTGCTTGGTGACCATTACGGATTTACGTGTTGTCTTAAGAGTAAATTGCGAAAACCCTCAAAGTGCAAGCATAGTCTTTTTGAGACACTTGAGTGTGCAATTATCGTCTACTTTGCTAGTGACAATAATTGCACACTAAAGTTCATCACAAAGACTGCACCGCACTTTTAAAATTGTAAGGACTGCGTATGCAATTCAACCAAACCAAATGAACGGTTTTTGCACTTCACTCTTTTTGTTAATTTATCGTTGCACAATATCATATCTAATTTGTTGTCACGCAGCATAAGTAGTTGCTAATTTTCAAGCAATTGTATCAGTTTATATGCAACTTGTTTTGCGGCTATTATTCATTTTAAGATATACCAAAGCATGTGTACTTGAATAAAACGTGTGTTTAATAGTTACATTGTGTGCATTTTGCTTTAAAGTTAATCAATCGTGGATGAGTTGGTTTCCATTTTCTTGAATGATGAACTAAAGAGACATGAAATATATCTGGTTTAGAAAAATCAAATTTCTATCTTTTATAGTATTTTTAAGGTGCAAAATTCCGAACCATTATTTGGATAGAAGTCTGATGTACTTAAAATAAAAATGGTTCGGAATTTTGCACCTTTGGAATGAATATCCAAAGATGCCTCCTTCTGCCTTTGGAATTGAATCAATAGTAGCAGAATGAATATCCAAAGATGCCTCCTTCTGCTACTATTGATTAAATATGAAAAGAATATATTGTTTAATATGCCATCTTTGGAATTGAATCAATAGTAGCAGAAGGAGGCAAGTAACTGATTAAGGAAAGACATGAGTTTCCATTTTCCAAGTGAGTTATGGAAAAAAAGTGATTCTCCTTTTGTCATCAAGATTGGGGCTGGACCGGATATTGCATTGCAAATTCAAATCTTTTCTTTTTCTAAGTAGCTATAACTCGCCGCTTTGCAAGAGAACAAAAATTAACTAAAATTTACTAAGGGACAATCCCCCATAAAACTCTTCCACATCGTGTGATTAGTGTGTGGAAGCCGTAGAGGGGGGTGAATACGTTTTCGTTTAAAAACTTAAATCTTTTGTATCAAACAACCGATCAAGTATAGTTAACAAGTCTGCCCAAAACTGGCACTTTGGCGGATCCGCGGATCCGTAAAATACGGATCCGACTATATAAAATATGGATCCACGTAACGTCTGAAGACACTCCTTTATCAAGTGTGTTTTTGACATCCTTGTTCTAAAACCACTTTTTAATTAAAAACTTCTAGAATTACTTGGAGATCAAGGGGTTAAATAAACTACCTGAGATTAGCTCCACGACATATCCCTTGTGGAAGCTAAGTTATCTTCTAGGGGCAGCACATAAGGCGCTGATGAGCACCAGGCTTGGTCTTCGGGTTCAAGGTTGTCTTTATGCTCAAAGTACTTATTTGTTGACCAAACGTCTATGCTATTCGTAATTATCATACAACGTATGTCAGTTGCCAGTGTACTAGCTCCGATGGAGACAATTGCTCTCCTGAGCAGACAATGTCTCTTCTGAGCAGACATTGCTCTCCTGAGCAGACTATGTCTTATCATGGAGTAGTTTTGACTTAGAAATATTTGGAGTTAATTGTGATTGTCTACTCAAAATATCCGGAGGAGGACATGCCTCATAAGGTGGGTATTTAAACCTACGTTGTTGTGGTGCGAATAAAGCTCTAATTTAAATAGATTTTAGTGTATATTGTTTGTTTTTATGGCAGTATATTTGTTTTTTAGATGTGCACTAATCAAGATGTAAAAGCGCGACAAAATCGTGTGTATGTGATCATTCGTTGGTTCTACAGAGCTAAGTTTCTTAGTTTGGATTATAATAAAAAAAACTTACACTTTGTTCTCGAGTATAAAACGAAAAGAAGAGAGATGGGGAGGGGAAAAAGAGAGAAGTATAGAGGAGATGAATAAAAAAGTATTTTTTTTATCTTGTGTTCCCGAGTTGGAAAGAAAAGAGGATGATGTAAGCAAAAAATGAAAAAAAAAAAAGTTTTAAAATCAACTTCACTCAATTTTATCCTAATTTGATAAGAAGATTAGGAGAGTAATCTTGGTATAATTTACTATCCTTTATTTTTTTCTCATCTCTTAAAAAATCTCAGCAACACAATTAATTTTTTATTACCATCCCAAACCTTTCTCTTTCTCTCCTAAAAATAAACTCGGGAACAAAGTATTAATAGCAAAAGCAGAAGAATATATTTCATTTTAGAGTTAATTACATAATTGGTCCTTGTGGTTTGTCGGATCTTGCAGAAAATGTCCATGCTTTTTTTTACGGGTCATGTCCTCGTGGTATGCAAAAGTTCTGGGTTTGGTCCTTTGACGGTCATCTTGTTAGTTGACCGTTAACTTTGACGGTATGCAAACCACAGGACGATTTATAAAAAAAAAAAAAAAAAAAAAATGATTTAAAAATAAAATAAAATAAATAACTTAAAAAAGAAAACCAAAAACTGCCTAAAAAAAAAAAAAACTTAAAAAACATTTTAAAAGAAAATTTATTATACTTAAATTTGGGCTTATTTATAATCACGAGGGCTTAAATTTTTTATTAAAACTTAAAAATTATTAAACATTTTTATCGTTTAAAAAAATTATACGCATTAAAAAAGTTTTTTATACGCTTAAAATTTTTAATTAATACTTAAAACCTATTTAATAAAAAAGAAAGCGTATAAAAGCGATATAAGAAGCGTATAAAATTGATAAAACGTATAAAACTTATAAAACAGAATGACGTATAAAATGGATGAAAATATACAAAAGCGTACAAAATACGCATTAAAAAAGAGTTTTTTTAGGTATAATAAACATGTTTTTAAAGGTTTTTTTAAGTGTTAATAAAAATAAATTTAGGCCCTCATGTTGTACATAAGCCCAAAATTTAAGTATAATAATTAAAAAAAAAAAAAAAAAAAAAGTTTTCTTAGGCCCTCACATTATACATAAGCACAAATTTAAATGTAATAAATATTTTTGTAAACGCTTTTTTTATACAACTTTTCATTTTTTAAAGTTTTTTTTTTTTTTTTTTTTACATAAATCGTCCTTGTGGTTTGCATACCACAAAGTTAACGGTCAACTAACAAGCATGACGTCGAAAGGACCAAACCGTAACTTTTGCATACCACGAGGACATGACCGTCAAAAAAAAAGCACAGGGACATTTTCTGCAAGATCCGACAAACCACAAGGACCAATTATGTAATTAACTCTTCATTTTATAAGGTTTTAAAATGTGATTACCCAGAGAATTGACAAATGCTTAAAAAAGACATTTTAAAAAACATACATACATTGTTAGAAACATAGAAATATATTTTCAAAAAACATATAACAGAAAACTATTGAGTTTTTCATTACAAAGTAGAAAACAAAGAAAATTGCATTAAAAAAAGGGTATTTATGGCAATTTTATATCTCTTATTAGATTTAGGTTGATCCCTTTGATTTCATTAAACATAAACATTCGGTATATAAAATGGGCTCGATCCAATAACAATAGCCATAATAATAAGTGGGTTAAAACAATAATTGGCTAATACACTTCCAGCAGTTTGAGCGGAGGCCTTCAAACATTCAAACGGATCGAAATCCAAAACAAAGCATCGAGAGTCCTTTATTAGAGATGTCGGCATCGAAACCGAAAAGGGACATCAAGCACGAACTTGTCCGAAGCCACATAATAATGAACAAAATGAATGTCGGTCTCAATGTGTTTAAATGCGTTGATGTTGAGCAGATTCGTCGATAAATATACGACACTGACATTATCACAATAAACCATAGTAGCCGTAGACAAAGGTGCATGAAGCTTACACAACAAATTTCGAATCCAAGCGGTCTCGGCTACGACATTAGCAACACCACGATATTCTGCCTCAGCACTAGACCGAGACAACATCGCCTGACGTTTAGCAGACAAGATAACAGATTTTCGCCAAGAAAAACACAATAACCTGAAGTCGACCGACGAGTGACCGGGCAACCCGCCCAATCTGCATCCGTGTAAGCAATAAGCTGAGAAGTAGAAGAAACATGTAGCTTAAGACCATGATCAAGAGTACCACAAATATAGCGTAATATAGGCTTCAAGGCATGAAAATGTGTGTCACGAGTGTCATGCATAAAGAGACACACCTGCTGAATCGCTTATGAGATATCCGGACGCGTAAAAGTAAGATAGTGAAGGGCCCCAGCTAAGCTCCGGTATAAGGTGGGATCATCAAAAGGCGTACTATCAGGTCCAAGCTTGGACTATGTATCAACAGGAGTACTACACGGATTACAATGCTGCATATGAGCTCTCTTAGGAATATCCCTTAGCAAATTTGGACTATGATAAAAACAGACCAGATGTCGTGCGAGTAGCAGAAACACCAAGAAAATAATTAAGAGAGCCAAGATCCGTCATTGCAAATTCTCCATGAAGAGCAGTGATAATGCGCTATAGCAAGGAAGTGGAAGAAGCGGTCAAGATAATATCATCCACATATAATAACAAATAAGCCGTATCAGTACCACAATGAAAGATAAAAGCGACGCATCAGTTTGCTATCTTTGATAACCAATGCGAGTAATTGCAAACCGCAGGAACCAAGCTCTAGAGGCCTGCTTAAGCCCATATAGATTTAGGTTAATCCCTTGATTTCATTTAACATAAACATTCGGTATATACAATCAATTATCAATATACCGACACATGCTAAACTTTTAATGTGCTCGATCCGCTAACAATAGACATAATAATAAGTGGGTTAAAACAATAATCGGCTAATACTCCCCTCTTCGAGATCTGAAATTTCATATTTAGTTAAAATATGCTTTAAAAATATTGTATATATGCATTAAAAAATTGTAATTTGAATGTATAATATGAAATTAATCATGAAAAAATAAAATAAAATATGAAAGTAATCTTAAAAAGGAGAGTTCAGTCGTTTGGATTTGTGAAGTAAAAGCCCAAAAAAAAGTTACTGGCCATAAATTCATTTCACAAAGTAGTTAGTATTTGGTAGTAGAAGTAGGGGTGTTCACGGATTGGGTAATATCCGCAGTAACCGAAAACCGAAACCGAACCGAACCGAAAAAGAACTGAACCGAATTCATAACCGAACCGAATTGGTCAAAACCGAACCGAACCGAACTAAATATTCGGTTATCGGTTTGTATATGGTTTTGGCAATGAAAACCGAAAACCGAATTCATATAAAATATATATATTTTTCTATGTATATATATATATGAAAAAAATCACCAAAACTCTTTTTTAGTATAAACTAGTTTAAAACCCGTGTAACACACGGGCGTTAAAAAAAATTCAAATAAATATTATCATTTCATGGCCACTATTGAATGGTTGTGAATGTAGTGGAATTATGAAAAGCATTCTTAATTGGAGTACTTAACACAATGAGAAACATATAAACTTTCGATGACTACCATAAAAATTAAATACCTTCTAGTTTCAGTTTCTTCTACATTAGTAATTTAGTATATGTAACATCTTGGTTTAGCTTGAGCGACAATTGACTTAAGCTACATTCACAACTTAAGCTTAGTTCACCTTCAATTTTAGTGTGCGCAACATTCAACTCCGACTTCATCTACAATGTAATTTTGTGATCTTCCTTGATTGTCATGTAAGTTCTATCACATGTTCACGTAGCCTGCAAATATGGCTTATTTTATCAGAATCTTTTACTAAATCTTCTTAAACAAACTAAACTATTTTATTAAATTGACATGTTTTAGTTGCAGGAGGTTATCTAAGATCTAAAAATCGCGGGATATTGTCCAGGTTGCAATATTCGAGTCCATGAGAAGAAGATAGATTTTGCATAATTATTAATGGATGAGTTAACATTGCTCGACAAAAAAGTTCATAAAAGCATTTAAACACACACTTCTATTGCAACTTCTATTGCAACTGCATAAATATATTAAAACTTACTTGCGATTAGTTTAGAGACACTCGTTTGTTCCTTGTTATTTGAACCACCTACATAGTATACACACACAAATTACAGCTAAAAGATTATTTTAAAGTCCCATTGATAAAAATAAATAGAAGGGAGAACACGAACTCACATATGTGTATTCAAGACGAATTATAAGTTTCTAACTAAATAAAAAATATGAAGTGAATCATCTTGAGTATAACTTGAAGACCTTCAAGTTATATAGGTATGAATTCCATCTTTTACTCTTTTAGTAAAAACACCATTAATAAAAATCGAAATATGCCTGCATGTAAAAATATTCAAATCAGTCATAGTTGCATTTATGATAGTATGCATTGTAAAATTGAAGTAATATTATTCGAAATTTGAAAAATATAAAAAATCAAGAAAGTTTATTATATAAAGATTATAGGAATTTAAAATCACGGGCGAAATTTAGTGACAACTAACACTTAAGCATCAACCTCTACTACCCTAGATAAGAAAATGAAATGACGATGAGAAAAAGAAATCGAAGAAAAAAGGCGAGATAGATAAACGCATAAACCTTGTTTAATGGTATAGATAGATGCATAATTAGCTATTTTGAACAAAAAAAACAAATAAACTTAAGTTGTCTAGATAAGCTTACCTAAACATTCCCCAGACAACAATGATCAAGAAAGGGAAAAAAAGGGTAACATCAACATAGAAGCGCAAGCTTAAAAAGTGTTTGATGAGACACATAATATGCATTAACATTTGACTGAATAGACCACACATTGAATTTTACCTCTTCGAAGTGTTCAACCAATATAATGTTGAGGTCTAATTGTTGACTCGACCCCTTTCCATGTAAAACCATCAACAACCTCCATGGGCACTTCCAACACCCTTCATAATGAGTCTCGGTAACTATACTCCAAGCTATCACACTTATAGTTGTAGCATAATACTTCCCCAAATTCCAAACTTTTAGGCCACATTTCTCATCCAAGCTTCTTTGAATGATCAGCAAAATTAAGCACAAAGTAAATAAAGGTCTCATATGGTTGTCAAACTTTTTCAAAGCAGTTTCAATCCACAAGCTATAAGTAGGAACCCTGCACATAAAAGAATTAAAGAAACCTTTAAATATATATTTTTTGGTCGAAACTTTCCATGTGTCCAACAAATCCTCAACACATGAATTTTGTGTGTGAGAAAAGGTATCAAAATATATCAGACTAAAATAAACGTATATGACTTTCAGTATTAGAATATGTCACTTACACATTTTATCAAACATGTAAGAGGCATATATAAAGTCCTAATATAGAATAAAATAGAAAAATGGTCTTTTTAGCCATACATTCAATAGGAATATCACACTCAAACACTGATCGAACCAACCATAAAGGAACAGAAACACAAACTGAAAAAATTGAAAGTTTACCTAATGCAAAATGGATGACATTAGACTCGAAATTGCAAAGCTCGAAGTCTTTATCTTTCTTTAAATTCATATAAGAAATCAATGACATGTGAAAACGAAGAAGAAGAATTTACTTTCAAGTTTAAAAAAGAAGAAAAGGATAAAAGGGGAAAAAATATATTTAGGATTCTTCTTAAAGAAGAAGAACCGGAGAAAATGAAACATGAAATTTTTGAAATTCTTCCCGAAGCACCTCAAAGATGACCAATAACATACTCTGATAGTTTTGATGACCAATAACATACTCTGATAGTTTTGGAGGCATAAGATAAAGAAATACTTTTGTATTTTATTTTCAAAATAATATTAAACAAAGATATGACATCATAAAACATAATTTAATATATCAACAATATTTGAGAGCATGACACCTATGCAAAGATGATCTCACTCAAAACCCTCTTTTAATAGATTAAATAGATATAACATGATTTAAGTTTGAAAAAAATATTTTGTGCTAAAAATATATATAATTAAATAAAAAAAATAATTAAAATTATGTAATTTGGGTTATTCGGTTCGGTTTTCGGTTATAGGGGTTCGGTTTTCGGTTATTCGGTTCAGTTTTCGGTTCGGTTGAATCAAATTTAAATTCGGTTCGGTTCGGTTTTCGATTATACCCAGAAAAAAAATTAACCGAACCAAATAAACCGAATAACCCGATAACCGAACCGATGAACACCCCTAAGTAGAAGGATGAAAGCGAACATAATCACTGAAAGAAAAATCAACCTATAGACTTTCTATTTTGGAAGGCACTTTCCACTAAGATAGAAGATAATATTAAAAATAAAAGATTAGCTTTGATACCAACACCTATTCGGTAACGAGTGAGTAAATTTTGGAACTTTGCCTTTGGATGATATAAAGTTACACGCATTTGATGATATATATACACTATATAGTAACTACTAATGTAACTTAGGGGTGTTAGAGCACCTGGTGTGGGCTCGTCTTCGCCCTTCGTCGTTTACTTTGGCATCTCGTCGACCCTCGTTGTGACACCGGGGTGTCTCGTCGAGGCTCGTTGTTGGCAACCAAATCGTGGGCACGACGAGTAAAGTTTTCTGACAAAAGTGGATTATACCGTTTATTTGTGTTATTTGATTTGTGTTATATTAGTGTGTGTTTGTATTGTTGTGTGTGTTTGTTAGTGTGTGTAATCAAGGAGGAAGAAGAAGCACGAGGAAGAAGAAGCAGGTAAAGTGTGTTTGCGTGTGTGTAGTGCGTGTGTATTTTGGGAAGAAGAAGGGAACAAGAAGAACAATAAGGTTTTTTTTTTTTTTTTTTTTAGTATAAATTGTATTTTATTTTTAATAAAATGAATTTATTTTATTTGGAAATTGAATAAAAAAAATAAAGTGGTAGTGGTGGGCCCCAAATGAAGATGTTGAGGTTTGTTATGAGTGAGGAGAGGGTTTGTTGTGGTTAGTTGTGGAAAAATGAGATGCTGATGTGGCGCTGAGGTGGCACGACGACGAAGGTACCCCTCGTTTTGGCACCTAGAGCTCTTAGAACACCATTTATAACCTACAAATATCATGAAATAATGTTAATTATCTCTCTCGTGCATACTAACGTTATTGGCGTTGAAGTCTAAGATGGGAATTACGTCTTTGTTAAACTAAATTTCATTAAGTAGTTACTCTAGATATATTATTCGCTCACAATTGTTGTGTATTGTCGTTTTCCAGGGTATATCTGCATAGTTGTCATTGGAGGCTGTGTTTCGTATCTCGATCATCTATTTTGATGATAACTTTGGAAGAAGAAAAAACAATTTGAGTGATCATAAATGTGTCCAACAAACGTGATATAAATGTGGTTTGGATGTTATACTTGGATTGATATGTGGTATAACTATATATGTGTTGTATTTTGGTCAATACATATAAATTTCAGGTCATTATTATAAGCCCTTTTACCAATTTTAATGACAACATATAATTTTTATAAAGATTTACATTAACATCATAATTGTATAAAAAGATTTATATATGCATTTCGAATATGTACTACTCATAGTCATACTATATATGAGTTTTCTTTTTCAAAAGGCCAACAAATGTTACAGTAACAAAAACCAAACTCAACGTACATAGACCAACAATAACAACAACAACATACCCACGTCCACGGAAGTAGTATTGAGAGGTAAAAATGTAGACAGATCTCGCCTTGCCGGATAAACCCGGAGTAGGAGACTATTCAACGAGGCGCCGGCAAGTGCGGTGTCGGGTGAGAAAGAGATGAGAGGAAAGCATAAGATAATACAACCACAAGAAAGCAAGTAAAACAAAGCAAAGGGCACGGGAGAAAGCACATGAAAAGGTAAACAAAAGCAGGACACAAACATAAAAACCAGGTACAAAACCCAAAGAGAAGCAGGCAGACCAAAGGGAGCAACATAAAGCACAGCAGAAACCTAGCACACACAGATCAAAAGGAAGGCAGAGCAACAAAAACAAAGCACCAAAAAAAAAAGACAAACAGGCAAGAAAAGCAGATAAACCACAAAAACACATAGCAAAGCAAAAGTAAAGCAACGCACGGGGCCTAGGGATACGGCAAAAGCAAAAAGGCGCCTAGAAACCTAAACCCACCAAAAATCACCTAAACCCCCTAAGACCCTAGCCAAATATACTCGCAGATTCTAATCCTATCTCTCCACCCCTTCCTATCTGAGGTCATGTCCTCCGACAAGAGAAGCTCCAACATGTCTAGCTTAAGTCTATCCTCCCACATGAGATTGGGTCTGCCCCTTCTTCTCACGCCATCTACTACCAGCGCCTCGACCCTTCTAACGGCTGTTTGAGACCTCCTCACGACATGGCCGAACCACCTCAACCTACCTTCTCTCATCTTCGAGATAATATTTCCGACGCCAAGTTTTTCTCTAAAAACTCCGTTTGGTATCATGTCAAGCAAGGTTTTACCACAAGACCATCTCGGCATTCTTAGTTCGGCCACCTCACCACATAAGCATGGGTCTTGGAGATGGGCCAACACTGATCCATTACAACATAGCCGGTCTAATCGCTACTCAAAATTTCCCATTTAGCTTTAATGGGACGTTTCTGTCACAGAGGACTCCCGACGCCGCCCTCCATTTCGCCCAACCAGCTCTGATCCGGTGGGTTACATCCTCATCTATCTTCCCCGATTTGTGAATTATCGATCCCATATATCTAAAGGACTCCTTGGGTGGCAGGATGTGGTCGCCGATACGAATATCTTTATGGTGGTCTGACTCGCTTCTCCCAAAGGCACATCTCAGGTATTCAGTCTTGTCTTTGCTCACTCCGAAGGCCGTTGTCTTCCAGAGCCTCCCTCCAGCGCTCGAGTCTGATGTTTAACCTTTTGGCTGATTCTGCCACCAACACAATGTCGTCAGCAAAAATCATGCTCCACGGGATACCCTCTTGAATCCCTCTAGATAGGTCATCCAGGACCAAGGCGAAAAGGTAGGGACTTAAAGAAGATCCATGGTGGAGCCCGACCCTCACCGGGAAAAACTCTGAGATCCCCACGATGGACCTTACACGGGTCTTGGCCCCCTCGTACATATCCTTAATGATTCTCACGTATCTCCTTGGTGTTCCCTTATCAAAAAGAGTTCTCCAAATCAAGTCTCGAGGGACACTATCGTATGCCTTTTCAAGGTCTAAGAACGCCATATGCAGGTCCTTTTGTCTCTCTCTGTACTTCTCCATGAGGCTCCTGAGAAGGTGAATAGCCTCAATCGAGGACCATCCCGGCATAAAGCCAAATTGGTTCTCAGACACCCTCGTCTCCCTTCTCGCCTCCTCTCGATAACTCTCTCCGGCTTCATGGTGTGGCTAAGAACTTGATGCCTATAATTGCTACACACTGCACATCCCCTTATTCTTGTAGATGGGGATAACTTCGTTGAGTCTCCATTCCTCTGGCATCTTAGCACCGGTGAAAATCTTGTTGAAGAGATGAGTCAGCCATTCTACCCCCTCCTGACCTAGGCACCTCCAAGCTTCTATGGGGATTTGGTCCGACCCTACCGCTTTGTTTGTTCCCATCTTCTGAAGTGCAACCTTCACTTCTGGTTGACTAATCCTCGAATAGTAACATTAAGGTCTTAGGTTAAAGCTCTCTTCTTCCTCACTTCCTTCAGTACTTCCTCCATTGAAAAGTGAGGATAAATACTCTCCCCATCTTTTCCTAATATCTTCTTCGACCACAATTGTTCTTCCGCCAACATCTTTGATATATTTGACGTTTCCTAGGTACTTCTTCTCTCTCGGGCTTTAGCAATCCTCAAAATATCGTTTGCCCCTCTTTGAGTCCGCTTCTTGTACAAATCTTCGTCGCCTTGTCCTTCGCTTTGAGCTAACGCTTTTCTCTTCCTTTTAGCTACTTTATACCTCTCCTCCGGGCGGTAATGTCGGCTTGGAGGCCCTCACGACATTGAAGCAGTTCTCTGAATCTGGATTGCTTCACGGCAACTTTGGATTGCACTTCCTCACTAAACCACCAAGATTCCCTGTTGGGTGGTTGGGACCTAGCTGTCCCGCTAGCCACACCGAGGGTCTCTTTAGCTGCGTCTTTAATGACGTCAGCCAGCCCGGTCCACAACTGGTCCGCATCTCTATCAGTCAAGGCCGTCGACCGAGTAGAAAGTCCCTCATAGACTTTCTTTCTGAAAGACTCTGCCGCCTCACCATACAAATTCTTCCAAAGAATCCTCGCGAAGCTGGTCCCAGCTCTATTTGCTCATTTTCTTTTGGAACTTGAGCCTGTCATATAATTTATGTTAGGCTCACCCTGTTTCAGAAAAGTTATTTGACCAATATGGTTGTAGTTTGTAGAAAATAAAAAGGGTTTGAATATTTTGAAATGAAAGAATTGAAATACTATACATGGATTTCTATTTGACTATATAGAAACACTTGTTAGTACTCCCTCCGTCCCAAAATTATAGTCCCTTATTGTTAGGTCACTAGTTTTACAACACAAGCAACATAGAATGAGATAGAGGCGGTTGAACAATAATCAAACACACACACAAGATAGACTTGACCAGTTATGCGTAGATATGTAAGTGAAAGAAATAAATTGAACAACCAACCCTCAAGTGAGGGTTATACAAGAGTATTTATAGGAGGGAAGCTAGGGCAACACTCCTAGTCCCTTCCTTTCTCCTATGGGCTTGGGCCTAAGCTCATGGGCCTTCTACATAAGCTTAAGGCTAATAACAAACATAAAGGCCATAATTAAGCTAACTATTACATATGAATCACTAACACTTGATTAAGGTTTAGGAGTGATTCCAACAATCTCCCTAAGTGTTGGTGATGAATGAATGTAAGCGGTGAAGGTGCGAGATGTAATAGTAGCTTTGGCGTCTTGACATTCTTCTTTCTTGTGAGAAGAATTGCCTTGAATCGAACAATCTCCCGGTGTAGAAATTGTTTTCTTTAAGCAGT
Source organism: Chrysanthemum lavandulifolium (assembly GCA_022545495.1). Taxonomy (NCBI): domain Eukaryota; kingdom Viridiplantae; phylum Streptophyta; class Magnoliopsida; order Asterales; family Asteraceae; genus Chrysanthemum; species Chrysanthemum lavandulifolium. Next base: position 229,516,303 of record CM040243.1, on the reverse strand, counting down.
TTGCTTTGACTTCATCTTTAACTTTGTTCTTTGATCATTGTTCTTTGTGATGGTAGTGATAGTATGTTGTTGTTATCGCATCAAGTCGCCTCAGTCCGCCGTTGCTCAAAGTCTCCACGTCATTCTTCAACATGCTCACACGCTCTTTAACGTTGGATAATAGTCTTGATGAAGTTCTTTAAGTCTTTAACTTTGTAGATTCTTTGGATTGATGAAGAATCATTCGACTTTTGTGTTGCTTTTGGATAGAACTTCCATTAGTGATGATGTTGGCATGAGCATGTGAAGAATCAGACGATCATTCCGCTCGAGCTTCCATAAGAAGAAAACATGAAAGCGGTTAGTAATAAGCGGATTCCGCACTTACAAGTTTGAACTTGAGAGTGTTAACGACAGTGTGAAAACACAACTCTAATTCTCACAAAGGCCGTTCACAGCTGGAGTCCCACAGTGAGATAACACGATGTACCAAATACACTACAGTTCGGATGAGTCGTTGAGGTACACGAAGCATCACCTCACGATCGTAGACCGTTTGACACACACTAAGCGTAATCCACGGGAGTTACCAAAGTGACTGTTTGTCGAGTATTTTGTTTGATGTTGGCCCCAGCGAGTTTCCATTCAATCACCGAGGATCACGGTTGTGAACCTCTCATAAATGTTCTCGACAGTTGCTAAGATCGTGAAGTACTCGATAACGTACCACCGATGTTCTTATTGTTGAACATCAAGTGATGAAATGTCAAGTGTACCTAAGAGATCTTTTGTTGAATCTCGTGGCTCTAGACTCAATAGTGCGTTTTGGTTTTCTGACGGAGACTAGGAGAGGTCTCCTTCTTCAATACCGGTGATCTCTAGAGAAAGCCAATAGTTTACGTAGGGTTCCTGTGAGAATGAGACAAGCTTACATTGAGAGAAACTTGAGTGGCTAAGAAGGTTTAGTGCATGCGTCACCGAGTCCATGACGAATTTTAATCTTCAATACCGGTGTCACTAAGTGACAACCGGTAGTATATGAATTGAACCCGGTTATGCGCCTAAGTTGAATAATTTGGAGGGCTATTTCTTTTCACCCTTTTCTTTGCATTTCTTTTAATTCTTCACTCCTTCTTTCTCCGATTCTCATTTTCTCCTTTTATAATCATACCTAAGGACTTCTAAGTACTAACTATTTGTGATGTCCTTGGGTAGATCCTTCCGACTCTGGCGGATCATAGGACAGTTATTCCTAACCTTAATCACCTTATAACTCCATTGCCATAAAACCATTTTTCATGAAAATCTCTCGAAGCATTTGTGAATGAAAACATGTTTGAACACTTCAAGAGTTTTAGATTTTCATAAATACTCCCCTCCACATGTACTAAGGAGTTTTACGAAATCGGCATGGTGAGAAAAGCGCGCACTTTATGAATTGATCAACTCAAGATAGACAATCCCCGCGAGACACGGTTCGTTGCATAGTTAAAGAGATACATTATCGACTTTTGGTGACAACTAGCTCTAATAACTACCTTGAAGGTGTAGACAAACCTCGAAAGGTTGTCAAACCCGTCGAGTTCATGTCTACCAAGAGTTTCTCGATGGTACTTTCTACTCGGACAAGTCCTTTGCGAGACACGTTTACATTACTAGCGAACTAGCTTGAAATTATTACCCGTCTGGACAAGTCTTTTGAGTTACTAACGATTAAATACAAATCAATTCGTTGGTTAAGTCTATAGCACAAAGATTCATTTGCATTAACACAACATATTTCTTATCACAAAATTTTCTCCCCTCAAAATGGCATATAAGATGTTATTTTTGAAAAGTTGAAATAACTATGACCATTTCGAGTGTTGCGGGAAGATGACCACTATGAACAATTTGTGAACAAAGTTTTAATTCAAATACTCCCCTCAACAAGTGATATAAGCGGTTGAGGTTTTGAAAATAATATGGGAAGTACTTGTTCTTTTGAGCAAAACCTTGAAAGATGAAAGGTTTGATAGGATTTACTCAAAATAAGAAGCTTTCGCTCCTTTATAAGGATTGTGGCAATGAAGCGTACCACGGGGTCCTTTCTTGACAATTACGGGTTGTACCTTTGTTATGTGTGCACAAGCCATTGTGATAATAAATCATACATCCAAAATATAATGAAAAAACATTTCAAGGGTACCGGAAGTCCAAGATGATGTTGCGGAGCTGAATCGGGCGTTGATAGCGGTGATGTTAATCATGGGTCGACCACCAACAAAACTTTCCAACGTTCGAATCGATCCCTTGATACAACCTTTCATCAATCATTCGATGATCCTCCTCACATCCCTTCGATCCACGAGAATTCCATCGCCTAGGAGACCCGATATTTTGACGTATATCTTTCAACCTATAAGCCAATCCGTCCTAACCATCTTCAAAGTGTGATCCCAAACTTGTAAAGATCACTACGCCATTAAACAATTTCGTTGAAGTTCATCTGCGGTGGCGATGCCGAATGGTTTCTTGATGAGTGTATATTGTGAGAGTGGTTGATGTCGGGAAGATCAGGCGAGGTGGAGTGAAGTTGACACGGTGCGATATGATTCAACCGCAAGTGGAGATCTTCTACGTTCTTTGATGACTATCGTCGATGAAGATGAGCAATGGCTTGATGAATTCACGTTGTACTTCAGCTTGAAAATTGTCTCATGCGACCACAGCTTTGGCAAGGTACATGTCTTCAATGTCGTTGATAGACAAATTCTCAAAGTCGCCCGGAGAATGCATAATCCTTTCGTCTTGCCTTTTGACCACAATATTCTTGAGAAAGTGTAGTCCCATTTGGACGAAAGATCAACGTGTTTGATGGCAACGATACTCTTAGTCTTGAACAACGCATGTTGAGACTTCGAACTGGCGACTCGTAGTAGATTCTTGACGTTCCGGCCAATGGTGAATCCCATACATTGCATCACGGTCATACTCTACTACATTGTTGGAGAACAAGTGGTTAGCTCTTTCCTCGATGGCTATGCGGTTAGAGTATATTGCTTCCGGGAATGGAAGTGTCAAAGATGTAGTATATTTCCTTGAACCATCACCACCATGTAGAAGAAATTCCAAGTCTCGTTGAAGAAATATCGGAATGGAATCCTTGGCTCATCGGTTGGCCAATTGTTGGTAGAGGTTTAGACCGGTCGGTGTAATATGGAGGGTTGTCCCGTTTGGTGAAGTCGATGTTTGCTTCGGGTTGAGCCAATCCATGTTGTTAGACATAGCTCGAGCAATGTTTTCAAGGTGATATTCGACCTCGATGGCACTTTCGAGCTATCTTTTAACAGGAAAAGCTTCATTCTTGATTCGCCTCAACTCGGTTTCGTCATCTTCTTTACTCGGAATTTTTCTTGCGATATCTTAGCATGCTCCAATGTATTACCGTCTACGGATCTTGACCTTCAATTTGGATAGGGGTGGAATTAACAAGTGTAGAAAACCATTCAAATTCCTCAGTGTCATCTTCATCTAGCCATGATACGACGTCGGTCTTAGGCGCCTTCTTCTTCTTTTTCTTAGGCCTAGATGAAGATTCCGGTTTCTTAACATTGTCGGGAGAGGCGGGTTGTTGTTGGGGCTCATGGAATTCCTCATCGTCCACCACCCAGATACTCAAAATGATCACCGCTTCTAAGTGCGGGTGGTAACTCGGAAGAATCCTAAGGTTTATCGGTGAAGAATGAGGAGATGACCTTTGTTGTCTTTGAGTCCGTTTGGGTGGAGGTTGCATAGAAGATGATTCAACAAACTTCTTGACGTTTATGCTCGTCATTCTTATCGATCTTTGTCTTCATCGTCTCTTGAGCGTTTAGGCCTTACGACTTCTTCTCTCAGATCTTTGAGTTGGTATTCCGGCAATGCTTCAAACAATTTAGCTTGGGAGGAAAACGTTGCGAGCATTTCGACATTTGAGCTACTAGCGGTTCACCAATTCATCATCCGAGAAGATTGTGGGTTCAACGAGATTGATGTTCACATTCATTGGAGATAATTTCATGGTTTGCTTGGCGGATGTAAGAGATTCGGATAAAGTTATGCGGTATACATCTCCTTTGTCGGTTTAGGAACGACTTCAAGAAGGAACTTGTGAGTGTATCCTTTGATCATCTCGTCCATTTTCCTTGAAGATCATCTTTCATGAGCTTCGGACATACTCTCTTTCAACTTTCATCTCGTCATTCTCGTCATGAAGATATCAGATTTGATCGTGAAGAAATTCATCTTCTGTAGAGCATGTCTTTCTTTCGACTTGTTTGACAAAGATTCACAATTCTTTTATGAGTATGAGAAATCCAAGATCTAGTTGGCTTCTTCACCGATTTGGATGTTGATTTGGTTGATCTTTTGATGGTGGTGGTGAGGGTGAGAAGATGAATCCGATGATGATGAGATGTGAGGAGACTCTAGATCCTTTGGTGGTTGAAGTTTTCTCCTTAGACCGTGCACGGACCTGTCAAGAAGAAACTTTTCATAATCAATATCTTCATCATTTCGGACTTAGCTTCTTCATCGCCTTTATCTTTCTCGAGACTTCTCTCGAAGGATATTGGATTTCACAAACACTCTAAACCATGATCAAAGTAGGCGTATAAGTATGTTAGAGAGAGAAAGTTCTAGTGAGAGAAAGGAAGAAAGTTGGGAACTATAGTGAGAGAAAGAAATATTATTATGAGCTCCAACCCTCTACCTTGGGAGGTAGAGGGTATTTATAGTTTTACAATAAAATGCCACACAACGGTCATGGATCGGGCATACAGGTGGGTAAAGACCCGTCCAGTCCTCCACGGTGTTACTTAACTAAAACTACTTAACTTAAAATAACTATGACTCTGAGCTTTCTAACGATTACATATACTTGAGGTGACCGACTCTTTAATACACAAATTTCTAATTCCTAACAATCTCCCCTAAGGAGGTCACCTCAAACATATACTAAAATTACATTGAATACAACAGATATGTCATTAACAATTGTTCTTGCATTCTTGATGTAGTACTTTGCTCAAGCTCGTAGTCATTGATTCTTCTCATTGCATGTTTGGTTACACAAGGTGGAGGTCTTTTCTTGATCCACGTGATAATAAATTTGAGCCGACTTTTGAGATCATCGGCTATGAAAAATCTACGAGACATCCATTGTGGTGTTGGAATTTTGTGATGTTGTGACATTCGGACCGACATGCTCACATTACGGATCATGATATCTTCTCATCGTGTGCGAAGCTTTCGATAATTCATGATATTGGCAGCAGTAGCGAAGCATGGAGTGAAAATATCGAGTCATTGATGCACTAATCATGATATCTTTAGAAATGAATGTATTGTGTGAGCATGCGTGTTGGGATATGAAAGCGTCGAAGATATGAAAATCTTGTAAAAGCGCAAAATCTTGGAAGAAGTCAAAGAGTCAAAGTCTTGCTAAAGACAAAGTCAAAATCTGCACCATGAAGTCAAAGTCTTGCAAGAACAAAGAAGCTGTTATATTCGTTTATGGAAAGTATTGTATTCCATGTTTAGATTACTTGTCGTGCAAGAATAAAAATTGTAAACCGACTAGGATATCCTTGAGCCTATAAAAGGACTCCTAGATTGGCATTAGAGGTCGATTCCAAAAGAGTTTTAGAGATTACGAATTAGTGTTTTAGAGAAGTTCGATTATCTTAGAGTTGTATTAAAGTATCTCGCATAATAAGCGATTTAGAGTTTACAATAAAGTTATTCTTCTTAGCTTTGTTAAGTAAATTCCGCGTGCTTGATAAAGATTGCTCGGTGTTTCTTTGTTAATAACTTAGGATTTATCCGAGGTTATTAAACTTTAACAAGCTAGTTAAGTTAGTTTGATTAAAGTATATCGATCCAACAAGTGGTATCGAGCTTGTGTGGAAACTACGACTAGGAAGAAATCCTACTTCAACAATATTCAAGATGTCATTGAAGTTTGTTCCACCGCCTCAATCACCTCACTCGAATTCCAATAATCAAGAAGGAGAATATGATCTACGGTGCATGAAGATGAGGCGTTATATTGCCATTCTGAGACCATGCTCTATGGAATGTAATTGTGAATGGAATGAAGTTATTCTGAGAACCCATTAATATTCTGGACAACCAAGCGCACTAAAGGCGGTCTTACCGGTGACAACCATAAGGAATCAAGAAAAGGCACTAAACATTCTCTTATCGCCATTCGGATGGTCATCTTCTCAAATTTCATGATGCTAAAGATGCTAAGCGACTCTAGGTGCTCTCAAGACCAGATTGGAGGAATGAAGCCTAAGAAGATGCATGAAATTTCTTTGAAGCAACAATTTGAAACTTTCACGGTCGGTGAAAGAGATAATCTTGATCTCGCATATGATAGGTTTCAAAATCTCCTCAACATGTTGGAGTTATACAAAGCGGAAGTGTCGGTTGAGGATGCTAATTTGAAGTTTCGAGGAGCTTGCCATCTACATGGCATGTGATTGCTACTATGATCGAGAGGACAACAAGGATTGGATGTTATGGACTTTGATGATCTCTATCATCAGCTGAAGGTGTATGAACATGAGATGAGTGGTCAACCCAATTCCAAATCTCATAGTATTGCTTTTCTATCATCTGAAAGAAGAGCAAGTACTTCAAAATCTTACTTCTCCTCAAAATCTTGTTTCTCAAAATCTTGTTGTTTACAATCCCCTCCATATGCTCGTGAGCCCCACATCTACCACTTTGCACTCGGATGAAGTTATGTGCTCCTTCTTTGCACAACAAGCCGGTTTACATCCACTTATGAAAAGGATCTAGCACAGATTGAAGAAGATGCACTTGAAGAAATTGATATCGGTGGCAAGTTGCTATGATCAACGCAAGGATCAAAAAGTACATGAAGAAGACAGTAAAAGTATTGATTTCAAACCAAAACAAGGAATAACTTTTGACAAATCTCAAATTGAATGCTTCAATTGTCAAAAGACCGGTCACTTTGCAAGGAGTGAAGGTTTGCTAAGTATCAAGCAAACGGAACATCCGAGAAGCCAAAACTTGAGCTCAAAGAAATTCCAATAAGCGAAACAAAGGCTTTGGTTGCTCAAGAGAAGTTATCGAAGTTGATTTGGGTGAAGAATTTGATGATGAACCGGTGACTTCTTGTATAGTAGCGATGGAAGATGCGATTGAAGACACGGTGGAAGCATTGGTTTGGAGCAACCGCTTTTGAAGAAGAATCAACATCTTTGCTTTGGAATCTAATAATGGCTTTGGAGGGTTTGATTGGAGCAAAGAAAGTGAAGATGATCCTGTTCTTCTTGCAATGGTGGCTACTTGAACAACTCGGTCTCCTATCTCGAGGTTTGCTCAAACTGTTATGCTTTTATCTAAAACTACTTAACAGCTTATGTGATTGAAAGAGATAATTGCGTTAAGGCTAGGTCGAGGTAGCGGTTATCAAATCACTTTAGAGTCTTTGAAGCCAAAATATTAACTCATGAAAATAATGAAATGGCTTGGGTGAAAAATATGAACAACAGGATTACCGGTTAAAACTTAGTGAATGGAAACTAAAGCGTAAAATTCTTGAAATTGAGAAATTGACTAAGGAAAGAGATGAATTGTTAACTAAGTTTGTTGCTTGGGGAGAATCTGGTTTGTCCCATGTTGCTTATGTTAAAAAGCAGAGAAAGGGCTTACATTAGGACAGGCTTAGGATTTGGAATGGACTTTAGTAACATAGATGAAAACCAACCTAGTGATCGGGGATGATGGTGATTTTGAGGACATAACCACTAGTGATGATGAACTCATTAACTATGTAGATACATCTAGTAATGAGGGCTCAATAAGTGAACCACCTCCACGAGTATAAGAAAGATAATGGTTATCATCTTTGTTCCTCATCCCATTAGTCATCAACCCTCAGGCCCGATGTTTCTCGCTTTGGAGTAGATAGTCTAGAGTTTAGGAAGAAGCTTGTAGCTCAATCTAGGTCCGAAAAACCCAAAGTTGTTGAAAATAATGTTCAAAATCAGCGGTACCTTTAAAACAAAGTCTTGCTCAACAAGCGCACATACGCAAAACCTTTTCAACACAGATCTTGCTAAACCTTTGGGGATAACTTTGGTCAAAGCAGGTTTTATCATTCACCAAGAAGGCAAAATAATTTTGGGCATAGACATAGAAGAAATCACTTTGGACATATGGGTCAAAAGCATGTTTTGTGTGTTATAGTCCTAATCATTTAATCAAAGATTGTGATCGACACTCGAGAATACCTTAGCAAATTTCCAAAGAACGGATCGCCAATCACACACCTAGAGAGCACAAACCGGTTTGGAATAATTTAAATAGGGTTAATCACGAAACTTCACACGGATCACGATACCCACATCGAGAAGACCTTTTCAAAACCTTGATATCTCACGATGCTTTCCAAAGTCTTGCTCGAACAAGGTCTTGATCCCACTACTTGGAATAGGAATCCTAGGAGATCTCACTATCAACCTAGAAGGTATTCCAATACACATAGGGGATCTAGATCACAGAACCACGTGTTAAACCGAATGGGTTAAGAAGGAAGGTACTCTTGAGGGACACACAGTACTTTCAACAAAAAGTGAATCGATGTTTTATGATACATGAAAATGCTAATCGGTAAAAGAGATTTATGTTGAAAAACCGTAAAGTTTTGAAAATCCACATGTTAAAGATCAAAAGATAATTTTGGATCATCATTTGAAAGATAGTGGAATTACATACTCAAAGAATTTGAGTTTGTAACTCCACAAGGAACAAAGTCGATGTGGCTTGGGTTCCTAAAAGTCACTAACTCTTTTCTTTGTGTGTGGGCAACCCAGAAGAGGAGCTTAAAGATCATCTTATTGTGGATAGTGGGTGCTCTGAAGTATGACAGAGACAAAGAGATTACATGCGATTTTAGAAATATTAGTGGAGGAAGAGTTGCGTTTGGGAATGATCCCAATGGAGGAAAGATTCAGCAAAGGAACTATCAAGCGGGGCTTATTGACTTTGAGAATGTTAGATATGTGAAGGAGCTTAAATTCAACTTGCTCTCGGTCTCTCAAATTTGTGATAAAAGCATCTGTGTTATTCATTGACACAAATGTCTCATCCTTTCCTCGACTTTAAACACATTGATGATGACTTGGTAGTACTTAGAGTACCAAGGACAAATGATGTATAGTTTAGACATGAAGAGTCTACATTCCTATGGAAGAGCCACATGTTTGGTGGCTAAAGCAACATCTGAAGAGGCACATCAATGGCATAGAAGATTGAGCCATGTTAATTTCAAGAATATCAACAAAGCGGTCAAAGGCAATCTAGTTAGAGGTTTACCTTCAAAGACTTACAAGAATGATCAATCATGCTTGGCATGCAAGAAGGGTAAACAACATAAAGCTTCTGCAAGAAGCTTGAGGAAAGAACTATTAGAGAACCATTGGGTCATTTACATATGGATTTATTTGGACTGTCTGTGGCGAGTTTAAATAAGAAAAATCTTGTTTGGTTATTACTGAGATGATTGCGATAGATTGAGTTGGGTTTTCTTTTGGGTTTTAAAGATGATACCTTTGATGCTATTCGAGACCGATTATAGCACTTGAAAACCAATTAAGACTCAAGGTTAGAGGTATTAGATGTGATAATGGGCCAGATTCAAGAACAAGCCTATGGATGAATTTTGTGCAAATAAAGGCATAAAGAGGGAGTTTAGTATTGCTAGAACACCACAAGAAATGGTGTTGCGAGAGAGGAAGAATAGGACTTTGATTGAAGCGGCAAGGACAATGCTAGCGATTCCCATCTACCTATTCAATTTTAGGCGGAAAACATAAGTCTTGCATGCTATGTATTATGAGTCTTTGTCACCAAACCACGATGAAGACACCTATGAATTGCTGATGGGCAATAAACCCAACATTCGTTTATGAAGCCTTTTGGATGCCCTCTTACTATTTTAAACACCATTGATAATGCAGGGAAGTTTGATGGCAAATCGGAAGAAGGATACTTATTGGGTTATTGCACTAATAATAAAGGTTTTAGAGTATACAACAAAGTTACTAAGAAGATTCAAGATTGTCTTCATGTTGAGTTTTAGAAGATCAAGACACCGAAAGGTAAAGGTCCCATTGGATGTTTGATCTTGAGGTTTTAACTCCTTCAATGAATTATGTACTGTTAGAGAAGAAAATCAACCAATGCACAATGGAGAAGATTTACAATATGTTGTTCATGGAGTTCATATTAGATATGATGTTGTTCTGATGAAAATCTGTAAGTCCAAAACAAAATCTTGATGTTCCTAAGCAAAGTCTGATTCTCCAAAACAAAATCTTGTTGCACAACAATCCTCATTATCTGTTGAGGATCAATCTATTCAAGAGGAACTTAATCGGATGCTTCTTCAAGATGTTTTATCACATTCTTACACCGATGAACAAAGGAGAGCTTATGAAGAGGCAAAGAAGAACAAGATCTAGATTACTCTCACGATTTTGGACAAGATACTTTCGACCAAAATCTTGTTGCTCTGATGACGATGACTTTAGATGATTTGGATGATCCTACCATGCACGGATTAGAAGAAACGATGATGAGCTTGAAGATGAAGGTATTTTCTCGATTCAATGAAGGTCTTGATTATACTAATCTGGATGATGCATATGGAGTTCCAGGTCTCCAATCTTACGAATTCATAAGAATCATCCAATCGATCAAATCATTGGTCCATCTACTTCTAGAGTTATGACAAGACACAAAGCTAAGGGTTTCACAAAACCTCACAATGCTTTACTTAGCTTTGTGTATAAACAAAACAGTTTGAATCATAAGGACCATCAAACACCTTGTTACTTGTTTCATCTCTCAAGAGGAACCCAAGAATATTGCTCAAGCTTTGACTAAAGAAATGCAGGTTGAAGCTATGCAGGAAGAACTTCTTCAATTTAAACTTCAAAAGTTTGGGTTTATGTGATCTTCGGATGGGAAGAGTTATTGGAACCGGATGGGTTTTGAGTGAAAAGAGATGAGCGAGGCAATGTTATTAAAAACAAGGCAAGGTTAGTAGCTCAAGGCTATAGACAAGAAGAAGGGTAGATTATGATGAAGTGTTTGCTCTGTAGCAAGGATAGAGGCTATTAGAATATTTCTTGCTTTTGCTTCATACATGGGTTTCGGGTTTACCAAATGGATGTCAAGAGTGCCTTTCTCTGGCACTATTTCGAGAAGAGGTGTATGTGAAACAACCTCCGGGTTTTGAAGATCCTAAACACCCAAACAAAGTCTACAAGGTGGTCAAGGCTCTTTATGGCCTTCATCAGGCACCTAGAGCTTGGTATGAGAGGCTCTCACATTCTTATTACAACATGGATACGGAGGGAGCTATAGATAAGACTTTGTTTATCAAGAAAGACAAGAAGGATATCATGTTAGTTCAAGTCTATGTTGATGATATCATCTTTGGGGCTACCAAGCAGTCCATGGTTAAGGAGTTTGAGCGCTAATGCGAAGGAATTTCAAATGAGTTCAATGGGAGAGTTAACTTTCTTTTGGGACTTGAGTTAAGCAGTCAAAGGAAGGAATTTTATCACCAAGACAAGTATGTTATAGACATACTTAAGAAGTTTAATTTTGATGATATGAAGGTCAGCACTACACCTATTAAATCTATCAATTCATTGGGCAAAGATGAAGATGGACAACGAGTTGAAGTCAAGCTTTACGGATCAATGATTGGCTCTCTTATGTATCTTCTCGCATCAAGGCCTCGATATCATGTTTGCGGTTTGTCTATGTGCAAGATATCAAGTCTCACCAAAGATCTCTCACATGAATGCGATAAACGAATTTTCATTATTTGAAACAACAACCTAAGTTGGGGTTGTGGTATCCAAAAGAGTCACCTTTTCACTTAGAAGCTTTTTCAGATAGTGATTATGCGGTGATAATTATGATAGGAGATCAACAAGCGGTGGATGCCAAAATCTTGGAAGAAGGTTAGTCTCCGGCAATGCAAGAAGCGGAGACAATTGCGACAACATCATCTCTTGGGTCGAATATGTAGTCTGCGCAAGCTGTTGTGGACAAATTTTGTGGATGCGAATCAACTCTTGGACTATGGGTTCAATTTCAAAATACTCCTATCAATATTGATAATGAGAGTACCATTTGTATTGTGAAGAATCCAGGTTTATCATTCCAAGACCAAGCATATTCGATTAGGCATCACTTTATCGAGATTGTTATGAGCACGGCTCATTAATGTTGTTAAGGTTCACACAGATGACAACGTGGTGATTTACTCACCAAAGGCTTTGATGTTTCAAGATTCAATCACTTGGTGGTGAGTATTGGCATGATTAACTACTAAGCTATGTTTGAGGGGGACTATAAGGTGTTAGTATAGTCCCGTGTATTGCTTGAGGGAGGATTAGTATGTATACTTAGTTTCTATGGAGGAATTTGGCAAAAATCTTGCTTTTCACGAAGTACCGCTTGGAAAATCTTGCTTTGGAAAGTAACGCATACGTGGAAATCTTGTTTGTCGTATTAAAGTCTTGTTCCAACGGTTATATTGAGGGTAATTAATGCTAACGGTTATTTTATTTTGGGCAAGTGATTTTCAAATCTCTCTTATAAATAACTACTTTTCGATTTTCCTCTCATATTATTACATTATCATCGTTTCCATCTTTCTCTCATTCTTATTCCATTTCAATTTGTGCTTACATAATCACCGATGGCAATTCGACCCTCTTGCTTTCAAAGCACAATATGGTAGCAAATTTAGACAAGATCAAGATAACGCGTTTCACGATATTATTGATTTTTTAAGCTGGTCGCAAATCGCTTATGCTCTTTTAGTGGAGCGGATATTATTGAGCCTTGGATTCAAGAATTTTAGGCTCTGCAAGAGAAAACATGGAGAATGAAGAATTTTATATTAGGGCTACAGGTTGTTGGATGACTGTGAAGATTCTTGAAGCATCTATTAGAGAGGATTTCTTTGTTTAATGATAATGATGGTGCTATTCGCTTTGCCAAGGAATTGATTTGGGAAAGTTTTGGGCATATTGGTTATGAAGGTTCTTTAACGGAACAAACATTGAAAAGCAGTTGTTTTGTCCTCAATGGAAATTTTTGGTTCATGAGTTGTTACATTGCATAAGTGCTAAGAGTACTTCTTGGGAGCGATTCGGTCCAATATAGCATCCGCTATGGTTGGGTTAGCTACGGATCGAGTTTTTAACTTCTCAAGGCTAATCTTGGATGGGATGCTCGCATATCTCACATGGTTCTACTTGGCTAATGTACCCACGGTTTATCTGAGTTTTCTTAAACAAGCAACTTGCGATGTGCCAAAACCCTGGACTTATTACTGTTATTGTTCGGAATCAAAGATTTTTACTTTTATGGCTAGAAGTGATTTATTTAGAGGTCCAGATACACCATTAACTACTTCTATGATGGAAGTTGTTCAGTTATTAGAGCGAGATGATGAAGATGATGCAAGTGCAAGTACCGTGCATCTGAAGGTCACTGCAATTCAGTGCATCTTGATCTGAAGTCTTGATCCGCAAGCAATCTTGCTTCTCATGAAGGTACTGCATCTCTACAGGGTACTGTTTCTCCAAGCCCTGAGGTTCAAGAAGAGGTTGTAAGATCACCTACTCCATCTCCACCACGTTCTGTTCCTGTTTCTCAATCAGAGGAACATTCACATATTCAAGGTGAAGATCCATATACTATACCTCGTGAAGGTTTATCTTTGGATAATTATGCTTTGACAAGGGAGATAGTTAAGTTGCAAAAGACTACTGAGGTTCAAGCCAAACAGATAAAGAAATTAAAACTGAAGTTTAGAAGGCTAAAGACTTTTGTGTGGCCATTAGTTCAAGAATTTAGGTATCGGGTCAAAAACAAGAAGAAGGCGCAAAAACAAATCTAGGAAACACAACGCCAAGCGGTTCATCAACCATCTTACACAACTTGGGAGGAATTTAGAAAAGAAAATTTGAAAGAAGATGTTACGAAGAAGAAAGAACACGAAGGTCTTGAAGAAAAGATTATTTCGATATTGAGGAACAAGAAGAACAAGTTCAAGTTCAAGGTATCGATGATCAAGGTCTTGAACATCAAATCTTGATGATCAAGGTCTTGAACATCAAAGTGTTCCTTTTCAAGATACTTCTAGGCAAGAGTAATAACACCAAGAGTATTGAATTTTGAAGAAGAAGTCGGTCCTTACAAGCATTATACAAGAAGAGGAGGAAGCTACATTCAAACCTATTCATTCTGCAAGTGATGATGAATTTATTGCTACAATTTTAGGAGATTTGTCACAACCTAGAGGTGGTGTTACTATTAGAGATGTACAAGAAGAAGAACAACAAAGAACTTCTCAACTCGCAATTGATCCTAAGGATAAAGGTAACGGTGTTCGTTGAAACAAAGAAGAAGAAATTAACTTTAGCGAACTTAGAGCAATTGAAGTTGCTAGGAATGAAGTCGTAGCTAGAAAAGTTCAAGAAGTTAAATGCTAAAGATAGAAAAGATCGGGAAGCTCAAGCTCGAGAATAGAAGCGACTCAAAAGGTACAAGATGAATTAGATGTCAAGTCTTCTTGAACCATTACAATCACTGTTCTGTTAGATTTATGCCAAGACTTAATAAAGCTAAAGCATGTAAATGCTATGATGGCTTATCCGAAAAATCAAGGTTATAAAGGATTGCGGTTTGAATTATGTTGATATGAAAAGACTATATGATCTTGAGAGAGAAGCTTATAAGAAAGATGTTGCAGCATTAAAGACTTTTGAGAAGAAGCTACTTGAATCAAGTGAAAGAAAGAAGAGCTTGAAAGAAAAGGAAAACGAATTACGGATGTTCGGTTCTCAAAGAAAGAAAAAGTTGAATTAAGATCCGAGACTAGTGATGAATTAAAGAATTATCTCGAGTGGTAGATTTTGATTATACAAAGGAAGATGATGACATGAAGATGAACGGATCAAAGATTAGTGCTTTTGAAGTTGTAAAATCCAAGGATGGAGATTATATGATTTTTCATAAAGAAGATGAAAGCTTCAAAGTTTTCAAAAGGCTATGGATTTATCGCACATTATAGATAGATTAGACCTATTCTACTTATATCATGTGGTGAAGGCTTACTTTGAAAATAATCCATTAGAAGGATTGGTTTAGTTTACATGGTGATTGATGAGTGTGTAAATACTCATCATTTTTGATCAAATCTGAATCAAAACACTTAAAACGCTCGAAATGCATCAAAATCTCGAAAATATCTCAAAATTGCATTTTATATGTTTCGGATGCAAAATGTTTAAAATCGATGAGAAATGAGCTAAGTTTTCATAATTGGCGCTTTCGGTCCCCGACTTTCAAATCTTGTCAAAAATAGTCCCTGAGCACTTATTTTAAAGAAAAATCACCAAAGGTCCTTTTAAAATCATAAGTTGTCATAATTAGTCCTTTGGTGAAAAATGTCAAAAGTTTTGAGAAATTACAAGTTTGGTCCTTCAAGTTTCAAAATTGGCAAAAATAGTCCTTGGAATTTTAAAAATATCTTTTATGGTCCTTATACTATTGAAACTTGGCAAAAGTGACCCTTGAAACAACTTTGGAAAATTGGCAGAATTGGTCCTTGGTTTTTGAGGAATTGCAAAAATGGTGCTTGTTTAATTAATACCAAACCAAACACTTGACCCTTGCCATATAACCTGTGACCCCCTGCCATAATCCTTTGAACCCCACCTGTGAACCCCCTGTCCAATAAACCTCCCAAGTCAAACCCGGTCAACAAACCCCTTTTCCCTCCAAAGTCTTCTCCCTCACCTGCTCCTCTGCAAAACTAGAGAATCCCTCACCTCTAGCTCAACATACCACCACCTTATCACTCCACCAACACCAAACAACAAAAAGCATTAAATGCTTTCCCCCCTGCACTCAAACCTTCCACCTGTTGATATCTCATTTTGGCGCCAAATTCATGAATCAATGGCCAGGATCAATTCAACCCACATCAATGGCCAAGAATGAAAGAAAGAGCTTTGAGAGCTATAAGAGAGAGAGAAGGCAGAAGAAACAAGTTGTCACTGTTTTAGACCATTTCTCTAAATTTCTTGTAATCGATTTCACTTTTTAAATGTTAAAGTTTTCTGGGTTTTATGATTGATGTAATGCACAAGTTAATTTAAGTCTTAATTTACAAGTTTCCTCAATTAAATTCCAGTTTTCTGTTTCCTTTATGTTTCCCGCCAAAAGTGTTTTAACCAGTTTCTATAATTTAAGCTGTCATAGTTGTTTAATTGTGCATTTTGAAATCAATTAAAGTTAATTTAAGTGTTCTAAAAGGTTTTTCTGGTCTTAAATGCAGTTTTCCAAAAAAGTATAGAAAAGTCAACAAAAGTCATCATCATGTTCATCCGCTTATTTAGTGCTTATTTTGATTTTTCTCACTTATTTGGTATAATTATAGACATTTGCTTTTAATTCTCTATTGTAGTTGCTTGAATTAGTTTTTGCCAAAATCAAGTTAAAAGCCAAAATAGCTTAATTTTAATATATACTAATTAGTGCTTATTCCAAAGTTATAATCTGCTTCTATAGCTTTATTTTGAGTTACTTAGCTCTTAGGATTCATGAAATTAGGCCCCGCCTTAGTCGATTGGCATTAACTGTGTTAACAGTGTCCTATAGGGTGTTTGGTATTAAGGGTAACCCATGGTCAAAGTGGTTTTACCCACTTTGACTGATCGACCAAACCACTTTTAGTGCATTTGAGTCGGTTTGACATTGAAAAGATTTTACAACTCCACGAGTTTAGAGTTTTCTTTGGTTTCAAAAGTTAACATCTCACAATTTCTCACAAGCAATTTAGTCAAGTTTTGTTGTCATAAAATTTTAAAAATAAAATAGAAAGTTTCTAGTCGATTTAACTTGTGTCAAAGAAAAAAATCAAAAATTCGTTTACTAGGGGTCATTGGGTGGGAAATGACCGGGTGAAATGACCTGTTTTGACCCATTTGATGTTCTCCGTGCACAGTGCACTTCTCCATTTTGCATTCTTTTATCAACTTATTTAATAAGTCAATCACTCATATTGGGTCGAGATGGGGCAAAGGGAACCACCATGGTGGACTTCAAGTACCCACAAGCTCAAGCTCTCACTCACTTCATAGCTTATTCGAATAAGCCCAATTGGACCCTCACCCTTTGTTTTGAATAGCAATCCACGTGTCACTCAAGTCCTTTCTATTCTAGCTTATTTAGTGCTTATTAGGACTTCTTTGGTGATTAGTATAATTAGAATAGTAGGTTAGTTCTCGCTTAGTATGTGCTTATTCATGCTTTTCCCTTGGCTTATTTTAGCTTAATTGCTTATTCTCCATTATTCTTAGTTTTTAGGATCCCCTTAGCTTGTTCTCATAGCCAACTGCTTATTCCCTTATTATCTTTAGCTTATTTAACTTGTATTCAGCTTAGTTTACTTGGTCCTAGCTTATTTAACCTTTGTGTTGCTTATTTCTTCATTAAAACTGCTTAGTTGTGCTCCACATTGCTTAATGGTTGTTTGGTTGCTCACTGCCCAAAACAGCAACAATAAGCTCTTCATACAGCTTATTTGTTAAGTTTCATAGAAAAAGTTTTCACAAACATTTGCTTATTTCATTGCTCTTCACAAGTTCCAAAAAGAAAATTTCCAAAAAATAAAAATAAAAGAGCAAAAAGGTGGGAGGCAGGCTCGAACCTGAGACCTCCCACCCATTGAGAGTGATATGATGTACCTGGATGCCAGTCGCCCTTGGGTCTTTCTCATGTTTTGGTTTGCAATATTTAATATACAAGGGCATTTGGTCAGTTTTAGCTTTTAAGCTTCTTTAGCTTATTTTGAGCTTATTTCACAAAACAACCACCAAGCTTCTTAATTTTCCTAGATTCAGCATTGTTCAAAGTAGTTTCTGTGAATTTTTCATATTTTTCTAAAAACGTTTAGTATTTTTAATAATTAATTTAGTTTAAAATAGTTTTTAATTCGTAATAAATAAAATAAAAGTCGAAAAAATACCCGGCTTTTTCCTAAAATTATTTTTAGTCAATTAGAATGTAGGAAAATTGTTTTTACACTCGTAGGACTTTTATTTTACAAATTTTACGTTTTACTTATTGCGCGTAATGTTTACATATAACGCGTTTTCATTCTAGGTCACGTTTTAGGTAATTTAAGGTTACGCTTTAATTAAAATAGTTTATTTAAGTTATTTTGTTTTATAAATCAAGAAAATCGATTTTAAAAATAGTGATAGCGTTTATTTAATATAATTTATCTTTTAATTTTCTTTAATTTGCATTTAAGCCCCGTAATTTACAAACTTTCTCTTTAGGTATAATTATTCATAATCATAACCCTTTTCCGTTCAAATTCTCCGATCACTATTCGTTTGGTGATTCAAAGGCACAACTCGTTGGGACTTAACGACTGGGAAACACTATACTCCTCTAGATCTTCATTGCATTGGTGTCTCAAGTGTCTGAAGTTTATTACGGTTGACCATTCACAAGTGGTTAGCTTGTGTGATAAAACTTGACCGTTTGGGAGCCGATCAAATTTTAGCGCCACGGGAGTCATGTGCTAATTATCTTACGCTTAGCGATTAGTGATTTGAATATTCATTCCTTGTTCATACCATCTATATATATCTATATTTTCTTACAAAATCCAAAAATCCAAAACATCTTAAAACATATAAAACACAAAATATTTTTCTTTTGTTTCTACATATATAAAAACCATAAAACCCAAAAGATTTTCTTTCTTATTTTTACAAAATGTTTATTCAAAATCCAAAAATATCCATCTTTACCCTCTCACATCGTTGATTCTTCATCCCTACCCTCTAAAAATATTTGATTCTTTCTATGTCTTATCCTCACCCTCTTGGTTGTCAATGGTATGGTGGTGCTTATAATGGTGGCAATTGCCCTAGTTGTAGCATGGTGGAATTAGGAAACGGGTCTGCATCTATAACCGTGATCCCTATTCCTACCATAACACAACCGATTTATTCCATCACCACCACACCGCGAGACTCAAGAGCTTTCTTGTTGTGAGTCTTGTGGTGGTTCACACTCCGCCTCGATTGTCAATCGGGAAACACGCTTGTCTATGAGCGGGTTCCCGATAACAATTATGACTACCACACATATAACTCACACCACATCAGTTTCTTGTTGTGAGTATTGTGGAGGTCCACACTGTAGCTCGATTGTCAAACAAGGAATCTATTTTCTTATAACAATTACGACTCTTCGTATCATAACCAACCTCTACAAGACCAAATGAATCAGAACCACCTCGGCTGAGCCATTTCCTCAAAATCTTCTCCTTGATCTTTTAGATTTAGTGAAGATTTGAAGGAATGTAAACATCCCCAAGATAATCCAAATCAAAATCCATGGAAGAATTGTTAGTCAAGAAGCAGTGTGCTAAAATAAATTCCCAAATTGCGTTTGAAAAATCTATTAGGAATCAATTGCAAAAGAAAAGCAACCGGATCTAGCTCTCAATTTCGTTTTATTCTGATGATGGCGGTGATGATGAGGATACACTTGATATCCTTCAATTCTATAAAGATTCATCAAGTTCATCGATGATATCCCAAAGCTTGAGATTCATTCTCAAACAACTGCTATCACACCCGAGATTCACACTCACTCTCTTATTATGGGGATGAGCATCTTGACACTGCTCACGAAAAGGAACCTGACGAATTCATAAAGTCTAGTGTTGAGAACCTTGTCCCAATCCCAAGAGAGTCACGGGAATTCTCGAGCATTTGTGTGATATCCCTACCCTCTTGTCTTCCCAAAAGATCATGTTGAGATGTTCTCCGATTCGATGATGATGATTCGTTGTCTTGTGGAGACATCGTTTATGTGGAAGATTTACCTTCCGAGCTTGTTAGCTTAGAAGAAGAGAATGATGAAGTTATCGACACTAAAATCAAAGATGAAGCACTTCGTGCAACATTATTGAATGTTAATCTTCTCATTTCTAGAATCGAGGTTTTAATGAAAAACCTATTTCATCTCCTATCCCCATTAAGGATAGTGACATTCTTTCCGATGATTCTATTCCGGAAATGAAAGCCTTCGCTTTAATAATATGGGAGAGAAGATTAGTGGCGTTACCACTTTTCATTCTCATAATTCTCCCCAATTATGAATCATTTACATTGGAGGAGTTCACTAGTGAACCCACTCATATCAATTCGAATATGATTCATTCACCTTCAAGGAGTTCTCGATGAACTCACTCATATCATATCTCCGCGGAGTATGATAATTTCTACTTTGATCTAGACACACCCATAATATGTCTTGATCAAGCGATCTTAATCGATGAGATTCATGAAACTATGAATTCTCCTATTGAGGATGAAGAGTTAGTTATGATTTTTATCATGATTTTCTTTCTTTTCTTCATATATTACATCACTTCTCCTGTTCTTCACTCCTTCGGAATGAAGACATTATCTTTGATCCCGCATCTCCATGTACCATTATCTTGGTAGGAATATATCTCATCGGTGTGGAACTTTCACGCTTCAAATGTTTGTCCAAACATCTTGAATGAAAGTCCGATGGAGATTGTTTCTTCCACTTTGCTTCCCATGAACCAATGAATTGGGGTCGAGTCAAGCTAGCGACTCGGTAATCAAAAATGAGAGTTAAACATGGGTTTTCACCCATGTGTACCACCCTAGTGTGGGGAGTTTTCCCCATTGTTGTATATAAAGTTTCAAAAAAAAAAAAAAAAAAAAAAAATCTTTCAAAATAAATGGCGTAGTATTTCCTTTTACGTTCTCGGTTTCGGCATAACAATGGTACTTTGAATATTGAGGCAATATTCATTTCTAGTGTGGGGGAATTCTCACGAATTTTATCATGTAATTATACCACCCAATTCCCCATTTTTGGCCAAATTTTTTTTTTTGAGTAAGTGTTTTGCACTTACTCACTTCTGATTATCGATCCGCCATGTCTAATAAACAAAAGGATTGGCTAATCCAGAGCAAACGGCTCTTGGTAAAGATATTTCAAATCCGTTGATGGCTTGCAATTTGCCCAAAATTGTATGGTGTTCACCACCATATCTTTAATTAGTAAAGAGTTGGCTAGCCCGCAAGTTTATGGCTTGTGGTAAAGGCGCTTGGAAAACCATAATTGGTAATCGACTCACCAAAGATATTTTATCTAAGAGTTGGCTAGTCCGAGCAAACGGCTTCGGTAAAGACAAATCAAATCCATTAAGTGGCGGTGATTTGCTCAAAATCATTTGGTTATCGATGTACCAAGGTTCTTACTTGAATGAAACATTTGGCTACTCCGTATGATGGCTTTTGGTAAAGAGATTCAAATTCATTAAGTTTTTCTCAAAAGATTGCTAGGGACTAGCAATAGTTTAGTGTGGGGATTGATGAGTGTGTAAATACTCATCATTTTGGTCAATCTGAGCTGAAAACACTTAAAACGCTTCGAAATGCATCAAAATACCGAAAATATCTCAAAATTGCATTTTATATGTTTCGGATGCAAAATGTTTAAAATCGGATGAGAAATGAGCTAAGTTTGCATAATTGGCGGTTCAGTCCCGACTTTCAAATCTTGTCAAAATAGTCCCCGAGCACTTATTTTAAAGAAAAATCACCAAAGGTCCTTTTAAAATCATAAGTTGTCATAATTAGTCCTTTGGTGAAAAATGTCAAAAGTTTTGAGAAATTACAAGTTTGGTCCTTCAAGTTTCAAAATTTGCAAAATAGTCCTTGGAATTTTAAAATATCTTTTATGGTCCTTATACTATTGAAACTTGGCAAAGTGACCCTTGAAACAACTTTGGAAAATTAAGCGAAATTGGTCCTTGGTTTTGAGGAATTGCAAAATGGTCCTTGTTTAATTAATACCAAACCAAACACTGACCCTTGCCATATAACCCGCGACCCCGCCATAATCCTTTGAACCCCACCATGAACCCCCATCCAATAAACCTCCCAAGTCAAACCCGGTCAACAAACCCTTTTCCTCTAAAGTCTTCTCCTCACCTTCTCCTCTCGCAAAACCGAGAATCCTCACCTCTAGCTCAACATACCACCACCTTATCACTCCACCAACACCAAACAACAAAAAGCATTAAATGCTTTCCCCACACTCAAACCTTCCACCTGTTGATATCTCATTTTGGCGCCAAATTCATGAATCAATGGCCAGGATCAATTCAACCCACATCAATGGCCAAGAATGAAAGAGAAGAGCTTTGTGAGAGCTATAAGAGAGAGAAGCGCGAAGAAACAAGTTGTCACTGTTTTAGACCATTTCTCTAAATTTCTTGTAATCGATTTCACTTTTTAAATGTTAAAGTTTTCTGGGTTTTATGATTGATGTAATGCACAAGTTAATTTAAGTCTTAATTTACAAGTTTCCTCAATTAAATTCCAGTTTTCTGTTTCCTTTATGTTTCCCGCCAAAAGTGTTTTAACCAGTTTCTATAATTTAAGCTGTCATAGTTGTTTAATTGTGCATTTTGAAATCAATTAAAGTTAATTTAAGTGTTCTAAAGGTTTTTCCGGTCTTAAATGCGCTTTTCCAAAAAGTCTAGAAAAGTCAACAAAAGTCATCATCACTATTCATCCGCTTATTTAGTGCTTATTTTGATTTTCTCACTTATTTGGTATAATTATAGACATTTGCTTTTAATTCTCTGTATTGTAGTTGCTTGAATTAGTTTTGCCAAAATCAAGTTAAAAGCCAAAATAGCTTAATTTTAATATATACTAATTAGTGCTTATTCCGATGTTATAATCTGTTTCTATAGCTTTATTTTGAGTTACTTAGCTCTTAGGATTCATGAAATTAGGCTGCCTTAGTCGATTGGCATTAATCGTGTTTATGTGTCCTATAGGGTGTTTGGTATTAAGGGTAACCCATGGTCAAAGTGGTTTTACCCACTTTGACCGATCATCAAACCAAACCACTTAGTCGGTTTGTGAGCTGGAAAAGATTTTACAACTCCACGAGTTTAGAGTTTTCTTTGGTTTCAAAAGTTAACATCTGTCAATTTCTCACAAGCAATTTAGTCAAGTTTTGTTGTCATAAAAATTTCGGAAAAATAAAATAGAAAGTTTCCTAGTGATTTAACTTGTGTCAAAGAAAAAAAATCAAAAATTCGTTTACTAGAAATTTCTTTGGGTGGGTGAAATGATTGTGGGTGAAATGACTGTTTTGACCCATTTGATGTTACGTGCGATGCACTTCTCCATTTTGCATTCTTTTATCAACTTATTTAATAAGTTGAATCACTCATATTGGGTCGAGATGGGGCAAAGGGAACCACCATGGACTTTAAGTACCCACAAGCTCAAGCTCTCACTCACTTCATAGCTTATTCGAGAATAAGCCCAATTGGACCCTCACCCCTTTGTTTTGAATAGCAGTCCCACAGTCACTCAAGTCCTTTCTATTCTAGCTTATTTAGTGCTTATTAGGACTTCATTGGTGATTAGTATAATTAGAATAGAGTAGGTTAGTTCTCGCTTTAGTATGTGCTTATTCATGCTTTTCCTTGGCTTATTTTAGCTTAATTGCTTATTCTCCATTATTCTTAGTTTTAGGATCCCTTAGCTTGTTCTCATAGCCAACCGCTTATTCCTTATTATCTTTAGCTTATTTAACTTGTATTCACTTAGTTTACTTGGTCCTAGCTTATTTAACCTTTGTGTTGCTTATTTCTTCATTAAAAGCGCTTAGTTGTGCTCCACATTGCTTAATGGTTGTTTGGTTGCTCATTTGCCCAAAAGAAACAATAAGCTCTTCATCTGACTTATTTGTTAAGTTTCATAGAAAAAGTTTTCACAAACATTTGCTTATTTCATTGCTCTTCACAAGTTCCAAAAAGAAAATTTCCAAAAATAAAAATAAAAGAGCAAAAAGGTGGGAGGCAGGCTCGAACCTGAGACCTCCAACCCATTGAGAGTGATATGATGTACCTGGATGCCAGTCGCCCTTGGGTCTTTCTCATGTTTTGGTTTGCAATATTTAATATACAAGGGCATTTGGTCAGGTTTAGCTTTTAAGCTTCTTTAGCTTATTTTGAGCTTATTTCACAAAACAACCACCAAGCTTCTTAATTTTCCTAGATTCAGCATTGTTCAAAGTATTTTCTGTGAATTTTTCATATTTTTCTAAAAACGTTTAGTATTTTTAATAATTAATTTAGTTTAAAATAGTTTTTAATTCGTAATAAATAAAATAAAAGTCGAAAAAATACCCGGCTTTTTCCTAAAATTATTTTTAGTCAATTAGAATGTAGGAAAATTGTTTTTACACTCGTAGGACTTTTATTTTACAAATTTTACGTTTTTACTTGCGCACTCGCGTAATGTTTACATATAACGCGCGTTTTCATTCTAGGTCACGTTTTTAGGTAATTTAAGGTTACGCTTTAATTAAAATAGTTTATTTAAGTTATTTTGTTTTATAAATCAAGAAAAATCGATTTTAAAAATAGTGATAGCGTTTATTTAATATAATTTATCTTTTTAATTTTCTTTAATTTGCATTTAAGCCCCTGTAATTTACAAACTTTCTCTTTAGGTATAATTATTCATAATCATAACCCTTTTCCGTTCAAATTCTCCCGATCACTATTCGTTTGGTGATTCAGTGCACAACTCGTTGGGACTTAACGACTTGGGGAAACACTATACTCCTCTAGATCTTCATTGCATTGCGTTCTCGGTCGTTCGGCTTTTATTACGGTTGACCATTCACAGTGGTTAGCTTGTGTGATAAAACGACCGTTTGGGAGCCGATCGATGATCTCATAACTATATGGGAAATCGAAGAGAGACCGATGATATTTGGAAGAATCAAGAAAGCCGGGAAATTGTTTGTCGGAGATTCTTTGAAGAACTGGAGTTCATGTATTAGAGCCGGAAAATGGAACAATGATACACATGTTTGCGAAACAAGATATCCTCTCACAGTTGAGCTCATGAGAAGAATGCTTGAGCATGGAATGGAAGTAGAAGAGGATAATGAAACCGCACGCATGGTTATCAACTTGTTTATAAACCGGACTACCATTCTTTGAAGATGATCAATAAGCGGTATGAATTTTATTTGAATAAATACTTTTTAATATATCAAGTACTTTTATTCAAAGTATCGCTAATCGACAAGATTTCATCAAAGTCACTGCTTGCGAAAATAAACCAGTTAAATGAATTTTAGAAGAAACATTTTGCTAAGTAATAAATATTTTGAAATAAAGGTTGAATAAATGGTTTTTGTGATGATAACATCAATAGGTTATTAATCCACCATGGTTACAAAAGGATTGACTAATCCATGAGCAAACGGCTCTGGTAAAGATATATCAAATCCGTTTTTAGTTGAAAACTTGCTAATAAGTTGGATGGTAATCAACTCACCATATTAGTAATGTGAAGAGTTGGCTAGCCCACAAGATAATGGCTTGTGGTAAAGGCTGTGGAAAAACCATTGTTGGTAATTAGTTCACCATTAGATAGAAGAACTAACTAGTCCGAGAAGGGTACGACTTTTGGTAAAGACAAATCAAATCATTGATAGTGGTGGTTTGCTAAAATCATATGGTTATCGATGTACCATGGTCTTACACACCAAAACATTTGGCTACTCCGAGATAATGGCTTTGGTAAAGAGATCTAAATCCATTAAATTTTCAATGATTCACTTGGAAGTGATGAGAATAGTATGCAACTTAAAAGCGAATTAATGTACAATTTGTCATATGTTGTCGTGTTCTTTGAAAAGATGGAGCTTCTTTGGATGTTTGTTATGAAAAGAACAATTCTAAGAAATACTTTGACAAGCACGATATTACATAGATACAATCTAAAGACTAAGGAACAATCCATTCTTAAAAGATGAAGTTATTAAAGACATATTCATAAAGGAACTTGAAGTCAAGCTAGTAGAATTCAAGTTAGGGAGGATTGTTGGGATATGAAAGTCTTGAAGATATGAAAGCATCAGTAAAGCGCAAAATCTTGGAAGAAGTCAAAGAGTCAAAGTATCGCTTAAAGACAAAGTCAAAATCTTGCACCATGAAGTCAAAGTACTTGCAAGAACAAAGAACTGTTATATTCGTTTATGGAAAGTATTGTATTCCATGTTTAGATTACTTGTCGTGCAAGAATACAAATTGTAAACCGACTAGGATATCCTTGAGCCTATAAAAGGGCTCCTCGATTGGCATTAGAGGTACGATTCCAAAAAGAGTTTTAGAGATTACGAATTAGTGTTTTAGAGAAGTTCGATTATCTTAGAGTTGTATTAAAGTATCTCGCATAATAAGCGATTTAGAGTTTATAATAAAAGTTATTCTTCTTAGCTTTGTTAAGTAAATTCGCGTGCTTGATAAAGATTGCTCGGTGTTTCTTTGTTAATAACTTAGGATTTATCCGAGGTTATTAAACTTTAACAAGCTAGTTAAGTTAGTTTGATTAAAGTACATCGATCCAACAATGCGGCTATGGATTGACCGCTTCATTACGATCACCGCAAAGCGTAGGATGTACCGCATAAAACAGATTAGCAATAAAGCACACGAAAGTGTCTTTGATCACTTTCGTTGAATTGAGGTACACGCCCCGGGTTCCCGTTGATCGATTACAAGTCGCTTTGTGATCGGTATAATTCAAGAATTTCCTTGATAGGGTTTCACACCGCTTTAATGTTCTCAAACCGGAACGCCTCAAAAAGACAACACGGAGTAGTGAACCAATAATTTAAGTCCACCGATTGATGAAAAGAGATTTGAAAACAATCGTGTATTGCTCAATAGAAATTTTTTGCAATACAACGAAGGTTTTATTGAGAATCAATTATCAATCATAACAACACCTTTTGATTTGAAAATTAGTACACGGTCGATGTGCTAAAGAAAAGAGATTTTAAGCACAAAGACCGGTTTTCAAAGGTATCCGTCAATCCATAACTTTGAACCAGATTGATTCAAGAGATTGAATCGCCCATTGTTTCATTCGGTTGTCACATGGTTGATCTATATAATAGATCTCACATGCCACCTACCGAGAGCTTGTTTGATGTTGGCTCCAGAGGCTTTCCATCTTCATTGTGAATATGTTTACACATCACTCGGATGTTCGGCAATACCACAAGGATAATGCGTGGGACTCAAGATATAATCTCTTTCCACATTATGTGAAACAGAGAGTCTTCATTTGAAAGTGTCCTAATGAGATTTATTGATGATCTCGTGGCTCTAGACTCAATTTGTGCATATTTGGATCCTGTCTTCGGAGACTAGGAGAGGGTCTCCTTCTTCAATATCAACAATCTTTAAGAGAAAGTCGATAGATAATGTTGGTTCCCGTGAGAATGAAACAAGTCCTTTTAAGAGGAACTTGAGTGGTTTGGAAAGTTGAAGTGCGGTCGTCACCGGGTCCATGACGTCTTGTCTTCAATACCGATGTTACCATCGAGCATATGAATTGAACCCGGTTTACGCCCTAAGGTTGAATAAATGGAGGGCTATTTGTTTTCACCCTTTCTTATTCAATTCTTTTAATTCTTCAACCCTTCGGTGCTTACCGAGACTTCATAGCAAGAACCTTGTTGGGTTTGTTCCAAGATTTTGCTCTCTCGGTCCGCACTCTTCCCATATCTCACTTTTCTCCTTTTATCATCATAACTAAGGACTTCTACACTAACTAGTGGATTGTCCTCGGTAGATCCTCCGGTTACGGAGGATCATGGAACCAATACCTAACCTTATCATCCTTATATCACCGTACATAAAGTAAAGTTGGTCGGTCTATTTGGTATTGTTCATCGCCATTGGAACCAATTGAAAACCATTTGAAAATCAATCCAGATACTTGTGATATATTATCAAAACATTTTGTACCTAAATTGTTTTTGATATTTTAGAACGAAACTCCCCTCAACATGTGCATCAACTATTTGAAATCATTTTGCACATGGAGGCAAGAGAAAGAATTAACTTTTTTTATTACCATTTTCTAAAAGATATCAACATCTCATCCCAGATCAAATCAAGTAGATAAAGTATTTTGGGAAGGATGAGGTTTTCATACTTTGCTCCCCTCAATATGTGTCTCAAGGTTTGAAAGGAGTTTTGCACATACTAGAGGAACCCGCACATTGAGATAAATGATCACGTTTCAAATCATAGGTGTAAGATAGATGCTCCCCTCAACATGTGAATGGAAAATTTGAAATCGTTTGTCACATGCGGGAGGATAGCATGTACATCCTTGTAAAACCATTTACCGAATCCTCGGTTTAAGTCCAATTTAAATCACAAATTCTCCCGATCACAATTATCAAATCATTTGAGATTTGTGATCTCTTATAGATTTAAATTGATTTTGAAAGCTTTGAGGATAATTGTGACTTGATTATGAAAGCGTTTTAACGATAAGGATCGGATTTTAAGACTTTAAAACTCCATTGGTAAAACATGCATGAATATCTTTTGAAAACAATTGAATGCCAAATAACTTTTTAATTTAATTGAAATCATTCTCCCCAATCAATGACATAGGTTGTTGATTGAGAGATTGATATTTTGACAAATAAGTCCAGATGATTATCAAAAATAGAGACCGAGTTATTTTTCAAAGCGCTTAGTTTTCAATAGATAAATATTTATAGAATCGAGCATGGAATTTTGAAAACATGATAAAGAATGGCTCTGTTCTTTCTTTGAAAAGCGGGTTCTTGCTGAAATGACAATAAACCATTGTTTCACTTTCTCCCAAAAATATTTTTGATTTTTGATTTTTCGTTTTTTTTTTTTTTTTTTTTTTTTTTTTTAAGAACATTCGAACAATATCTAAAGTCCCGTGTCATTCTTTGAATGACATCACAAAGATCGTAGATATTTTCGAATCGAGAAAAACATGACAAAATGACAATATTTTTTGAAATTTTCGATTTTTATGGAATTTTTTATGATTTTATATTTTTCTATTTGCTTTTGAAGGTTTTGTAATTTTGTATTTTGTTTTTCAAAAGATATGTACAAAGAAGATAATTTAGCTTAAGAGGATGATGATTGAGTACCAAGATACGGATGTCGTTCAAGACGTTGTAGAAAAAGTAATCAACATCTCCTAAACTTTCACCACCAAAGCATTCGAGGCTTTTAAGAAAATCGTCGAACATGAGCCTTCTCAATTTGAATCTTTGGTAGCTTCCCCAAACCGACAAACATCGAATAAAGACCATTTCCTAAGAAGTAGAGTTGAATACAAAGCGGTCTCATTGAATGAAGCTCGGCACTCAAGAACACGAGAACACCAAGTAACAAGTTGAAACATTGATCGTCTCGGTGGTTATCAAATCCGGATTAACGACACGACCGATCACATGAACTGTTGTGCATCCCGATGTACACCTTACTCTTCGAGATTGACCGATTGTCAATTTAGGGGAACAATACATCAACATCTTCATTTTACCAAGTGCATTCCAGCTTATCTCCCATATAACCAATCACCCATAATGTACACACGCATACCCAACCGTAGTAGAGACAACGACATCACGATGAATCGTTGAATCACCGATCTCCTCATCGATGTCAACTCCGAAATAACTGATTAAGCTCGATCATGTGAATATGTTGTGCGACCTTGATGTACACATATCTCTCCCCTGATGGTTGCGATCTCATTGGAGTCATCATTACATTGTGTACATGAAGCACTAACCGGAAGCACTTTATCATAAATCATATTGAAGATGTCGATAAGCAATATCATCTCACGCTCCAAATATTCTTCTCATATTTCTTCCACCTGAACACTGAAGTAACACGTACCAAAAGTCTCCAGAGACCACTTCCTCCTAAATGGTTAGAATAATACATCCTTCCCCCAAATAGTTGGAATAACACACCAAAGGCTATGAGTAAACACCGAGTTTCTCTCGGTTATGACATTTGTCTTTCCTGATTGCTTCAATAGAGGCGAAGTGTTAAGTTCATCATGTGTACTCGTTGTGCTTTTAGATGTATGTCTCCTTCCCCTTCTTGGTTTTGATACCTCGTAGTCAAGAAAAGATAATACACTCATATACTTGAAATAGAGAAGAACAAAATTAGCTCAAATGAATCTTGTGAGAATCAACTGCTATAGAAACTCTCTCGACTATCTTTATCAACGATTCGTAGACAATTTGAAGTGACCAACGATGAAGAAAACCCGATATACCAAACTTGAAACCAAGTCGAATTCCCGCATTTGTATTTTAAGCTTGCACTTAATGATGGAAGAACGGTGTCGAGAATCTATGCTTCAAGCAAATCTCTAAGTACTCACTACTCAAACAAAGTATGAGATATTAACACCTCTTGAGATTATCCACATCGTCATCCGCATGTGACCTCGAGTAAAGCAACGTAACTCCTAATAGTGATAGTTAACTGTGTCTTCAACCAACCACCCCGATCACGGTAACTAGATAAACCAAGTCTTCAACTCAAAATCTTAAGCCCGAGCAAGTTATCAAATAAGAACACGCCTTTGTTGAAAGTCAACTTCAATCTCAAATAAGTGATAAATGATTAACTCAAGTCATCAACTTGTGTCAAATGCCCAACACGTGAAAACAACATACAATCGGATGTACATTGACCCATCGAATGAACCGAACAAATGATTCCTCAACATTAATGCATTCTTCCTTAAGGTATACATATAGAAACCGATCCGAAGATTCACCAATAATGTCTTTGAGCGGATGAGGAAGTCATTTTCCTTAATGTTCATGTGGTTGATTTATAGCGCACATTGTGAGGACCAATAATCCGCCAAGATTTGGCAAAGGAATACCAAAGAGCGGATCATTATTCATGAACAATAATCCGTGAAGATTTGGCAAAGGAATACCAAAGAGCGGATCATTATTCATGAGTGCAACCGCAATATTCGATAGTCATTATCAACGCCTAAAGGAATAACTGGAGATTGGGCTTCTTGAGTAGTCTGAGTTGTACTTCTTGGATGATCAACATTCGCTAGCGGATGGAAATACTCATCAAACATATCTTGAAACAATGAATCCCAAACAATAAATCCCATTTATCCTTAGTGAGTGAAACATTAGGCGTTGGAGGAGAGTCATCAAACATAAAGTCGTATGACCATTATTCAAATATCCATCATCATGTGGTATATTCATTCTTCTCCCCCTAAAAAATTGCATCTGAAGGTGCCATTTTTGATTTGAACAAGTGAATAAGAATATACACCCATGAACGTAGATCCACTTGAGGGTTGAAAGAGCGTGGAAAACCATGAAGCTTGTTGATGAAGAATGTCGATGAGAATGGTCATAAACATGAAGATTTCTCTTCTTTTGAAGATAAAGCGCACTGAAGCGTACACCTTTCTTTTCTTTTTGAGGAACGGGCTCAAGAGATATCTCTGACGCCATCATATGTTTAGAGCCGCGAATCCAAATACCAAGGGACGATTTGTACGACCGCTTTGGACAATGGACTAAGACAGAATTGGAAACATTGGATCCCCACGTCTTGATGGGTTCCTTTTGGTTAGCACAAACAATCTTTGAATCGCAGAAACCCTAGATGCAATGGCATTATCACTAGGAGTCGAACTAGTAGAAGCATCGACTTAGTCAAATGACCTTTGTGCTTAATGGGATTATTCTACCGGTTGGCTTCCAAACCTTAACAGCACTATTCTAGGCATAGTGGATCTAGCTAAGGGTAAGGTTTGCCATGCGTTAATATTCGACTGTGGGCTTCCACCGAAATCCTACATTTGTAAACACATTCCTGTAGGTTTCGTGATTGCTTAACTGCTTCGCTCTCCAAACTTTCTTAAGCGGGTTTTGAATCATAGACCTCGAAATAACACATCACATTTATCATGATTACCGGAAGATAAACATTTTTACATGTTTTGCGAGACAAAGATAAGGGCTCGAATTAATTTCGATGAAGCTTGGAGCTAATACTAGAACTAACACGATTCTTTTGTTCAAATCAAACTTCTTGTCCCTATGGTGTTCTTTCACTTCCTTATCATGATCACTTTTAGTTTGCGTAATCATATCCTTCTTTGCATTGCTTCTAGGTTTTGACCATGAACTTTAGTGTCAATCTTAACATCCGTAGAAGTAACGATGGGAACATTACATGGCTTCACTACTTTCCGAATTCTCGGTCTAGAAGTCTGGGATCCGAAATTCTAGGAGGCACATCACAAAGTTGCTTGCTTGAATTTAGACATGGAACAAGGCATATCAAGGGTCACATGCTTGGCTTTAGGCATAGAACAAGGCACAACTATTCTATCTCGCCTATTGCTAGATTTCGGACTTGTGACAATTACATACTATAAGAGTTCCTGAGATCGTTTGGCATCCATGCAGGCATAGGCTATAGTACTATCAAAAGGTTTTTCTAATCTTTCATCTTCAACAATCTCACGGAGACCCTTCAAACTTTCCTTAAGGTATGAGAGATATGCTTTATGTGCAAGTTCATTCTTCCTAATGGGCGGGGGAATATATAGCATATCGATAGCATATTTATCACATGCAGAAACCTTAAGAACAGAGTATTTGCAATTGGGGATTGGCAACTTTCCTTTCACCTCACGCTTTAGATTCTCAATATCGTTAAGTAAAGAAGTTATCTTTTCAATTTGTTTATCATGATTAACTTTAAATGAATCACATAACTCTTTGTTTTGATCATTAACCCTTGAAATTTTAGCTTTAAAACAA
Source organism: Chrysanthemum lavandulifolium (assembly GCA_022545495.1). NCBI lineage: Eukaryota > Viridiplantae > Streptophyta > Magnoliopsida > Asterales > Asteraceae > Chrysanthemum > Chrysanthemum lavandulifolium. The sequence goes on along the minus strand of CM040243.1, from coordinate 229,483,414 downwards.
TCATTTTCCTTTTGCAAGTTATCAATTATGTTTTGAAGTTGGAAATTCGAGAATCTAAAGGTGGAGGCATATGGGAACCAACACATCCTTCTTTTCACCTTTCGCCAGTGAAATTTGGGCTTTCAATCTTTTAATCGTGTTATAATGAGCTCGAATTTGTTCATCACGTTTGCTAATTTCAAAAGCGCATCAAACTCGGGAGCATCGAGGATGTCTTGATATTTGAGGTTTTAACATTTTCTTTGAGATGTTGATGTTTTAATTGCAAAGCAAGATGTTCAACTTCTAATTTAGAATAATGTTTGACCAAGTTATCATGATCATCCTGTTCTATTTTCTCAATGACACGATCATGGGAGACTTTCGAGCAATGATAATTCATGAAATTGAGAAGCATTAATGGAACAATTTGTAGCGATGAAAAACACATCTTGAGCAATACATTCGAAATCGATTCTCATTCGATTGTATGCAAGTTCTTCCTTTCAATCTCACTATATTTTAATTCTCTCTCATAGTCACTAACCTCAACAATCATTGCATCAAATTCTTTTCCATTTCTTTAATATCGAATCGTCCCTTTTTAAGACTCTCAAATTGATCTTTTAGTTGTTTAAAGAAAGGCATGACCTCGGTTAAATAGCATTCTTTAGTTTGCTCAAACCCCTTTCCCTTCGAGTTATACCATGGGTGTGATCCTTTTCTTACAAGTTTTCTCAAAATCAACAAATAGTTGAAAGATAACATATTGACCGATTAAGGTCTTGCTTTTAGTGGCAATAGATCTAGGAACTAAGTGCATTGGTGTATTAGGAGGATACACAGTTGCTTTAGGCGCTTTCCTACAAGGGGATTCTTTTCAACAAGATTTTCACTTTTGCATTTCCATATCCTTTTCCGAACACTTGTTCGGGGTTAATAGAGTCCGAGGCTTAAACTTGTTCAAGGAGATCCAATTTTCTTTAGTGTAATTATGGGGTTTGATCGTTATGTTATTCTTTTACACTCATGATCTTCTAACTTCTTATTCATTTTCTCCCTAGTGACTTCATCGTGATTTCTTATCTTCCTTAGTGCACTCGAGTAACTAGGTTTCCGCCAGGCTTAAGGATTTCATTACCATCATAAAGCACCTTATGAGCATTTCTAGCCTTTTAATTACCTCTGGATTTGGTTCCTCAACAAGGGGAATGCTATGCTTATCGCTTAAGACTCTATGCTTAGTGATCATGTGAGCGATCAATGGTATTCCTTGTACGCATAACTTATTTTCAAGCTTGTTTTTCAAAGTTTTAGATTGGAAAAATCATTCAAAAGTTTTGATTCCTTAGCCTTGAATTCTTGCTTAAGCATTTTAACATTTTCTTGAAGTTCGTGTTTTGCTTAGCGCTTTAGAAAGCTTTTCTTGTAAGGAGTTTAACTCTTGTTTTAATACTTCTTCTAAAATTACTTTTTCTAATGATTGTACGTATTTGGACATCCATTTCACGCTCACGGGTGGTCAACTCAAACTTAGCACTGTTCATAAATAGCAACTTGATCCTTATATATGTTAAGCTCGGTGGTAAGGGAATCATCGTGCACAAATGCAACAGACTCATGCAGTTCATAATCATCATTTTGAGTAGAAGATGCACAACTAGGTACAATGAAACTTCCATGCAACTTACCTCAAAGATTGACATGCACAGTGTGACGGTGCATCTCTATCTTGGGTACATTTGAAGCTTCCATGGAGCGTTCCTTTGCATTAACTTGCACGAGTTGTGTCTGGTGCACCTCTCTCTTGTGAATTTGAGCACGAAGATTCCATTTTGCATTATCCGACTCATCAATTTTTGTTGTCACCGACATTCCGCATTCAAGAACACCCGATTCTTTACCCAACTTATCACAACAATCTTTCAACCGCACCGACACTCATTCACGTCTTCATTCTTTTGTGCGATTCTTCAATGTACTTTTCACATTATCCATGAGTTGGATAAATGTCTCAATGAATTCTCAATTTCCATTCCAAGATGTTTTTGAAGGAAATTCAGGTCAAGTGTTGATCGTGTCTATGAATATTCCCATCGATTAATGGTGAAATTGTTTGTAGATTACTTGAAGAGTCGACCGAACCATCCTTTTGAACCTCTTCATTGGTAAGTTGCGACTTTAAATGTTCTAAGTTCAACAACAAACTTTTGTCAATGTAGGTAAGTCCCGCGGAAAGAGCACTACATGTTCGATCCCGACTATGGATAACATTGTATGAGGTGCGATGAAGTAGTCGATATGGCTCAATGTCGCATTCCATTTGCGTGGCATTCTCATTGTACTCGTAATACGAAGATCTCACATCCTCATTGTTTAATTTAAACATCTTTAATCGTTCAGTGTAGAATCCATTATCATTATTATCCACAACATCATACAATTTAAGCACTTCTGAGATCACTGGGTCAGTAGAGTAAGACATGATGTGTTAAGATGACTGATGGATCGATACAATGAAAGACGATTGTGTGATAGGACTTTAGATTGTTCGTAGGAAAAGCTGAAATGTTGATTGGTTGAGTGATTGTTTCCAAACCGTCAAGTTTATTACACAAATTAACCACTTGTGAATGGTCAACCGTAATAAAATTAAAACAGTCTAAAACCAATGCAATGAAGATCTAGAGGAGTATAGTGTTACCTCAGGTCGTTAAGTCCCACGGAGGATTAATGGTGCTCAACACTTTCAGATGTCGAATAATCACTAAGGATAGTGATCAGTAAGGATTTTGATTGATAACTACACTACTGATTGATTGGAATGGTATTTGGATACAGAATTGTAAAGCACAACAATCAGATTAAATAAACTTAAATACGTACGTTTATTAAATTACGTAAACGTACCAAATAAAACGTGAGTTTTAAGAAATAAAAGGCCTACAAATATGAAAATGATATTTTTGGAATCCTAAAATAAAAGAAAATTATTGGAGAATTAAAATTATTTTTATAATTATTTATTTAATTATTATTAATTAAAACTATTTTAAACTATTTAATAATACTCTAAAATAATAAAATATGAAATAAAGCTAGAAAAATAAAATTATGACTTAGAAAATCTAAAATATTATAAAACTAATTTTAAAACGAAAATATATTTTTTACACTTTTATCTATTTATTATTAATTAATTACTATTTAAAATACACTTAAATACAAGAAAATATAAAATTAATCTGGAAAATAAAATTTTAACTTAGAAAAATCTAAAATATTATAAAACTAATTTTAAAACTAAAAAGATATTTTTTTATGTTTTTTATTTATTTATTATTAATTATTTAATACTTTTAACTAATTTTGAATTTTAATAAATACTAAACAAGCTAAGAAAATTATGAAACTTTTTCTAAAAATATCCTATGATGACAGAAATCTAAGAAAATTATAAAAACACAAAGTGCTTAATAATAAGCTGAAAAGAAAATTTAAAAAGCTAATTTCTATTAAATAAACGCTATCACTATATTTAAAATGATGTTTTGTGATTTTTCTTTTGAAAACTATTTAACTACTTATAATATGCAACTTTTATGAAAACAAAATTTTGAAACTTAAAATAAGCAGGTTTATAACTTAAAAAGCTTAACAGTTAACTTATGAGCTTATTTTGAATTTTTAAGCTCAAATAAAATTGACAGTTGAAAACAAAAGATAGATTAAGATGTAAACAAGCTAAATCTACTTATATGAAGCTAAAAGAACAAATATCAACACCGAAAAGCTATTAATAAGCTAATAAGCACTAATCCTAAACTATGCAAACAAACAAAGCCAAGAACCATATTACAAAGCAATTTTAGCTCAATAAATAAGCTAAAAAGCTCAAAATTAAAACGAAGTGTCAAGATGGACTGGTTGGCTTTCCAAAAGCCAAGGTACACAAGGTAAGACCCACTATTAAGCTCTGTGAGCTTGTGAAAAAGCTTGTGAACCGTACACGTGGCACTATTTTGAAACAGGTCTAAAGTAAGATAAAAATAAGCGTTTAAACAATTGATCGAAAATAATAAAATTTCTAAGATAAAGATGAGAAGCTATATTTTAATATTCCAAAAGCTCAAATCTTGAAACTTAATATTAAGTCCTATATAAAATTATCTATTTTATTCAAAACGACTAAACCGAAAATTTGACTTTTAAACTACTCTATCAAGTTGACTAAAATGAACTTTAGATTGATCCTACTTACGATTATGTTATAATAAGCTAAAATAAGATTAGATTAAGCTATGTTAACAAGTTTTAAGCTAATATGATGAATTTCAAACTATAAATCCTAACGGTGAATAAATAGATTGAGATTAAAGGTGATTTTGACTTTTACTCTAACAAGCAATCGGATTTTATGGTTGAACTAAGATATTAAGTACTAAGGTGACATGAAACAAGCACAAACAACAACACAAACAAGATCTACCACAGTTAAACAAGCAAATCCAAACAGTCCTTATTGAGATCAAGTTATTAAGCTTTAGTACTAAAACAACTTTTTAAACCAAGAAACCTAGTAATTAACTTGTATTAACTATAATGAGACAGATTAAGACAAAATTAACAAGGTTTAACTACTTATACTAAGAAATGCAATCTTTAAAGAACTTGCTTACAAATTGAATCCAAGCACAAGACGAGAATCAAGGATGTAAACACTTCCTATAGCTTCCCAAGAAGCTCTAAACCAAGGCCATCCACAATCAACCTCGCTCCAAACTTCTTGATGATCTTCTTCATTGATTTTTTGATTTTTGACTAATTTTTTATATTTTTTGGTATTTTTGCTTTTTGTATCTAGAACTGATTTTAAGGTTTCTAATAGCTTTTAGAAGCTATCTAGGAGCTTATGTTAGCTTATGAGTCCAAGACAACAACTAATAACAACATTTAGCTAATATGAGATTTTTGACATGAAAATTGCATAAACCGAGAATGATACCGAAACTTGAAATTGATTGCTTAAAAAGTTGTACAATACAATTGCTAATACTTAAACAAAGACTTGAAAGATTAAAATTACACTGGAAATTGATATTTAACTAAAACGACTAAGATATTTAAAAATTACACTAGATAGCTTCCACATTGCCTCTCTTCTTCTTTATAAAGATCTTTTTAGCTCTTGTCGACATCTCTGATTGTTTCCCACTTCATCTTGACCATTGAAACCTTCTAATTCATCACCACTGTCCATTTGGCAATTTTGGCGCCAAAAAAGTCTTAAGCAGGTTTCAATCAATTAATTAACTTTGGGTGTTTGTGGAGGTGTTAGGGGAGTGGGTAAACAACTGGGAGACAGGTGTAAAGGTGAAAAGGTGGAAAAACCACCCCTGGTATTGGTTTTCAGACATTGGAGAGGGAGATGAACAGTGGCAATGGTATTTTGGCGCGTTGACTTATTTTGACCGAGGATTTTAATATTAAGCTGGGGTTCAAAATAGGATTTGGCAGGGTTCAAAATAGTTTTGGACTGGCTCAAGTTCAGGGGTCAAGGTCCAAGGGTCAAGGTACTTGGGCTTGTATTGCATTTGGGCTCAGTTGGGTTATTGGATTGGATTTGGGATATAAAAAGGGTCCGGTTTGGTTTTGATATACAAGGACCATTCATGTAATTTTTGTTTTATGAGGGACCAAACGCCAACATTCCAAAGTTATCAAAAGGACCAAACTTGCCAATCTTTAATAGTACAAGGACAACATTTGCATAAAATTCCATTTTATAAATCCAAGGACTATTTTTGACATTTTAAAACTTGAGGACCTTTTCGCCATTTGACCAAAGATTCATTCAAGGACCATTTTGACAACTTAGAATATTTCGTGGACCTTGAATGATAAAACTTCACATTTTTGGATTCCAGGACTAGATTTGACAACTTTTGAAACTTGGGGACTAAAGCGCCAATTATGCAAACTTGATACGTTTTCAACCTGCTTTTGGTATTTTTGCATTTAAAACACATAAAACACTTATTTGTGATATTTTCATCATTTTGATGCTATTCGAGTGTTTTCGGATGTTTTTGCGATTCAGATTGACCAAAATGATGAGTATTTACACACTCATCATTGAGATTGGATTGGTTGATGCACGCTTTTACGGAGAATTTTAGGTCTAAAACTTAAAACCTCAATAACTTCCTTTGGAGGGATTTGGGCCTCGAAAAATACGTTTCACGGCATCGTGGTGAAACCTCACAATATTCAGTCGTTCCGGTCGCTTTTGACAGTATTTCACCGAAACGGAGTTACTGGATTAAAAGTTATGGCCGTTTGAAGTTTTGACGTAAAAGTCAACTTTGGTCAAACCTAGAAGACAAGTCGCTTAAGGAATCAACTCGCTAAATAGCCAAGTCGCATTAGTATCAACTCATGACACAATCAACTCGCTTAATAAAACAAGTTGCTTTAATCAACTCGCTTATTCAACTCGCTTAATCAACTCGCTTAATAGCCAAGTCGCATAGAACACAAGTCGCATAAAGAGACAACTCGCTTAATAGCCAAGTCGCATAAAAACCCAACACGCTTCTATAACAACTCGCTTAGGGCAACTCGCTTCCAAGAACAAGTCGCTTCAATAAGCAACTCGCATAGACAACTCGCTTCCAAGAACAAGTCTCTTGAATAAGCAACTCACATAGACAACTCGCTTCCAAGAACAAGTCAACTCGCAACCAAGAAAAATACAACGTGACTCAACTCGCTTCAAGTATTATTCAAAACCACCACTTTTCAATCCAAAACAACCCAACCACGATGATTCAAGCTTTCCAAATCAAAACCTAAACACATATAATGATTCTAAACACAAAAGTACAAGCAAAATTCAAACTTTACCACTAGAATTTGTCCAATGAATCAAACTCTCCTAAACCCTTAATACACCAAAACCTTATGAAATCCACCAAAACAAAGAGCATGAAAGATGAGTGATCAAACCATGGCTCTTGATACCAATTGAAGGATATTGGATTTCACAAACACTCTAAACCATGATCAAAGTAGGCGTATAAGTATGTTAGAGAGAAAGTTCTAGTGAGAGAAAGGAAGAGAGTTGGGAACTATAGTGAGAGAAAGAAATATTATTATGAGCTCCAACCCTCTACCTTGGGAGGTAGAGGGTATTTATAGTTTTACAATAAAACGCCACACAACGGGCTGTGGATCAGGCATACAATGGGTAAAGACCCGTCCGTCCTCTATAGTGTTACTTAACTTAAAATAACTATGACTACGAGCTTTCTAACGATTACATATACTTGAGGTGACCGACTCTTTAATACCTGAAATTTCTAATTCCTAACATTCTACTTTTCTGGTTCCTCAATGTTAAAATCGGTAGAGTCCTCCACAAGCTTTTGTTTGTTGCACAAGAGTGGTGGCACCAGTTCCTTATCGGGTCGATTAACCGCATCGGGATCGGTGAAGAGTGGACACCACCACTCGACCCTCCGGCCACGCATTTGATCTTGTTCAAATTCTTTAGCTTTTTGTAGGTGTCTAACGATTTTAAACTTCTTCCGTAGGATGTATCCAGCTGCTCTTCATCCGAGCTTGAGCTTTCATCATAAGGTACAAGTATTGAGTCTTCCTTTTCCATGAATAATGGAGGACCGGGAGGTTTAGCTCTTGAAGGATTAATGTCGGTTTCATTCAGAGTGGAAGACCTCTTCGTCGATTGTGTATCTTGAGCTTTATTCACTAGTTCTTTTTGCGGTTCGGATTGGGAATGGGAATAGGAGCACTTCCTTAGCGAGAACAGTCCTTTTCTTGGAGGATTCGTTTTGGGATACTTCCTCGATTTTCGATGCTTGCAAGACTTCAGACCGCCTCTTCCGGTTCTCCGTATAGGTGTCCCGAAGGTTTCTCATCGAGATGACCAAATTTGCCTACTTTAACCGCTTCCGGATACCTTTTGTATGTGTAGAGCTTTTGATTTTGTCGATGTAAGGTGATCGGGTAACACAAGACCTGTTTCTTTGTTGTCGATTCCTTGATTCTCGATCGTTAGAATAGGCTCGACAACATGTCGTCCCATATCGAGCTTCCAGTTCGATGTGCTTCATGTTGATTAATGACCAAAGATTTGCAGCCCATGAGCTTGGGATGCTCATAGCCACTATCACGACCGAGAGATGATTGGTGATGATGATGTAGAGAGTTCTCCACGGTTGAGGAATGTTCTTAAGCTCCACATGAGAATGCTTAGAGATAGTTCTGAAGCTTCATCATAGCCAATATCAATCAAGAATTGCAAACCGTCTCTTCAAGGTGTGGCATAGAAGTCGGTTGGCTCGATTTGGGGATGAGAAGAACAGCCCGTAAGTCCGCATGTGTAATGGTGACTGTTTGTGATTGAGCGTCATCATTACCGCACTTTGACCTTTGATCCTTTGCATTGAATTCCAAACCGATGAATGTAGATCTCCCAGAGCATTAGCAGTGTGAGAGCATGTTACGCTAAGGATGATTCTTAAGAATATCCATAGCAATCAAGCGGGGAAGATTACGGCGGTGAGGGTTTCAAAGTCAACCCGAAGGTTGTTCTTTCCAATCTTCCTCGGATAGCCATTAGGAAGATATCGCAATTGTGAGAACATCCGGTGCATCCACATTCATTTGAGCGACCATGTCGTGATCTCGAAATAACATTAGCCAAGAGAACCAACATATCGAAAGACATAATGTTAGTCAACAGAAGGTTTTATTGTCTAATTATTGAATGTACAATGTCAATGATTGTTACGAGTCCAAAGTCACTTGTTTGTTTAATAGTCCAATGACGTCGTGATAAGTTTCGTGAGTTAGTTAACTTTAAGTTTTAAAGTTTATGTTATCACTTAATTAACACAACATATTAAACGTTTAAGTTTATTAGTGACATTATTGGTTTCGTGACGTTATGATTTATTTATTTACAAGTTTGCACGCGTAACAATTCATAATGAAGGTTTGATCAAGGCTTAGGCGTAGAAATGGTAGCTTATGCGTAAGCAGAGAAGTATACGCCAGAGACGCAAGCTTATGCGTGGGATCCTTACTTACGCGTAAGAAATATTACGCGTGGGAAAGGGGACCTTATGCGTGGAGAGCTTACGCGTAGGCGTATAAAACCCACGCGTAAGGCTTACTCGTAAGAGTAGACCTTATGCGTGAGGTCACTTGTTTACGCATATACTTCACGGGATACGCGTGGTTCCTTTGTAGAACCTTACGCGTACGATTCTGCGTAAGATTTCTCTTACGAATAACTTTCTACGCGTAAGGTGATCCTTATGCGTAGAGTTTCAATGACCTTGATTCTGAGTTTTACGCGTAGCAAGCCTGAAATAAAATCATCATAACATCAATTTTGACACTAACACTCATTCTATAATAGATTTAATCACAATCACTCATTTAAACAGTTAGGCGTAGAAAACCTTACGCGTAAACCAAAACCTTAATAGTTCATAGATTATGCGTAAGAACTTTAGCCATAGGAATTACACCAAAGTTATTCTGATGGTTTTTAGATGTCATGTGAGTGTAATAACCAAGTTTTAACATCAAACTCCCAATGAATCAAAAATACCCAAAAGCGAAGAACATTAAACCCTAATCTCTAATTTTCAATCAATTAGTGTTTCTGGGTTGTTTTAAGGCCTGGATATCATCAATACATCATGATATCAACATCACACAATAATCTTTTTGACCAAAAACCATTCACATAAGAAAACACCCAAAACCACGCATAAACCCTATTTTTCAAAATCACTCAATTCGTGTATCTGGGTATGTTTAAACGATGAAAATGTATTCATTGACGTAAGAAAAGCATTTTGGCAATATCATTTCAATCATAAACACAAATTTGATCATGTGTTCATACGCTTATCGTAGAACACAAAATCCTTCTAGGCGAAAATCTAACCGTTAGTTTGAAAAGCGATTCAAAACCCATGTTTAGATTGATGCAAAGAACGATAAACACTTACAAATTGATGAATGAAAGCACGGATTTGTTAAACGATTTTGGATCGTAGATGATATTAGATGAAAGTAATAAATGTGAAAGGTTAAAGTTAGGTGGAGGTATTTTATTAAAAGTGAGTTTGCGCTTTTGGCGGTTCGGTCCCTCCACCTTTCCGTTTTTCATCCAAAGCCACTTAACTTCCATTTTGGTTACCAAACAAAGATTTTAAAAGAAACTTGAAGACACTCCCCTCGACTTAAGAAAATAATGAAAGGTTATAAATTTTAGTCCGAGGAGTGTCATTGAACCGAAAAGTTTACCACCATTGATAAAAGAAACAACCGAATAGGGTAACATGCAAGTACACAATTATTTTGAAATAGTTAAGTGTTTATTTTCTCCCTCAACACTTGATCGGAAAATCTGAATTTTAAAAGATTAAAGTGTTGTCGGAAGAAATGTACTTGTCATGTTGGAAGAAAATAGATAGAATAATATTTTGTTGTTTTATCGATTTTATATTTTGTATTTTGGTTTTGAAAATATTTACAAAAGAGATTTTGGTGTTTGATAGGTTTTAAGATGCTTTTAGGAGTTCATTCAATTCCTCTTGAGTCAAACACCGCATACCAATCCGTGGACCAACTCATTAAACCTAGTGGAAGGCAAGGCTTTGGTGAGAAGATCTGCGAATTGGTATTCATGCCCAATGCAGTATAATTCAACTGCACTGCTCCACGTGGTCCTTGATGAAATGATAGCGAAGATCGATGTGCTTTGATTTCGAGTGCTAAACCGAGTTGCGAGATCGCAATGGCACTCGATTGTCGCAGATACATTGGGATTTTGTCAAATCGTAACCATAGTCTTTGAGTTGTGTTCTCATCCGGATGACTTGAGCACAACACGCCGACATGGCTACATATTCTCGCTTCGGTTGATGACAACGATGTATAATCCTCGCTTCTTCGATTGCGGGACACCGGTTATCACCAAGAAATTGTAGTGCTCAAGTGCTTTTCATGAATCTAAGAATCCTGCGTGATCGATCATCAAAAAAGATTAGTTCAAAACCGAATCCTTCTGGATACGGATCCCCAAGTTAATGGTTCCCTTGATGTATCGGAGGATTCTTTTAGCCTCGTAGATGTGGGTTTCGGTTGGTCTTGACCGATAACGGGAGCGAGATAAGCGGCAAAAACAATATCAGTCTCATAGTCGTTAGATACATGAGAGACCCAATAATACTTGGTATTTGGTAGGGTCTACTAATTTCCCATGTAAATCAAATCTAGCTTCTTGGTATGAGTCATTGGTGTGGCATAAGTGTCACATGTTTTCATTCAAATATGTTTAACAATTCAAGGGCATATTTGGGTGACTCAAGAAAATACTGCGGGGTGATTGATGAACTTGCGATCCTAGAAAGAACGTAAGTTCACCCATCATGGACATTTCAAAATTTTCCTTCATTAGTTTTGCAAAAGCAATTGAGTACTTTTATGTGTAGACCCAAAATGATGTCATCCACATAAATTTGAACACTTAAGATATGTGCCCGTGATATTGTATAAAAAGAGTAGGGTCGACCAACCTTTGGTGAAATTATTAGCAATGAGGAAAGATGATAGCTTGTCGTACCATGCCCGAGGAGCTTGTTTGAGACCATCTGAGCTTTGTTCGGTTTGTAGACATGGTTCGAACTCGGGATCAACGAATCCATCGGTTGGTGACATAAACTGCTTTTTAAGTTGTCCATTGAGAAATGCGGTTTGACATCCATCGATAGACCGTCATATTCATATGAGCCGCGAACGCGAAATATCCGAACGACTTCAAGGCGAGCAACCGGAGCAAAAGATTCTTCAAAGTCTATTCCTCTTCCGGACGATAACCCTTAGCAACTAGACGTGACTTGTTTCGGATTACGTTCCTTCAACATCCAATTTGTTTTACAAATCCATTTGAGACCAATAGCGTAGACCCATACTTCAAGACGTTTGAATTGGTTGAGTTCTTCTTGCATGGATTCAATCCGGTTGTCTTTTGTCATTGCGTCTTTAATGTTTTAGGTTCGATTAGCGACGGTGAGTGCATAAATGCAATGTTCACCATCTCGTGCGAAGACGTTGTCTCGTAACGGTTGGTTGATACGGGTTGCCAATAATATTTGCCGAGGATGGTCTTTTGTCCATCGATGTGTAGAGGTTGATGTTGGTATACATTGTGCGATCCCGAGGATACAAATGGTTTGTTGATGATTCCGCGACATCAGTGCGGCGGTGTCATTAGCAAACGGGTTAAAGAACGATTTGGATCGGTACTTCATTAAGAATATCATCAACCGGTTCATCATTGTTGAAGCGGTTTGTTCAATGTTGTGGTGGAGTCAATGGTGGTGCTTCTTCAACGATAGTTGTTGTAGCAGTGTATCGGTATAAGAGTATTATCGGGTTGTGCAATGAAATAGCGGATACACCGAGCACGTTCATCAATATAAATCCTTTGAACAGAGGAGCAAATAACCTTTCCATTTGTTGACGAGTGAGTGGGGCTTTGTTCGGTGATGATGGGGTTGAGGAAGTTTAAGCGGTTGTGACCGGGTTCCAAGTCATTATACTCGAAGCCGTCTCGTGAAGTCATCAAAATGAGCATGAATCGTTTCCATAACCTCCTTTGTTCGGCGATTCCGATTCAAAACCTTTAGAATTATCACAATACCCAATAAAGACTCTAATGTCACTTTGGCTTTGAGCTTTCCAAAGTCATCACGATCATTATTCGGATAGCAAAGAGATCCAAAGACATGAAAGTGTTTGAGATTCGGTTTTCTTGTGGACAAGCTCGAAAGGTGTTTTGTTGTGGCGTTTGTAATCATAGAGCGGTTTTGAGTATAGCATGCGATGAATCGACACGCCCACAAGTAATCTGGGAGTTTAGCATTAATTAATGATGAGTGTCTAAATACTCATCATTTTGTACAATATAAACGCAAAATCATCGAAAACACTCGAAAACACATCAAAATGATCAAAATATCACAAATCGAGTGTTTTATGTGTTTTAAATACAAAATATCAAAATCGGATGAAAATGGATCAAATTTGCAAAATTGCGTTTCGATCCCCAAGTTTCTAAAATTGTCAAAAGCAGTCCCTAAGTCAAAATTTCAAAGAAAAATCACCAAGGTCCTTTTAAATCATAAGTTGTCAAATTTAGTCCTTTGGTGAAAAATATCAAAAGTTTTGAGAAAATTACAAATTGGTCCTCCAAGTTTGAAAATTAGCGAAATTGGTCCTGGAAAATCGAAAATGGCAACTTTGGTCCTTGCATTATTAAACTTTGTCATTTTAGTCCTTTGAGCAACTTTACGAATTGGCGCTTATGGTCCTTGTATTTTCGAAGTGACAACAATGGTCCCTATTAATATTAAACCCTTTACACTAATTTTGGACCCCTACATATCTTTGGACCCCGTCATAATGGATTGTGACCCCCATATTATTAATATCCGGTCAACCCAAGCCACCAAACAGGCACCTTGGCGCCCATTTTCATCCTCACCACCGCTCATCCACAAATCACTCCCAACCATGCCCCTCCTCACCTTTTCTTCCCTTGTCCCCCACCTCAACACAAATACAAGAATCATTTAAAGCTCATTCCACCCTTTCTCTCAACCTATCCACCACAAATTCCACTTTCCGCCAAAATAGATCAATGGCCAAAACTAACCTTAAGCCATCCAATGGCTATCAATGTAGTGGGATTTGCTAAAGTCAAGGAGGAAAGCGGTTGGCATATAAAAGGAGAAGATAGAAGCAGTTTAAGGGAGTAGCTAGTTTTTAGTTTTTTTCTTAAATGTCGTTTTCTTAAATAAATGTTGTAGTTTAATCCAAAAGTTATAATTTCGGTTTTCTTGTATCACATTTAAGTTAAAGAACCATTGTATTAAGCTTTTGAGTATTAATCTAAGTTTTCTTATAAAATTCCGGTTTATGGTTTCTTGTCTAATTTGCGGTTTCAAATCTTTATGTTCAATCTTCTCATAAGCTCATGTTGTAGCCAAATAAGCTCATTTAAACTCATTAGAGCCTTTGGTATGTCTTTGGAATCGCTTTAAGCAAATTTGGATGTTGGTCAATAAAAGTCAACCTTTGTTGAAAATTTGGTTAATTGCTTTGGAAATGGAATTTGGGTGTTGCAGAGTTGGATGTGGGTTGGAATAGCTTATTATAGTGTAGTCTTGGGTTTTGTTTCTAGCCTGCAATACCAACTGGACCTCTTGTGAGTTTTGTCTAAATTTTACATTTTCAATCAAATGTTGCATTCTATGCTTGTTTGAGTAATTGTGGTCATTACTAATGTAGACTTGTTTATATAGGTGTAACTAGATCATATTAACTCAGTTTGATCATTTGAATTGGCTAGTTCAGTGGAATTCTCATTTTAAGTTCTAAACAGTTAACAATAGGGGTGTTTGGTTTTGTGTATTCAAAGGTTCTCTGATCATAGGCTTTGTTGGAAATATGTCTAAATAGGTCTAAATAACCAAGTTCACTCATAAAATCAAGTCTTTATTAGCAAAAAGTCAAATTTTCGAGTTAAACATGTCTTAGATGTTTCTTGTTGGAATTCGTGGATAGCGAGATCTTGTTGTTGTGTTTACAAGTTGTTACTTTTGATCAAATCAGTCTTTTATCACCTTAACATAACATAATTAGTGCTTAGGATTAGTTTAAATTTCATTTAAGTCAACTTTTCAAGTTTTGTGAAAAAGTCGAAATTTCAAACTAGGTCGTTTTGAATAAAACTAATATTTTCATTGTGTGTTTATTAATGAGTTTTAGCTTATAATCTTTTGGGAAATTAAAGTTTGGTTGGTGAAGAAAAATACAAAATATTAGTTCTCTGTTTATCAGCTTATAGAGTGCTTATTTGATGGCTTATTTTGGACCCTCATTATGCATACATGCCACATGTAAAACTCGACTTATCTTTGAGTTTTATCGATTCTTTACAAGCTTCCACGATCTCATTTTAGCTTCCCTAGGTCTCAATTTTGGTTTAGAGGTCTCACCAGGTCTTCTCAAGTACCAAGTTCATTTTCTTGTTTATAGCTTATTTGGTTGCTTATTTGGTGGTATGAGTAGCCCCTTCAACGCTTTTTTCGCAAAATCTCGGTTCACCAAATCTTTGCATTTAGCTAATCAGTGGTTAAGGCTAGTTGAATCTTGTTCCATTTCAGTTCTTTAAGCTTATTAGAGCTTTCTGTTTTGGGTTGGTAGCTTTTGGACTTCAATTGCTTATTGGAGTGCTTATTTCATAAGCTTTTCCACTTCGGATCCTAAATCCTCCACACAACCCTTGTTTTCTATTTTTCCTAGCTTCTAAATATTATTTTAGAGTTTTCCTTAAATTTTCAGATTTTTCTTAGGTGTTTTGCTATTTTTCTTAATTTAAATCACTTTTAAGCCTTTTTAAATAGTATTTAACAAAAAATTAAGAAAAGCTTCAAAAAATATGTTTTCAATTTTTTAGGTTAAGATAAATATAAAAGTAATAAAAGTATTTTTCCTATTTTTCTCCTTTTATTTGGTATTTTAATAATTTAAATTAGTTTTAAATAGTTTTAAATTAATAATAAATACATAAAAGTCTAAAAAATATATTTTCAGTTTTAAAATTAGTTTTATCATATTTTAGATTTTTCTAAGTCTTAAGTTTATTTTTCTAGCCTTATTTCATATTTTCTTTTATTTTAGAGTATTATTAAATAGTTTAAATTAGTTTTTAATTAATAATAATTACATAAATAGTTATAAAAATAATTTTCTTTTTCTATAAATTTTCTCATATCATTAGGTTTGTAAAAATGTATTTTTCATATTTTTAGGATTTATCTTGTGTAATTTTCACGTTTTTGTTTATACGTTTACGTAATTTTTAATTTAAGCGTAAGTTTTTCGTTTTAGGTTTTAAACGTTCATCACTTTAAATATAGTGATAGCGTTTATTTAATATCTTTTATCTTTTTAATTTTCTTAATTTGCATTTAAGTCGCTTTTATTTTATAACCTTTTTCAGTAGTGTAATATTCAATCCTAATCTTTTCTGATCGCTATCATTAGTGATCATTCTACTGTCTGAATTAGTGTTTACACACCATTGAGTCTCCTTGGGACTTGACGACCCGGGAATCCCCTGTATTCTCTGATCTTCATTTGTATACGTGTATGCAGTGTTTTAAGTCCGTTAGACTTGGCGGTTTGACGGATCAAAATTTAGCGCCATTGCGGGAGGCTTTAGCGTGTGTTTAACCTTTTCGCACCCATTCTTGTGCATAACCATCTTTTGTAAAAGTTTTTGTAAAGTTATAAGAAAATCCAAAAGTCATTAACACTTTTCACGAAGTGTTATCAACACCAAAAATATTTTTCATTCTTTGCTTTTGCAAAGATATTTTTCAAAAATCCAAAATATCCATCCTTTATCCTCCAACTGCTTAATTCTACATTTCTTTACCCTCAAACTGTTTAATTCTCCATTCTCTTACCCTCTAACTGCTTAATTCTTCATCTCTTATCCTCTTATCTGCTTAATTCTCTATGTCATGGTATTTGACATGTTCACAGTGTGGAGGTCCGTTTAACGGTGGAAGCTGTCGGCGATGTACCAATGTGGGTTTCGGAGACAAGTTTGTCGGTAATCCCGATCCCATTTCAAATAATGAAACACCCGATTTTTCCTACCTACCTCCACAAATCCAATACGAATCCTACTCATGCGAGTTTTGTGGAATGATTCTCATTACGGTTTTGATTGTCCACCACAGTCCCGCTTGTCTATGAGCCTAACCATGTTACAATCGAACTTTGGTGAAAGTTATTTTCCCAATTATCTCATGTGAGACTTGCATGGGGTCCTCATGCGACTTTTGAATGTCGGTAGATGAATCAAAATTTTCAAAATTCCAATTCTCTCGGTTTGACAATTTTCAACCCCACAAGATCCCATCGGTCATCGACTTCGAGCCTTCACGGCATTTCAATGATTACGAGGTGTAATCTTCCTCAAAGTTCAAGAAATACGCATTCTAAAGAAACTACAAATGAAAAGAATGTTGTGTAAGCTTCAGAGATGAATATAAGAATCGAGATATGATGACGATGATGATGAGGATAGTATTCAAATGAGGGAATACTATGATTACTGACGAGGAGAGTGTTACTCAATTGAGCGATCTTATTTCTCAACTCCCCGCCTATTGCTATCACACCTATCTTACCTTTTATTACTTCCAAAGACTCTCTTATAATGGGGACGAGCCTTCTAGCACTATTCCGAAATGGAATCATCAAGTGTTGAGAGCCTTGTTCCAACCCAAGTGAGTCGAGGTTATCTCCGATAATATGTGTGATGAGCCTCTTGATGATAATTCTTCTCCTCCTCTTGACATTCCATATGATCATGTCGAGATGTTCTCCGATTCGATAACGATTGTACTTCGTTTGGCGATTCTTTATCTTATGGAGACATCGATTATGTCGAGAGCTACCTTCCGAGCTAGTTAGCTTAGAGGAAATGAGAAATTCGATGATCCGAAATTGAGGACGAGATACTTCGTGAACAATTGTTCAATATAAATCTCCTCGTTTCTAAGATCGAATCATTTTGTGCTAAGTCGACTTCATCTCCTATCCCGTTGTGGATAGTGACTCTACATTGGACAAGCCCGAGCTTGAGGCTTTTTCCAATGATTCTCTTCATGAAGAGTTCTCCGGTGAACTCTCTCATGACATATCTCCTCCGGAATATGATCATTTCCATTTTGATCTTGAGGATGATATTGGCTCGGAGGAAGGTGTACTCTATCATAAGAGTTTGCTTATTGATGATACTACCTTCACCCTTCCTCCCGACATGTCTACATTTGAGGATGAAGAATGGATCCTAATTGTTATAAACATCTTCCTTCCATTCCTCACTTATGATGTGTCTTCTTCTCTTCTTCACTCCTTCGGGAGTGAGGACACTATCTTTGACCCCGGCATTTTCATGTACCATCTGTGAGCCGGGTCTGTGTCTTTTTCTGTATATCTCATCGGTGTGGAACTTTCACGTGCTTCAAATGTTTGTCCAAACATCTTGACTGAAAGTCCGATGGAGATTGTTTCTTCCACTTTGCTTCCCCATGAACCAATGAATTCGGGGTCGAGTCAAGCTAGCGACTCGGAAATCAAAAATAGCACACACTATATGGGTTTTCACTCATATTTACGTCTTCTTACCCCTTTCTACCACCTAAGTGTGGGGTGATGCCCACATGTTATATATATAAGTTTCTTAAAAAAAAAAAAAAAAAAAAAAAAAAAAAACTTTTAAAATAATGGCCGTAGTATTTCCCTTTTCGTTCTTTGTTTCGCATAACCGCGTACTTTGAATATTGAGGCAATATTCATTTCTAAGTGTGGGGAATTCTCACAATTTCATATATTATCTACCCAATTCCCCGTTTTGGCCAAAATTTTTTTGGAGTAAGTGTTCTACACTTACTCATTTGGTTATCGATCCATATGTTTGATAAACTAAAGGATTGGCTAATCCAGAGCAAACGGCTCTTGGTAAAGATTTCTCAAATCCGTTTATATGGCTTGCAATTTGCCCAAAATTGTATGGTTCTTCACTCCCATCATCCTCAAAAGATAATGAGTTGGCTAGCCCGCAAGGTTATGGCTTGTGGTAAAGGCGATGGAAAATCCATAATTGGTTATCGACTCACCAAAGATAATATTGATAATTTATCTAAGAGTTGGCTAGTCCGGAAAGTGCGGCTTACGGTAAAGACAAAATCAAATCCGTTGAAAGTCGGTGGTTTGCTCAAAATCACATGGTTATCGGTGTACCATGGTTCTTACTTGAACCGAAACATTTGGCTACTCCGAGTAATGGCTTTTGGTAAAGAGTTTAAAATCCATTATGTTTTCTCAAATCATTGCTAGGGACTAGCAATATCTCGATGTGGGGGATTGATGAGTGTCTAAATACTCATCATTTTTGTACAATATAAACCGCAAAATCATCTCGAAAACACTCAAACACATCAAAATGATCAAAATATCACAAATCGTTGTTTTATGTGTTTTAAATACAAAATATCAAAATCGGATGAAAACATATCAAATTTGCAAAATTGCAGCTTCATCCCCAAGTTTCTAAAATTGTCAAAACAAATCCTAAGTCAAAATTTCAAAGAAAAATCACCAAGGTCCTTTTTAAATCATAAGTTGTCAAATTTAGTCCTTTGGTGAAAAATATCAAAAGTTTTGAGAAAATTACAAATTGGTCCTCCAAGTTTGAAAATTGGCGTAATTGGTCCTGGAAAATCGAAAATGGCAACTTTGGTCCTTGCATTATTAAACTTTGTCATTTTAGTCCTTTGAGCAACTTTACTGAATTGGCGCTTATGGTCCTTGTATTTTCGTAAGTGACAACAATGGTCCCTATTAATATTAAACCCTTTACACTAATTTTGGACCCCACATATCTTTGGACCCTGTCATAATGGATTGTGACCCCCATATTATTAATATCTGGTCAACCCAAGCCAGTCAAACAGACACCTTGGCGCCCATTTTCATCCTCACCACCTGCTCATCCCTGAAATCACTCCCAACCATGCCCCCTCCTCACCTTTTCTTCCCCTTGTCCCCCCACCTCAACACAAATACAAGAATCATTTAAAGCTCATTCCACCCTTTCACTCAACCTATCCACCTGTCAAATTCCACTTTCCCGCCAAAATAGATCAATGGCCAAAACTAACCTTAAGCCATCCAATGGCTATCAACAGAAGTGGGATTTGCTAAAGTCAAGGAGGAGAAGCAGTTGGCATATAAAAAGGAGAAGATAGAAGCAGTTTAAGGGAGTAGCTAGTTTTTAGTTTTTTTTTCTTAAATGTCGTTTTCTTAAATAAATGTTGTAGTTTAATCCAAAAGTTATAATTTGGTTTTCTTGTATCACATTTAAGTTAAAGAACCATTGTATTAAGCTTTTGAGTATTAATCTAAGTTTTCTTATAAAATTCCGGTTTATGGTTTCTTGTCTAATTTGCGCTTTCAAATCTTTATGTTCAATCTTCTCATAAGCTCATGTTGTAGCCAAATAAGCTCATTTAAACTCATTAGAGCCTTTGGTATGTCTTTGGAATCGGTTTAAGCAAATTTGGATGTTGGTCAATAAAAGTCAACCTTTGTTGAAAATTTGGTTGTCGCTTTGGAAATGGAATTTGGGTGTTGCGAGTTGGATGTGGGTTGGAATAGCTTATTATAGTGTAGTCTTGGGTTTTGTTTCTAGCTCGCAATACCAACTGGACCTCTTGTGAGTTTTGTCTAAATTTTACATTTTCAATCAAATGTTGCATTCTATGCTTGTTTGAGTAATTGTGGTCATTACTAATGTAGACTTGTTTATATAGGTGTAACTAGATCATATTAACTCGGTTTGATCATTTGAATTAGCTAGTTCAATGGAATTCTCATTTTAAGTTCTAAACGCTTAACAATAGGGGTGTTTGGTTTTGTGTATTCAAAGGTTCTCTCGATCATAGGCTTTGTTGGAAATATGTCTAAATAGGTCTAAATAACCAAGTTCACCATAAAATCAAGTCTTTATTAGCAAAAGTCAAATTTTCGATTAAACATGTCTTAGATGTTTCTTGTTGGAATTCGGATAGCGAGATCTTGTTGTTGTGTTTACAAGTTGTTACTTTTGATCAAATCAGTCTTTTATCACCTTAACATAACATAATTAGTGCTTAGGATTAGTTTAAATTTCATTTAAGTCAACTTTTCAAGTTTTGTGAAAAGTCAAATTTCAAACTAGGTCGTTTTGAATAAAACTAATATTTTCATTGTGTGTTTATTAATGAGTTTTAGCTTATAATCTTTTGGGAAATTAAAGTTTGGTTGGTGAAGAAAAATACAAAATATTAGTTCTCTGTTTATCAGCTTATAGAGTGCTTATTTGATGGCTTATTTTGGACCCTATGCATACATGCCACAGTGTAAAACTCAACTTATCTTGAGTTTTATCGATTCTTTGCAAGCTTCCACCGATCTCATTTTAGCTTCCCTAGGTCTCAATTTTGGTTTAGAGGGTCTCACCCAGGTCTTCTCAAGTACCAAGTTCTCGTTTTTCTTGTTTATAGCTTATTTGGTTGCTTATTTGGTGGTCGCAGTAGCCCCTTCAACGCTTTTTCCGCCAAAATCTCGGTTCACCAAATCTTTGCATTTAGCTAATCAGTGGTTAAGGCTAGTTGAATCTTGTTCCATTTCAGTTCTTTAAGCTTATTAGAGCTTGTTTTGGGTTGGTAGCTTTTGGACTTCAATTGCTTATTGGAAGTGCTTATTTCATAAGCTTTTCCACTTCGATCCTAAATCCTCCACACAACCCCTTGTTTTTCTATTTTCCTAGCTTCTAAATATTATTTTAGAGTTTTCCTTAAATTTTCAGATTTTTCTTAGGTGTTTTGCTATTTTTCTTAATTTAAATCACTTTTTAAGCCTTTTAAATAGTATTTAACAAAAAAATTAAGAAAAGCTTCAAAAAATATGTTTTCAATTTTCTTAGGTTAAGATAAATATAAAAGTAATAAAAGTATTTTTCCTATTTTTCTCCTTTTATTTGGTATTTTAATAATTTAAATTAGTTTTAAATAGTTTTAAATTAATAATAAATACATAAAAGTCTAAAAATATATTTTCAGTTTTAAAATTAGTTTTATCATATTTTAGATTTTCTAAGTCTTAAGTTTATTTTTCTAGCCTTATTTCATATTTTCTTTTATTTTAGAGTATTATTAAATAGTTTAAATTAGTTTTAATTAATAATAATTACATAAATAGTTATAAAAATAATTTTCTTTTCTATAAATTTTCTCATATCATTAGGTTTGTAAAATGTATTTTCATATTTTTAGGATTTATCTTGTGTAATTTTCACGTTTTTGTTTATACGTTACGTAATTTTTAATTTAAACGTAAGTTTTTCGTTTTAGGTTTTAAACGTTCATCACTTTAAATATAGTGATAGCGTTTATTTAATATCTTTATCTTTTAATTTTCTTAATTTGCATTTAAGTCGCTTTTATTTTATAACCTTTTCAAGAGTGTAATATTCAATCCTAATCTTTTCGATCGCTATCATTAGTGATCATTCTATCGTCTGAATTAGTGTTTACACACCATTGAGTCTCCTTGGGACTTGACGACCGGGAATCCCTGTATTCTCTCGATCTTCATTTGTATCCGTATCCGAGCTTGCTTTAAGTCCGTTAGACTTGACGGTTTGACCGCATCAATTAACTTCGCGACTTCCACTAACGTTCGGTTTCATCTTTCAACAACTCCGTTTTGTTCGTGTACGTGCAATAGATGTCGATGCTGAATTCCACTTTCTCATAAAATTCACGAAGAGATTTGTTAACAAATTCGGTTCCTTTATGCATTCGATTTTTCCGGCGGTGTTTGAGTCGAACACATATTTTCGTGAGAAGGTGATGATCATCGTGGAGCTTGGTCTTTGCTTCAAGAAAGTAGACCCAAGTCCAGCGTGAATAGTCATAAAAATTACTAAGATGTAGCATTTGCCATTGATCGTTTGCACGCATCGGGCCACACAAATCCATGTGAAGAAGATGAAGTACATCTCGAGAGTGTGTTCCACCTTTGAAGGAAAATGAGCACGGGTGCTTTTCCCTTGTTCACAAGTCGAGCAAAGGTGATCTTTTGAATCCGAATCGTGGGAGTCCTTCAACTAGTTTATGTCGAGCAAGGTTGGTGATGGTTTGAAAGTTTAGATGTGAGAGCACGGTGCCATAGCCGAGATTTTGTTGATGTTACCTTTGAAAGTAAGCGGATGGGAGATGAAGCAACCATGTCTTGCATAGAGATAGTGTAGAGACTAGAATTACGCGAGCCGGACATAAGGTTGTTCCTTGTAGATCACGAATAAAACAAGATTTCTCCCGAAAGCAACCTCCAAATCTCCATCACATAACCGACCTCCATCGAAATGAGTTGTGACCGAGGCCTTCCACATAATAAACCACCGCTAATTTTGATGTTCCCATTGACATAGTCTCCGTAGCCCATGATAGTCTGCAGTGATCATTCCGAATCGAC